>JACEIK010000617.1:74887-127034 GCA_018107945.1 Datura stramonium
CCGCCTTCTCCCGCGCAGTCCCGACTCCGTGCTCGTTTGACCTTTCCCTGGGCCCTTTTCTCGCACGTATTGTACTCTAAAACTCTTATGGGGTGTTACAAGGATGTTGATTCTTACATCCCGACTATTCAGTCAGTTCCAGTAGTATGTGAGTATCCAAAGGTCTTTTCAGATGATTTACCGGAAATCCCTCCCAAGCAGGAAATTAAAATTGACCTTCTTCCCGACACGCAGCCTATATCTATTCCTCCTTACAGAATGGCTCCAGCTAAGCTAAAAAAGTTGAAAGAGAAGTTGAAAGACCTATTAGATAAGGGTTTCATTCGACCGAGCAGGTCCGCATGGGGTGTACCAGTTCTCTTTGTCCAAAAGAAAGATGGTTCTCTTCGTATGTGTATTGATTATCGGCAATTGAAGAAAGTCACTATCAAGAGCAGGTATCCTCTACCCAATATTGATGACTTATTTGACCAGCTTCAGGGTGCCAAGTGTTTCTTGAAGATAGATCTCAGATCTGGGTACCATCAGCTTAGAGTTCGGGAGAATGACATCCCGAAAACAACCTTCAGGATGCGGTATGGCCATTATGAGTTTGTAGTTATGTCTTTTGGACTAACCAATGCTCCTGTAACTTTTATGGACCTGATGAATAGGGTGTTAGAGCCATATTTGTATATGTTCGTGATTGTTTTCATCGAGGACATCTTAATATACTCTCGGAGCGAGGAAGAACATGCCGCTCATTTGAGGGTAGTGCTTCAGACTCTCAAGGATCGCCAATGTATGCCAAATTCAGCAAGTGTGAGTTTTGGTTGAGCTCCATAGAATTTTTGGGCCATGTAGTATCAAGTGAGGGCATAAAAGTAGATTCTCAGAAAATAGAGGCGGTGAAGAATTGGCCTAGACCAGTGAATCCTAAAGATATTTTAAGTTTCTTGGGTTTAGCTGGCTACTATCGAAGATTTGTTGAGGGTTTCTCATCTATTGCAGCACCTTTGACCAAATTGACCTAGAAGAGGGTGAAATTCCAATGGTCGGAGGCTTGTGAGAAGAGCTTCCAAGAGTTGAAGACTCAACTTACTTCAACACCGGTGTTTACCCTACCCGAGAGTACCGATGGATTCATGGTGTATTGTGATTCTTCAAGGATCGGACTTGGGTGTGTGTTGATGTAGCATGGGAAATTGATGGCATATACCTCTAGATAGTTGAAAGTCCAAAAGAAGAATTACCCGACCCATGATCTTGAATTGGCCGCGGTGGTATTCTCCTTGAAGATATGGCGACATTATTTATATGGGGTCCACGTGGATGTATTTACGGACAATAAGAGTTTGCAGTATGTGTTCACGCAGAAAGATTTCAATCTTCGGCAAAGGAGGTGGTTGGAACTACTCAAGGACTATGATATGAGTGTAATTTACCATACGAGTAAGGCTAATGTGGTAGCGGACGCACTCAGTAAGCTCTCTATGGAGAGTGTGTCCCATGTGGATAAGGGGAAGAAGGAGCTGGTGAAAGATGTACATCGACTTTCAAGGTTGGGAGCTAGGTTGGTCGACTCGATCGATGGCTATGTGGTTGTGCAGATCGGAGCAGAATCATCCTTGGTGACTGATGTGAAGGCTAGACAAGATGAGGACCCGATTTTGGTAAAGTTGAAGGAAGCCATTCAAAGTTAGAAGGTGGATATCACGAGCCGAGTTCAGACCCTAGCAATAACATGGGACAAGGCACCCCGAAAGGCTCCAAGTCAACCTATGGCATAATCATAGCATATCACTTAACAAAGAAAACAACCAACAACATGATTAAGAGGAAGCTAACTACAAGAGTCAAATAAAGATCCATAATTTCAAATGTAACAACCCTTGATATATCGCTGAATCTATTTAGACAAGTCTGAAAGCCTTCTACTAAACTGATGAGTTGCTGGGACAAGCCCCCAGATAACTCCTAAAATATGAAAACTGAAACATAAAGAAAGTATGAACATAAATCACGTCCTCGGGGAATGAGGACTCACCACTAGCAGCTGAGAGGAAATGAAACATATCTAACCACGAGGTTGAGTCTGGAAACCTGAATCTATATCATGAAATAATATAGCACAAAAGGCATGCGGTCAGTACTTGGAATGTATTGAGCGTGCGGGATAACATAGATAATTAGATAAACAAATATACTATAAGGAAATTAACCAAATACATCAACATAACTGATTTAACATGCCACTATCTTCTTATGATTCACATACTCATACGTATACATGAAACTTCCCTTTGGATCTCATTTTATGCAACATCATCGAACTCATATGTAAGGGTCAAGTTCTAAACATTTAATAAGAATTGAATCTGAATATAGCATCACACACTGTAATGGATCACTACTGATAACTGGGACCGATTATCATTATATCAAGTCTATTATAATCTGAAATCTAGAGCATACGGAACTGAATGATGCTAGTAACATAACTAAGGGAGTTTTCCTCTACTATGGAGAGTCCCAGCTGAAACTAAAGAGTCATTCTCTGCTATGTAGGATCCCGACTGAGCTAGGGAGTCACTCTATGCTATGGAGGATCCCGACTGAGCTAGGGAGTCACTCTCTTCTAAGGAGTATCCTGACTGTACTAGGGAGTCTCTCTCTGTATGGAGGATCCCGACTGAGATAGGGAGTCACTCTCTGCTATGGAGGATCCCGACTGAACTAGAACATGAGGAGTACTGATCTGTCATTATCTGTATGATCTATGCTACTGCAGCTAGTTAGAAACATAAACATACACTGCTTTCATCATACAACATTCTTCTTGGAAGGATTGGGGCTACTTTCTACTAACAACAAGCCCAATATTCTGAAAAGATCAATCTCATGCTTTATCATCATAATTCATACCATCATAGAGTCACATCAATATTTTTTCAAGCATCTTACATTAGTGAGTATATATAGATTCACGTTAAGTTCCGACTTCATATCATTCAACATGTGTCGTAGAGTCATTCATGATCCATAGATCTGATTCATACCTTAACATGCATACATTGATTCATATATTCTAGATTTATGGGTAGCCATATACTTAACTTATAACTTATACATTTATAACAAGATCATGGGAGAAACGTACATTGTCATTTCATAAGACCAATTTCTAGATTTACTCCAATTCATGAGAAGGATGCATTAATTAGTCTATTACCATAAATTTACTTCATACCCAATCAATTCCATTAAAAGCATAAAGGAAATGCATATTTTAGTCTCAATTATTTAAGCCCATGAACTCTAATTTCCTCTCAACATGTCTATCAATGGAACATTCAAGTTATTAGGGATAATCATACGATCTTCACATAATTAAACATGGATGCAAGTAATTACAATAATTGAGTGAACAAAAGTAAAGCCTCATTAAAAATTCAAGCCATTTATGAAGAACATTCTATAACCCCACATTTTTCAACATCCAACACATAATTCAAGGTAACCCAATTATTTTACATCGTAATCAACTCATAATCATAATAGGTCTTGGAATTTAAAGAATTATAGAAGAATTCACCATCAATTTTAAAACCCCAGGTCATGCTCTTCTAGAATAATTGAAATAGGGATTTTGATAAAAATATTTTGGGGCACAAGGATGGAAGAATATCCTTGTTGAAAACCCGCATACCTGCTTCGAATAATCACCCACTTATGTTTGACCTTGAAGTCCTTGAAAACTTCCTTGAAGGATCCTTGAACTTGAGAGATAGAAGGAAGAAGGGTTTGAGAGGGTATTTTGAGAGAATTGGAGATTAGGCTTAGAAAAACCCTTTAAAACGTCCCCAAAAATACTTAAAACAACGTCACTTCAGAACTGGGAGCATAGGATTTTACCAATTTACCCCTGAGAAAAACCTGAAAAAATCATCGACCTGGAACCACGACCCTCACCACGAGTCATTGGTCCTCATCATGACTCGTGGTGACCTTCCGTTAGGTGCACTGGTCAGCTTGCACAGTTTCAACTCCTTCATAACATGACCAACGTAACGAGTTGTTACCAACTCTAATGACTCATTGAACCCACTTGTTAGGTACACTGGAACTACCTCACGTATTCATCTCCTCTCATCTAACGACTGACGTGACGAGTCGTTGCCACATTTAATGACTTGTCATATCCTTCCGCTACCTCCACTGCCTGAGACTTTATCCTGGAACCTCAGCCTCCACCCAAAGTCCAACCTAACGAGTCGTTGCTAGGAAAGACGACTTGTCAAGTCATCCGTTACTACCAGACTTGACCAGACCTCAAAACTGTTTCCCCATGGGTCTGACCACGACTCGTTAGGCCTCCTAACGAGTTGTTCCCCGACTCATTCTGCAAAAATATCCCATTTCTGTCTGATTTATTTTCTTAAGCATGGAATATGATCTTAGAAAAATTCGGAGTGTTACAGTTGAGGTCTTCTCCCAAGGGGAAGATGGTGTTCTTCGGTACCAGGATCGCTTATGTGTTCCGGACATTGACGATTTGAGGAGCCGGATGTTGTATGAGGCTCATGGATCTAGGTATTCTATCCATTGGGGTGCCACCAAGTTGTACCATGACTTACATGAAATCTATTGGTGGAATGGCATGAAGAACGATATTGAGGAATTCGTAGCTAAGTGTCCGAACTGTCAGCAAGTAAAGGTTGAGCATTAGCAATTGGGAGACGTACTTCAGGATATCAAAATTCCTACTTGGAAGTGGGAAGAAATTAATATGGATTTCATCACAGGTTTATGATGTGCCGTGATTTTACGGCACTTTCGATGCTTAAAACTAAGAAACTATGCATATTTCGGGTATGTTTATGTAGATATGATACGTTTGTGTTAAATGTTGCAGGAAAATAGGTCCGGAACAGGAAATAGGAAAAGTGAGGAAAAATTGGACAAAACTAAAGGTTGATGCCCAACCATGAATCATTGTCTCAATGCACGACTTGTGCCTGGAGTCGTGGGAAGAAGATCAAGCTTTAATGTTGAGAAATAGTGCACTTAATGTGTAGAAGGCATGACTCGTTACGTCTAGTAACGAGTCGTTGAGCCAGTCGTGGAGACTGGGAAGATGATTTCTAAAAAATACTTAGTGAAGGCAATGGAAGACGCAACGAGTTGATGGATGATTGGATGACTCATCATGAGAGCACTGGTTGAACCGTTATGTGCACTAGAATTCTGGAGAACAAAGACCACGAGAGACCTAACGACTCATGCCCTGACACGACGAGTCATTAGGTGACCCATCACCAAGACTGGGCCTACTGCCGAGGACGACTGACTTTCACTAATCACAACTTGTTAGGAGACCTAATGAGTTGTTACTTGTCCTGTTACCCCTGCCGACCTGGAATCCAATTTTAGTTAGGATAAGATTAGTTTGGAACTATAAAGACGATGTTTGGGTTTATTTTTCGTGGACAATTTTAGTTTTTACTACTTTTACTTGGATTTTAGTGTTGGTAACGATATTTCTTAGTTCAAGAAACAAAGTTTGTAATTTTGTTCTTGATTTTGGGAATCAAACGACATTGAAGTTTTGTTCATCGGTTTTTGAGTTTTATTCAATACACGTGGTTTTATTCTACGAGTTTTTGTAAGTTACAATTATGATTTATTCTATAATTTTTTATTGTGATTATTCACGCATGAGTAGCTAAACCCATAACTAGGGTTGTGGGAACCATGATGTATTAACACACATTGGTTAAACACTTAGTGATTCTTGAAAGGGGTTTAATGCATGTATTATTTTTTCCTTTGTTTTAATTATTTCTTAACGGGCGCAAACGTTAGAACTCTCCTTATTCTTACTTATCGGATCAAGGGGGTAGTGAAAGGGAAAAGGGATTAACAACGGAGATTTGAGGATATCAACCCTCATCTAATAGCTTGAACTTGTGGGGGGATAGTTTTTTCAATATTAAAGGTAAGGGTTAATTAAGCATATACCCGTATATGGACCAAGTTGGGGGTGATAATCATCTAGATAGGTGACCAACCATTTAGGTGAACTTAACTTACTAATGTTGCATGTTAAACACCAAAATAGATCATTAGTAAAGCCTTGTGGTTATGAAGTCATGGGGAATACAGTCCTAGTCAAATTTGTTGATTGAATACAAACCGTAATTGATTTAAGCATCTACTAGTTCTTTACTCTTTTTTATTATTTTAGTTTTTAATTTTTTACCCCAGGAAATAAGTCAGTCGATAGTAATAACTATTCACATTAACTCAAGTTCTTTCCATATTCCTCATGGGATCGACCCCAACCTTTGTTGGGTTCTATATTTGACATCAACCGCTTTATATCTCAATTGTGAGGTGTAATTTGGGCGACATCAAATTTTGGCGCCATTATCGGGGAATACGGCTAAGGCTTTCGTTAATTGTGTTTGCTTTACTGTTGGTTCTTATTTCCTTTTTATTTTTATTTTGTTTTTTTGTTTTTAACAGGTCCTAGGTTCGTGCATGCCTAGTACTAGAAGCCAAGGAAAATCCCTGGTTTAAATCAATCAAGAACTTGAGCAGACACTAAGAAATTTGAGAAGAATGGCCAACGTACAAGAGCAAGAAACAGTGGACCAAGTTACAGCTAGAATGTTGGCTGAGGAACAAGTTTGGGAAAGAGATAGAGAGTTAACAAAGGTTGATGAAGAGCAATGCCTAGCTGGTGAAGCAGAGCGAGCTAGATAGAATAGAGCTCCAGAACAACATAGACACCAGTTTTTTGATGAGGATGATGATGTTGATATTGACGAAGTCGGTGCCACTGGAGCTATTGTCCCTCCTCCTTTGCCTGCTGGGGCAAATTCTGATATTACCAATGCTATGATCCAACTGCTCAACATGAAGGGGATATTTGCGGGTCATGCAAATGATGATGCACATACTCACTTGACCAATTTCGTGGGTATATGAAAAGCTTATAAACAACCGGGAGTGAGTCAGGATGCGATACGACCGAGGTTATTTCCCTTTTCATTAGGGAGTGAGGCAACGCTCTGGTTGGTAGAACTACCCAATTATTCTATCACTACATGGAGAGAGTTGAAAAGAGCTTTTCTTGAGAGATTTTTCCAACCTTCCAGAGTCTTGCAACTGAAAGATGAGATGTACAACTTCAGGCAGTTAAATTATGAGGAACTTCACGGGACATGGTTGAGGTTCAAAAAGAAGCTAAAAAGAGTACCCAACCACAGGATCCCAGATGATACATTGCTGGAAATTTTCTATAGGTCTCTAAATGCTAACACCAAGGCAGTGTCTTATAGCGTGTCTGGAGAAACATTTATGAGTCACACTTATGCTAATGCTACTGATCTACTAGACAGAATCATTAAAACCAACCGCACATGGCACAAAAGAGAGCCGGAGACTCCAATTGGTACTTATGCAATAGGTATGTCTGCGGAGCACAAAAGGGGTTGCTTGCTAAGCATTTGATAGGAGTCGGAGCTAAAAAGGTAAATGCTGTGGGTTTTCAAGGTAAGGCCCCGAGAAACGATGGAGGTGAATCAGAATCTGAGGAGAAAGTTAATTATCTGAATGATCAAGGGGCGGGTTTCCGGACCAACACCCAAGGGTCTAACTAAGACTCTTGGTTTCAAGGTCAAGGGAACCAAGGTTGGAACTATTACAAGGATAACAATTACAATCGAGGCCAATACAGAGACAATGGAGACTGGAAGAAGTGTGAGGAGTACAAGAATGACAGAAGCGGTCTATATGTCCCTCCAAGGAACCGTGAGCCAGAGTCTAGTAGTTCAAGGGTGGAAGACATGTTTTCCAAGGTACTTAAGAAGATGGAGGTAACAGATGGCCATTTCAAAGAGCTCTGTGCTGATATTTCTGGTATGAATCAAAAAGTGGAATCACATGTCATGGCCATTAAGAAAATTGAGCAGCAGCTAAGTCAGATATCTATTGCGATGAATCAAAGGCAAAAAGGCACACTTCCTAATAATACAGTGCAAAATTTGAAAAATGACAGTCACTTCATGACGGTCACTACTAGGAGTGGGAAGGCGACAGTTGATCCTCCGAGGCCGGTTATGATTGATGAGACAGAAGAGCCCGTATTGATTGATGATGATAGGATAGCATATTCTGAGGATTAAATTTTGGTTGATGATTCAGTGATGAAGACTGCTCCTAGTAATGCAAAGGAGCATGGATCTGGCAATGAGAAGGAGAAGGAGGCACCACAAAAGTTCACACCAATCCCTAGACCTTCTCCCCTTTTTCCACAGCTATTGAAGAAAAAGGTTGAAGATGGGAAGTATCACAAATTGATCTTTATGTTGAAACAACTATCTGTGAACATCCCATTAGTCGAGGCACTTGAGTAGATGCCCGGCTATGCTAAATTCATGAAGGACCTTGTCACTAGAAAGAGGACTATGAGCTTTAAACCTGTAGATAATTTGCACCACTGTAGTTCAATAGCATCCTGTTCTCTTGTTCAGAAGAAGGAAGACCTTGGAGAATTCACCATACCGTGCACTATTGGAGCCTTTAACTTTGCTAAGGCGCTATGTGATTTGGGAGGTAGTATTAAGTTGATGTCGCTAGCAATGTTTAGAAAGTTGGGCTTTCAAGCCCCCAAACTGACTATAATGCGGCTTTTGATGGCAGATTGTACGGTGAAGAATTCAGTGGGAATCATACACTTATGCTCCAAAGAAGATCGATCTTGACTTGAAGAATCGGGAGACTCCACTAGCCAAGACATCTATTGAGGAGCCTCCGGTATTGGAGTTCAAAGCACTTCTGTCTCACTTATAGTATGTATTTTTGGGAGCTGGTAACACTTCACCCGTCATTGTTGCAGCTGACTTGGAGGAATGGCAAGTGGAGGCTTTGGTCTCTATTTTGAAGAGATATAAAAAAATCCATTGGGTGGACCATGCAGACATTATTGGAATCCAAGTCGGTATTTGCACTCACAAGATCCAAGAAGAGCCAGATTGTATTTCGAGCATTGACCATCAGCGTAGGTTGAATCCACCTATGCAACAGGTGGTCAAGAAGGAGATCATCAAGTGTTGGATGCGGGTGTGATTTATCATATTGCTGACAGCAAATGGGTGAGCCTAGTTCAGTGTGTACCGAAAAAGGGAGGAATCACGGTGGTCTCAAATGCCAACAATGAGATCATTCCATTAAGGCCAGTCACCAGTTGGAGAGTATGCAGGACTACAGGAAGTTGAACCGTTGGACTCAGAAAGATCACTTTCCTATGCCATTCATGGATCAGATGTTAGACCGACTTGAAGGCAGAGGATGGTACCATTTCCTTGATGGTTATGCGGGGTACAATCAGATTTCTATATCCCCTGAAGACCAAGAGAAGACTACGTTCACTTTTCCATATGGTACATTTTCATTTAAGAGGATGTTGTTTGGGTTATGTAATGCACCCGCCACTTTTCAGCATTGCATGATGTCCATATTTTCTGACATGGTGGAAGACATCATTGAAGTCTTTATAGATGAGGTGCCGGGCCAAGATCGAGGTAATTACTAGTCTACCACCGCCAATTTATGTGAAAGGTGTTCGAAACCTTTTGGGTCATGAAGGGTTTTATAGAAGATTCATCAAGGACTTCTGCAAATTTTGCACATCCTGTGTGTAAACTGCTTAAGAAAGAGGTGAAGTTTGTTTTTGATGAGGCATGTCTAAAGGCGTTTGATTGCTTAAAAGAGAGATTTACCGCTGCCCCGATTATAGTAGCACCTGACTTTTCTGTACCATTCAAGGTTATGTGTGATGCTAGCGGAGTGGCTCTGAGAGCTGTGTTGGGCCAAAGGCATGAAAAGATTTTCCATCCTATTTATTATGCTAGCAAGGCTCTAAATGCAGCTCAGAAAAATTACACCATGACAGAACAAGAGTTGTTGGCGGTAGATTTTGCATTTGAGAAGTTTCGGGCATACTTGATAGGAACTAAAATGATAGTCCATACAAAACATGCAGCTTTGAAATATCTGATGGCAAATAAGGATGTCAAGCCACGGTTGATTTGATGGGTTCTATTGCTACAAGAGTTCGAGATCGAGGTAAAAGACCGGAAAGGGACCGAAAACCAGGTGGCGGATCACTTATCAAGATTGGAACCTGATGCAACACTTTGAGATGTGCATGACATATATGATGCATTCCCCTATGAACAGGTTTTAGCAGCCTCACCGGATCTCATCCCATGGTTTGCAGACTTTGCTAATTATCTGGTGAGTGATGTTGTACCGGAGCACTTATCTTTTCACCAACAGAAGAAGTTTATGTCTGACGTGTGGAAGTTTTTCTAGGATGAGCCCTAATTATTTCACATATGTTTTGATGGGGTGATTCAGAGATGCGTGCCCAAGGTAGAGATGCTGCGTATACCGAAGGCCTTCCACTCATCCCCTGTTGGGGGTCACCACAATGGGTTTCGCACAACCCACAAGATTCTTCAATGTGTATATATTGGCCAACCATTCACCAGGATGTGCATGATTTTGCAAAGGCATGTGATGCATATCAAAGGCAAGGAGGCATATCAAAGGCAAGGAGGCATATCAAGGAGGCATGAGCTTCCTCTTACTCTCATCCTTGTCATTGAGCTATTTGATGTGTGGGGCATAGATTTCATGGGCCCATTTGTCATCTTAAACGGGATGAAATACATACTTCTTGCTATTTACTATGTTTTGAATGGGTGGAGGCAGTTGCACTTTCAAATAATGAAGGGAAGAGTGTCACAACATTGTTGAAGTGGAATATATTTGCTAGATTGGGACGCCTATAGCCATCATTAGTGATGGGGGTTCACACTTCTGTAATCGGTTGTTTCGTTCTTTATTGGAAAAATATAGGGTAAAACACAGGGTGGAAACACCCTATCATCCACAGTCTAGTGGGAAGGAAGCTAGATGATCTTGGCGATAAAGACCGAGAGATAAAGACCATCTTAGCAAAGACTGTGAATACTAACCGGAAAGATTAGGAAAGGAAGCTAGATAATGCTTTATGGGCTTATTAGACACATTCAAGACTCCTATAGGTATGTATTCGTATCAGCTTATTTATGGAAAAGCATGTCATCTTCCGGTGGAACTTGAGCATAAAGCTTTATGGGGGCTGAAGAAGCTGAATTTGGATTGGAGCGAAGCTGTGAACTTGAGGTTTGATCAGTTGAATGAGCTAGATTAATTTCATTTTAAATCCTATGAGAGTTCTGAAATTTATAAACTAAGAATGAAAATTCAGCATGACCGGAAGATCGAGAAGACAGAGTTCAGTCTGGTTGATATGGTGTTACTATTCAATTCTAGGCTTCGCTTGTTTCCTGGCAAGTTGAAGTCCAAATTTTTGGGTCCTTTTAGAGTGGTTCAAGTAATCTCCCATGGGACAATTGAACTGGAAAATCATGAAGGAAAGCGCTTTAAAGTTAACGGTCAACAGGTGAAAGCATATCTGGGGAGAAACGAAGAAATAAAGCTGGTGGATCTCTGGGCTCTGGGTGAAATCTGAGTAACCCGGGGACTTGCATCGTACCGTGATGTTAAATCAGGCGCTGCATGGGAGGCAACCCATGGAGGTGTTTTGGTGAAGTCTGAGTAGTCAAAATACCCGCGTCGTGCCACGACGTTAAATAAAGCGCTTCTTGGGAGGAAACCTAAGTTGTAAAAATATGAAAAATATAGTGTTCACGTGTGTTGATGTGTGCAGATGATTAAGATGGGAAATTTGAATCTAAAACAAAAAATCTGAACTTGAAGTGCTGGTGCCTAAAGGCACATAACGATTCGTCCTCAAATCAAACGACTTGTCAAGAGAATCATCATCATTGTTGCATAAAATAGTGTAGATAACGGCTGACCAAACGATTCATTACCAGTGACACGGAATCGTGGAGTCTTCTATCAATTATACTGCATCAAAGATGGAATTAAACTGAAAAAGGTGACAACGACAGACATAACGAATCATTGGGCGACCAAACGATTCGTTAAGTGGCCTGTCAGGAAGCTACCACAGTTCATGGCCTACGACTCATGCCACAACTCGTTGGTAGCACCACAAGTTGTTACGCGACTCTTTAGGGCCCAGGTAAGATCTTAAGCTCAAGCCACTACACGAAGGGTCAAACGAGTTGTTTCACCACATAACGACCCGTTACGTGGGTCATGGTGTATTAAATGAATAATGCCCGACCCGACCCACGCTTAAATAGGGCACAAATTTAATTCTAAATGAATAAACCACCGATTTTTGCCCATTGAAACCCCTCACCATCTCAAACGATCACTACTTCAACTCAAGCTTCCTTCCTCTTCTCCTCCCAAAATAGTCACCCACTAGAAAGAATTCAAAATCGCACTTACGGCCACTCACAGCTCACACAGGCACATCAACAAACATTCTCTAATTCTCATTGATAAATTGTGAGTATCTAAATGCTTAGAGTATAAATTTTGCTTGACCTATGCCTTTTTGAAATCTACATTTCTTGATGGATGATTCATATTGATAGAAAACCCTAGGTTGCGTTCCACCTAAAATCAAGATAAAAATAGAATGCAATGTTGTAAAAATTTTGTTGTGCTAGTGGGATTGATAATTTCCCAGTGATGATGAACATGGTGTGAGTTATTTGAACCACTCTATGTAGAACTCTTGAGCACGATCCATGTAATGAGTTGTGATATCACCTCACGACTAGTCATATAGTTTTTCCTTAGTGGGAATTGGTCTAGTTGACCAGTGTACCTCATGACTGGTCTAATGAGTCGTTGCCTCAAGTAACGACTCATTGTGACTAGTCATTAAGTTCACTGGTCCAACAAAGAAAAACTCAGCTTAGAGACAATGATTGACCACACGAGTCGTGACCAGTGGCAATGACTCGTTAAGTCACTCGTTTTGTCTGCAGAGACACAGTCAAAACTTCTTTTTGTTTCATCTCATCTTGTATACTAACTGATATTCCACAGGTACAATGGATCTGAAGGGTACACCAAAGAAAGTTTCGGCCAAGAAACAAGTGCCGGAGAGGAGTCAACTGTCATACCGCAGACTTTGGGATGAGCCCTCCTCCTCCGAAGAGTCGAGCAGCTCGAACGAGGAATATGAAGTGTCAGAAGAGAAGCTAGTGAGGAGATCCACTAGGGCTAGGGCACAACGATCTACAAATCTGATAGCCCTGGTTGATGCTCCTACTCCACTGGCAAGAGACCCACCAAGCTGAACAAATGATAATGCTGGGGCCACAGTCCGGATTGCTCCCGAGGGCACCACAACTGAGCAAAACACAGAAGTTGTTGATGAGTCACATTCTCAATAAGGGAGCACAGATGATGAATTGACTAAGACTTCGAATACATTGAATGATCAACCAAGGTACGTGAGGAGATGGCGTGTTCATGGTATGAGGGTCATTTGATATTGCTCCAAATGACAAAGGAAATCCAAAGAGGAGCATCTACAAGGAGCCCAGACTAGTCACCACGGGGCTCAAGGAGCTCCCTAAGCTGCAGGCTTTGTTTGATAAATACAAGTTTGGGTGGTTGACTGAGCCATCGGGAAGCTAATGCACCTGCCTGGTTAGAGAATTCTATGCAGCCTATGCAGCCACATTACAACGTCTAGCATTGGGTGGTCAAGACTGGAAGAAGAGGCCCGCATTAACATAGGTGTTGGTTGGGGAGACGCTTGTAGAAATCTCTGAGAGGACCATCTCCAGACTACTTTATGGGACAAACTACCATTCACCGATGAATACACCCGAGTTCGATCACAGACTATATGAGCTTAAGAAAGTCAACACTAAGAAGCGGAGTAGTGAAGAATGAATTGGGCAGTACACTTGGCTATCACGAGTCATCGCCACAAGGGGTCTGCTGGTTGAATGGTTGCATGACACCGAGTCCCAGATGAAGAAGGACACATTGAATTTTCAAGCTATGTTTTGGTGGTCATTGGTTCAGCACAGGCTAGTACCAACCACAAATGATAACATTCTTTCACCTGACAGAGCTGCACTGGTAGCTAGCATCATTGAGGGGTACGCCATAAATTTCCTGTGGCATATTGCTGAAGAGATTTGAGAACGGGCAATAAATGATGGCACTACCATTCCCTTTCCATGCCTCATTTATAGACTCTGTCAGGAGTCAAAGGTTCCAGAGTTGCCATCGATTGATCAGCGAATAGTGGTCCACAAGATAACCGATATCGGGTTGATAAGAGAGGACACAAACTTGATATCGAGAGCGAGGAGACAGGCTGCTACATTTGCTGGAGCAACCATATTGGTAGAGGCATTGAGCAGAGGTATGTAAACTGAGGCTTCTTTATTTACTGAGATGGCGGTAGAGCCCATAGAGTCCATAAAGATAGGTAGCCAGCCTGAGGCTACAAATGAAGCTGATATTCCTGCACCTGCTGAGATTCCAGATTCATCATCCATAACAGCCACACCTCGACCACCTGTTGCACCCTCAAGTGTTCCTTCAACTGGTCTAGTCATTATTTCCAAAGAATTCCTGACCGATATGGCTAGATGGCTGGAAAAAGATGAAAAACAACAAACACACACGGCTCTGCAAGTTAAGGTACTGATGAAGCAAGTTAAGTTGTGGGTTACAAATGAGTTGGAGGTTCTCTCTAGCTTAGTGCATGGCTGGTTAGATTATTTTGAGAGACACATAGATGAGCGCCTTGCATAGCTATAGGCGCCTAAGCTGGCAAGGTGGTATGCGGAGGTAGCAGTGCTTAGAGCGGAGGTGCGGGAGTTTTTCGCATGATAGGTAGTTGCTATACCTCCATCCATGCTTCCAGTGCTTCAGGATGAGAGAAAAGAAGAGCTACCACCGATATTTGACTTCAGCACTGAGGAGCCGGTGGCTCAAGATAAGGGCAAGAGGCCTCGTGAGGAGGAGAGTTTTGAGAAGGATGACTCTCTGCTCCATCAGCAGAAGCCAGAGCGGAGAGAGATAGAGACAGTGTTGCAGTTATCTAGAGAGGAGGCTCGATAGAGGGCCGCAGTTGAGGCAGCGAGAGCTCATGGAGAAGGTACGAGCTTAGTTGGTTCATACAACGCACCAGGTCAAGCCAGTGGTATCGGAGAGGACACTGGAGGAGTATCTGCACCCTCCACCAGATCGTAGACACCTTATTCGCATAGGTATGTTCCCTATTTCCATGGTTTTGTTTTATATACATGCATCGATGAGGCACATGCTTTTCTTGATGGGGGTGGGGAGGGATACCTATGTATTTTTTGCTAAACATAACCCGAGGGTTTTTCTTGTCAGATATCTTTTCCCTCAGGTGTTCCTTATCTAGTAGAACCGGCACATTTAGGTTTTTATGTTTTTGTGTTTGTTTGTGTCAATTGAAAGAAAATTAGGTGAACTTAAGGCAGTCAAGAGCATGAATTTTTTAACTTAGTTGAATTGATAATGTGACATCCCTCCTAAAAAAAATTTATGTGTGTTAAACTCGAAAAGTATGACTTTTGTGAATTTTTGCATGGCATTAAAACTGTGAACATGCTTACCATTGTATGGATGTACCTAAACTAGCAGTTAGTAGAAGTGATTATGTTGACCTGTTCTATGTGTGAGTTGATATTTAATAGTTAAATTCGAGTGTGTATGTCAATCTGGAACTTGTCTGGTCAGTCATACCGAGATAGAGGATGGGAAACTAGGAAAGGATCATAGCCATTTTTGATTAATGAGCCCACTTTAGCCTTAAAATACCTACCAAAAGAAAATAAATATCCCTTGATCCAAAATTTTGAGCTTAAATAGACCTTTCTTTTTGTTTACACCAATTCACCTTCCTGCATTAATTAAAATGAACCTATTTTGGCTCTGGTCCCTCCTTAAACACTGTGAACCTTAACTCAGGCAAATCTCCTAAGTTGAGGGTGGCTATCATAGGGGTGATTAAGAAGAGTGAGGTGGAGTGAAATTGAGAAATGAGCATGAAAGAGCGGGTGCGGTGTGCATAATGAAAAAAGCAAAAATGTTGTTAAAAAGAAAAAGAGCAAGAAAAAAAATGAAAAATGTTAAAGCAATGAATACTTGAAAGAAGAAACACCGCACTCATAGTTGCAAACAAAAATAAAAGAACAAGCAAGTAAAGGAAAAGGGGAGAAAATATGAAAGAAAGGTTAAAAGTGGAGTCAAGACATGTGTAGTGCCAAGGAGGGTTAAGATACTAGTCCCATATGTACCATACCCGAACCCGAGCCTACATTACAAGATTAAGAAGTCCTATAGTGATCCTAGTTACCTGTCTGAAATTCTAGGTATTGAAAGTAAAGTCAAGCCTATAGTATTGCATGCACACATTTAGAAAGTCTTTGAGAGAGCAAGTGTGATCTTACCTTGTCCCAAGAGAAATACATTGATATAATCATATACATATGAGTGGGTGTGGGACTTCTTTTAGGTGAGAACATTTGGTCAACAAAATCGTCTGCAAGCTGTCTGGGTCAGTGTTATAGATTTATGTGCATGGTTGCAAGTGATAGTATTTTGCCATGTTTCGATTCCTCTGTGTCATGATTGAAAATTTTTCATATGCATTATGATTTGAGTTTGTATGATAAAGAAGGGGTTAGAAAATTTGACTTGATGAAAAGTTGTGACTGCTGTAAGTTTTCTAAATTTCTTTTGATTGAAGCGTCGAAGTAGTTTATTTTATTTTATTTTTTCCTGAGGACATGCAAAAGTTCTAAGTTGAGGGTGTTGATGTGTTATGATTTTACAGCACTCGCGACACTTAAAACAAAGAAACTATGCACATTCCGGGTATGTTTATGTAGATATGATGCGTTTGTGTTAAATGTTGCAGGAAAACAGGTCAGGAATGGGAAATAGGCAAAGTAAGGAAAAATTGGACAAAACTGAAGGCTGATGCCCAGGCAATGAGTCGTTTTCTCAATGCACGACTCGTACCTGGAGTAGTGGGAAGAAGATCAAGCTTTAATGTTGATAAACAATGCATTTAATGGGTTGAAGGCACGACTCGTTATGTCCGGTAATGAATCGTTGAGCCAGTCGTGGAGACTGGGAAGATGATTTTAATAAAATATCCAGTGAAGGCAACAGAAGATGTAACGAGTCATCAGATGATTGGACGATTCGTCATGAGAGCATTGGATTGAACCATCGTGTGCACTGGAATTCTGTAGAACCAAGACCACGAGAGGCCTAACGACTCGTGCCCTGACACGATGAGTCATTAGGTGACCCATCACCAAGATTGGGCCTACTGCCGAGGATGACTGACTATCATTGATCATGACTCATTAGGATACCTAATGAGTTGTTACTTGGCCCGTTACCTCTGCTGATCTAGAATCCAATTTTAGTTCGGATAAGATTAGTTTAGAACTATAAATACGATATTTGGATTTATTTTTCGTGGACAGTTTTAGTTTTAGCTTAGGTCGCCCATCAGATGGTTTGAGGTTGGTGAGACGGAAATGATAGGGCCGGATTTGGTTCACGAGGCAATTGAGAAGATTTAGTTGATAAGAGACAAGTTGAAAGCTACCTAGAGTAACCAAAAGTCTTATGCGGATGTGAGAATAGGAGAGTTAGAATTTGAAGTCGATGACTAGGTATTTTTGAGAGTACCTCCCATGAAGGGAGTGATGTAGTTTGGAAAGAAAGGAAAACTTAGTTCCCGCTATATTAGCCCCTACCGGGTTGTTAAAAGAGTTGGAAAGGTGGCATATGAGTTGAAGTTGCCCTCCGAGTTAGCTTCTGTGCATCCTGTGTTTCATGTATCGCTCTTGAAGAAGTGTTTGGGTAATCCAGCTCTAGTTGTCCTGGTGGACAGTGTTGGTGTAAAAGACAGCCTTAGCTATGAGGAGGTTCCAGTTAAAATTTTGGATCGACAGATTTGAAGGCTAAGGAACAAGGAAGTAGCTTCAGTTAAAGTGTTATGGAGAAATCATCATCATGTTGAAGGAGCTATGTGGGAGGCCGAAGTGGATATGATGGCTAGATACCCACATTTATTCTCCACCAGCTCAGTTTCAGCTTGAGGTATCAGTTTTGCACTTAGATTTTATTTAGTTTTATGATTAGTTCATGTGCTCAAGTTTATTTTATGTATGTGAATGTATGTATTATTTGCGAATTCCGTTCAGTTGTGTAGTTTGAATCGGAGATAGTCATTATCAGTTTTCGAGTTAAATAATTAGTATTTGCATATGATAATTGCATATCTCTACATTTTTGTTTGTTTTCCAATATTCGAGGATGAATATTTCCAAGGAGGAGATATTGTTATACCCCGGAAGCCTAAAGATCAGCCCTGGGAGTTGAAACGGAGAAAAAGTAAATTTTGGCATCAGACTCAGAATGAGTCATGGGGAGACTCGTGAGATCAACCCATGAGTCATGATGTGACTCGTGGGGAAGGCCATGGAATGAATTTGAAATTGGAGAAGTACGACCCCAGGGGTATGACCACGACTCGTGTCAGGTCCCACAAGTCTTTTGGTCAGCCATGGGGAGAGGGAATAAGAAAAGAAAAAAAAAGGGCAGTGGACTTGACGGAAGGTCCCCACTAGTCGTGGTCAGCCCCCATGATTCATGGGGTGTGTCGTGATCAAGCATGGAATAAATTTTATCAAGGCAAGGCAGTGTACTTAATTGATGATTCCACGAGTCATGACCCTGAGCGACAAGTCGTTAGGTCCTCCGTTAGGACCACCTGACAGTTATTTTCTGCGAATTTAATAAGGACATTTCCATAATTCCTAAGATACTAAGGCCTACTCTACGTCGTTTTGAGTTATGAATAGCGACTTTTAAAGGGGTTAAGTTCATTTTAGGCCTCATTCATTCATGTATGCAAGGTAGAAGACTTTAGAGGGTGATCAAGCTTAACATTCATCAATTTATTTTCAATTTTCTATTGGGCATCTAAAGAAGTGTTAAAATCAGCTACCAACAGGTATGTAGGGTTATGAATGGGTGATTTCCTTCACAACCATTCCCAATCCCTCTCTATTGTATGAAATTTCTATGTCTAATCTATGAGGTTTTAACTCAAATTCATGAATCTCCTATTTCTATACATGGGTATGATTTGATTATGATTCTACTATTGAATTATGAAGTATGGAAAAATTTTATAATATTTTCAGTTAAAAATCATGTTTCTAGTCGTATGAATTAAAAGCCCATTGATGAGATGTTCATGAAGGATAAGATTTGTGATGAGTATATGATGATGATGAGATATTATGATGAAAAGCACGATTTGAAGTTACCCATGTTTACAATTATATTTTTGATGAGAATTGAGTATTTCTAAGTATGATAAAGCTTTGGGCAATGCCCATATGTTAAGTATGCATGATGATTTTCCCAAATTAAGCTTACCACATTGTTCTAAGCGAAGACTCCAGATTATATTTTCAGCTTGTGATATGTTTTGAGTTAGTTTTCCTATGCATAGCTTACCACATGGTTTTGGAGCGAAGGCTCCCAATTATATTTTCATCTTGTGGTATGTTTTGAGCTAAAGCTTCTCATATGCATGATTTCATATTTGAGATGTATTGATTATTGAGCTTCATCAATGGATGATGTTGAGCTTCATTGTAAAATGATGTAGAGCACATGCACGTTTTGGGAGTAATGTCTAGCACCGAGTAGGCTAAGGGTCGATCACCCTATGCCTCAGAACTACGCGCCAACGTAGCTTTACACTATTATATGTTACTTCGGGACCTCCCTTGTGAGGTTCCCCTGCCCGAATGGGCCTTCTTCTTGATATCAATATCATAGTATCGTCCCTAGTCCTGGCAAGGCTTTGGACGGCTCTACCCACTTGAGTATGATAGTTGGGACCACGTAAGCTCTATCGTGGTATGTCAGTTAAAAGACGAGTCACCCATTGTTCCTCACGATTTCAGATATGCATATTCATTACTCATGAGACTTATATATTTATACATATATGCATGTTCTAAAGAAGATTTGACTCAATGTTCATCTTTACTTGTAAATTCAATCGATTCAGTTATGATGTTATGAAGTTATGTTATGAAGAGGTCATGATTTCAGAAAGAATGCATGTAACCCCTACTCTCAGACTCTTAATTTTTATGTTAAATTATGAATTGTCTTTAAATGATTTTTTTTACTTTAACGGTTTTACTTACCATGCATACTCGGTACATTCCACATACTGACCGCATACTCTATGCTATATCTTTTCATGATACAGGACCCAGCTCTCAGGTTCAGCCCTGCTCGTAGTCAGCTTATCAGAGTTAGCGTTTGCATTGTTGGTGAGTCCTCATCTCTTGAGGATCTTGCGTGTATTTCAGTTTCAGTTTGTTGAGTTAGTTAGGGTCTTGTCCCATCAACTCGTATTGTTTAGAGGCTTTTCAGACATATGTATGTATTCAGTTTTGAATTTCATATTCTTATGTTGTGTTCAAATTAGACTTCCGCTTTGAATATTTTACTGATTATTCAGTTTCTTGATTGAGATTAGATGTATTCTTATGTCATGGGTCGACTTGGGGTCTCTTGAGGCTCTTTGTCCCGTGTTACGATCTGAGCCTCCGTTCGGGTCGTGACAAGAATATTTTTGATAGACTATATAATTATTCCTTTCAGTCCTCCTACTCTGTAAAGTCGTACTAGTAGTGATAGTAAAAACTTGTTGGTTCTTCAGAATTGAGCGCAATGTATATCTCCATTCTTCTAAATAAGTGAAACATTTAGTAGCTCCTCAAGTAATTGGCCTTCACATGTGTTAACTGTCAGATCCATTTTCATTGGGTCATTAGTTTTAGTCTAGTAGTATCTCTCCATGAAATTTCACTAAATCCATCACTTTTCTACACTATTGCCATCAAGAAGGCCATAACTAGATCACATCACACATTTATAGCCATAAAGCAATTGCAATATATTACACAAAACCAACTGGTCTTTAGACCAAAATAGTACGTACCTCGTCTTTATCATAAGTTAACTTTCCACCATGCTCCTTGTTGGAGAATAATCACTGTATATTTTCATAAACACGATCATCACAAGAAACTTCCCCCACTTAGCCTAAACATAACATCTTCCTATAGATAATCTCAACCAATGGTATTTATTCAGTCATCCTGGCACCCTACTCATCTTTTCATAAATCTCAGTCGATAGCAAATATTATCACACCTTATGACCCCTATCAAGTAGACTCTTTACCATTATGATCGTCATATCACCAAACTCGAATCATTCTAATTATCTTTATTGCACCACTATTTCATATGATTAAAAGAAAACTCTTTTTACGAATCCAAGTCCTACCAGCTCAAACCCCGCTACAGGAAACCATCTCTATTGCATTACCATGTTCGTTATACCATTATTCATTTCGTTAGTCTTCCCCGCTTCTAATCTTCTTCAGGATATCAATATTTGCACTCATCCCATCAATGAAATGTTGAATCCTTATTGATATACTCATGTTATAAGATTGTAGTAGTAATTCTGATCTCGATTGAAGTATCTATGCTCTTATCTTACCCTGCGCAACCCATCCCTGATATGTCAATGTAACACCCCATATCTTTGAAACAATAATTTAAGTTTTCAACTTTGGGTAAGTGGATTTGGACCCCGAATACGCCGTAAATTATGTATATGAAACGAGGTAGTCTATAAGTGAAAATTTATGTAGCATGATAAAATAATTCTTTTTTTTTTTGGTATTTGTTTATTCTCTCATTATGAAAAGTAAATTATATTCTTCTTTCAATTAGATAGCTGATGTTTAATAACCATATCAATGAGTCGTGTATTTGATATAAGCATAGGAAATGATAAACCTTATCTAGAACCAAAGAAAAGGAGAAAAGAGTGGCCCCTACGGTAAAGGTAAACAATTATTTGTTTTCACTTTTGCTTTCATATTGTATTTCTATAGGAATAAACAATTGTTGCCAAACTTTTATTTTAAATGTGTATAGCATTTCTTTATGAGTATTGCTTAGATATAACAATATCTTAATCGCCTCAAGGTGTCGGTCTTAAACCGACCATCTCAATCTCCTTATAAGTCAATTCTATAACAAAGAACCTGATCATCAAGTGCTTACCGATAATTCTACTTGAATTTGTAGCTGTGCTAAGTGGTGTAAGTCCTCGAAAAATATTTTTGCTCTTCTAAGAATTTATTATAGGATGTTACCTACTACTTATTACATATGTATGTATATATATGTTTTGCTGTGTTTAGAGGATTTAACTTCTATTTTGCCTTATGTAATCCTTAATATTTTTAAATAAGATGATGAAAAAAGGTATGTTAAATATGATATATGAAGTAGCTAATCTCAAATTCCTTAAGTTAAATGATATGGGTAAGGGAAACTGCTACAGAATTAGTAGCCTAGAGTTGGATTATTTTTCCTTTTTGAAGGTAACTCACATGTGTACATATCACATTTGTATAGATTAAACACAGTAAGGGGATGTGGAAATTTTTTTTGTCAAGTTTAATTTCGGCCTTGAAGCCATCCATGTTGTTGTCATTTGGAACCCTTGGGACAATTGCTTTCTAGGAAGCACCCAGGTATGTAAAGGAACCATTCCCCTTATTTTTCAAACACAACTTTATACCGTTGAAAGGACATATACTTCTGCATTTGAACTCATGTTGGGACAAGTATGATTCTGTCCAAATAGTTAGTAATGCTTGGCGTCAAGCTTGAGCTAGTAAGAGTGGATGAGAATAATTTAATGTGAAGCCAAAAAATGTCGTACTTATGTTTGTTGTCATATTATGATTGCCGTAGCTATAGATTGAGTCTGGAGACCCCACAGAGTAGGATCTGTGATATGGTCCTTTACATTGTGTTACATATGTGACATAAAATGTTTTTGTCATGCTGGTTGCTAGGAGAATTTAGTAAGAAAAGCTAAACAACGATTGCTGAATGAATTTAAGCTGAGGATCGAGGTTGCGATCAATTAAGGGTGAATGATCTCATAAAACTAGAACTGCCTTGTTATTGTTTTTCCTTTATCTTATGTGTATGCTGTGAAATATGTTAGGCCAAGGGGAGACTTCATAATCCCTTTCCTGTAAGCCAAACGACAAGCTAGTGAGTCTCCAATTCTAATATCCCTTTGAACACGATTTGTAAATCTTTTTTGAAACTCTTTTTTCATCTGTAGTTCCTAATGACTTATACGAGTCTTGAATATATGCATTTAAGTGCTATTTTATAGATTTACATGTTATATGTGCTCACTTGCAGTTATATGTTACGATGGAGGCCTATAGAGGGCACTATTTAGTATTCGTCTTTTGTATGTTATACGTGTTAAATTGGTCCAGTATAAGCCATATCGGCTGACGCCCAGTGGGGCGCTGCATTACTTGCCTGTAGGNGTGGTACACCGACTGAAGATGTTTTTATTATACCCCGGTGTGGTACACTAGATGGATGAATTTTATATGAATTTTATGATCGGCTGGCCGCCGACATTTCAGTTATAGTTTTTGTTGTACATTACTTGGTTGCATTTACACTTCAATGTTGAGTTATTATCACGTTTCAATTTTCAGGATTCCAAGTTATTATTATTCCTTATTTATGGCTCAATTATCATGTTATCTTATATGTTTATAGTTTTCAGCCTTACATACCAGTACATTTTGTTTGTACTAACATCCCTTCATCTGGAGATCCCTTCTTAAATCATGCTGTAGGTATAGGTCAAGGCTTAGATAGTCAGACGTAGCAGGAGCTAGATTTCAGCCGAATAGTGGTATGCTCCTCTCTTCCAGGAGTCATGTCCTAGTTTTGACTATTTTGAGTTTTGTGTACAGCATGGGGAGGTCGGGGCCCTATCCTGTGCATTTAAGTTTGTTTACTCTGTAGAGGCTGATGTGGACTAGTTTGTATAGTTTTTTTGGTGGTGTAGTTGTGTCGGTTTTTCACTGCTCTGTTTAGCTTTATTGTAGCCTTGTCGGCTTTCTAGGTTGCTTATTCATTATTGTCGAGACCCTGTGAGTCCAGTATTTATCTTGGTTGATTGTGACAGGTGTCTTGGTCGGCCTTAGTGTTACATTTTCAAACTCTATATATTCAGCTTCTCAATCAATCATGAATCGAGTGCCAGTTGCACCCTACCCCAGTTTTGAGTCGTGACAGACTTGGTATCAGAGTGAAGTCGGTCCTGAAGAGTCCACAGTGACGTGTCTAGTAGAGTTTTGCTTATGGATATGTTGTGCACCATACTTATAATCAGGAGGATACAAAGCATTTAGGAGTTGTTTCACTTCTTTTATTAATAGTTCATGCTATAGAGAGAAGCCATAATTATTATGATATTTAAATCATGCTATTGTTTCAGAGTATGTCAGTGACGAGGAAGACGACTACGCAGTTGATCGGTATAACCACAGGAGAGGGTACTAGTCACCCTCCAACAGATCATGGAGATAGATTAGAGGCTCGGAGTGAGTCTCCTACCCCAGATATCACCGTTCCTCTAGCCCTAGCTAGAGTTCTAGTAGATAGACCTCCGGCTCCTCCCGCCCCAGTTATATATGAGGGAGATAGAGTGGCAGACCCCCCCATCACCTGTGGCACCCCCGATGGGTTTGGAAGGACAAGGTTCTGAGGGAGCTATTCAGTTGATGGCTCATATAGCCATAGGTCAGGAGCGCCGATTGGAGGTGATAGAGGGACATAGAGGCCAAGCGACCGAAAGTTCCAAAGCCCAAAAATTCTTAAGTTTGAGCCCTCCCATACTCACCATTTTAGACTCGAGCGAGGATCCTCAAGACTTTATTGATCAGACATATAGGGTATTAAAGGTGATGCGGGCTACAACGACTGAGGAAGTAGAGTTGGCGGCCTTCATACTACGTGAGTTGGCTATATTATGGTATGAGGCTTGGGCTCGATCCAGAGGAGTTGATGCACCGCTAACTGAGTGGGAAGAGTTCTTCAAGGCCTTTATGCATCACTATCTACTCTGGGAGCTTCGATAGGCTTGAGCTGGGTAGTTTTTGCACCTAGAGCAGGGCAGGATGAGTATGCGCGAGTATTGCCTTTGGTTTAATTCCCTGGCTAGGTGCTCCACACATGGTTCCGACGATGGAGGATAGAGTTCATCGATTCGTGTTAGGGCTAGGGCTTCATATAGATCAAGATTGTTTTGGGGTATCTACTTAGGGTCGTAGAGTGACACAGGGGATCAATTATCCAAATAGACAGTTAGGCCTGTAAGGAGTTCCCCACCTCAGTTTCAGGGACAAAGAAGGGACCAGGGCCTAGCTTCGTCTATCTCTCGACGACAAGAGCGGGCAGGGTAGAGGAGACCACCATTGCCGCCTTGCCCTCAGTGTGGGGGATCCCATTCAGGCCAGTGTAATCAGGGACAGAATGTATGCTATTATTGTGGGCATCTAGGGAATTTTATGAGGGATTTTCCAGATAAGGTTGGGGCAGATCAGGCGCGGTCAGAGCGATTAATGGTTGCTTTAACATCCTTAGTTCGATCTCATAGTCTTGATTCTCAGTTGGCAGTAGGTCGTGGCAGAGGCAGAGGGAGAGAAGTTTCTAGTTCTGGGGCAACCCAAATTGATTTTACGCTTTGGGCGGTCGGTAGGACCAGGAGGCCTCACCCGATGTTGTTACAGATACTCTAATTATTTATTCTCATGTTGTATATGTCCTGTTTGATCTAGGTTCTACACTCTCTTATGTTACACCATTATTTTCGAGTAAGTTTAAGACAGTCCCTGAGTTATTATCTAGACCATTTATTGTTTCTACGCCAATTGGCGAATCTATGTTAGACCATTTGTTGTTTCTACGCCAATTGGCGAATCTGTGTTAGCTAGATGGCTTTACCATAACTATGTAGTATTGGTATGTGATAGATTGTCCCTAGATGATCTAGTTGAGCTTGAAATGGTTGATTTTTATGTCATTATGGGTATGGATTGGTTGGTGGTATGTTATGCTAATGTTGATTGCAGAGCCAAGGTTGTTAGATTCCATTTTCTCAGCAATTCAATCCGGGAATGGCAAGGTAACGCTACCACGCCTAAAGGTAAGTTTGTTTCATACCTTAAGGCTCAGAGGTTAATATCCAAAGGCTATATTTCTCACTTGATTCGGGTAAGAGACTCGGAAATTGAGCCTACGACTCTCTAGTCAATTCCTGTTATAATTGAGTCCCCGAGGTCTTTCCAGAGGATTTGCTTGGAATTCCTCCTAAAAGGGAGATAGAATTTGCTATTGATTTACTTCCAGGAACTCAACTGAAACCTATACCTCCATATATAATGGCCCCAGCAGAACTAAAAAAATTAAAGGAGCAGTTGAAAGATTTGCTCGAGAAGGATTTTATCCAGCCTAGTGTGTCACCGTGGGGTGTAACGGTGTTGTTTGTTCGAAAGAAAGATAGGTCATTAAGAATGTGCATTGATTATAGGCAACTGAACAAGGTGAACCTTAAAAATAAGTATCCGCTTCCCTGGATTGATGATTTGTTTGATCAGTTATAGGGTGGCAGATGCTTTTCAAAAGTTGATTTGAGGTCTAGATACCAATAGCTTTGAGTTAGGGAAGTTGATATCGTAAGACTACTTTCAGGATCCAGTACAGCCATTATGAGTTCCTGGTGATGTCATTTGGTCTTACTAATTCCCAACAACTTTTATTGACCTGATAACTCGGGTGTTTTGGCTTTTTCTTGATATATTTGTGATTGTCTTCATTGATGATATTCTAATTTACTCGCGATCAGAGGCTGATCATATAGATCATCTGAGATTAGTATTGCAAACTCTCCAGGAGCACATGTTATATGCTAAATTTTCTAAATTTGAGTTTTGACTAACATCTGTAGCTTTTCTTAGCCATGTGATTACAACTGAAGATATAACGGTGGATGGCCAAAAAATAGAAGTTGTGAAGAACTGGCCCAAATCCTTGAACCCTACAGAGTTTCGTAGCTTTCTAGGGTTAGCAGGTTATTACCGCTGGTTTGTGGAAGGTTTCTCTACTATCTCCGCTCCATTGAAAAAATTGAATCATAAAGTAGCTAAGTTTCAATAGATAGAGGCATGTGAGAAGAGCTTTCACGAATTGAAGGATAGGCTAACTTCAGCACCTGTCCTGACTCTTCCAGAAGGTGAAAAGGATTATGTGGTGTATTGTGATGCTTTTAGAGTTGGGCTAAGTTGTGTTATGATCCAACACTGTAAGGCTATTGCTTATTCCTCTAGACAGTTGAGGAAGCACAAGCAGAATTATCCTACCCACGATCTTGAGTTGGCCGCAGTGGTATTTTCATTAAAGATTTGGTGCCACTAGTTATACGGGGTACATGTCGATATCTTCACAGATCATAAAAGCCTCCAGTACTTGTTTCAGCAGAAAAAGTTAAATTTGAGGCAAAGAAGATGGTTAGAGCTGCTAAATGATTATGATGTGAGTATCTTGTATCACCCGGGCAAGGCTAACTTTGTGGCTGATGTGCTAAGTCGCAAGTCTATATGTAGCTTGAGTCATATTCAGGTTGATAGGATTAAAATAACGAGAATTATACAGCAGCTGGCTGACTTATAAATTTGGTTATTAGATGCCGGAGATGAGGGTATTGTTGTCCAAAACACAGCAGAATCATCCTTGGTAGTGGAAGTTAAGCAACTACAATATGATGATACAATGTTTTTCTTACTGAGAGACAGTATACCGCAGCAGAAGCAAAGCCCATTTGATTGTGGACTCGACAAAGTTTTTAGATACCAGGGACGTCTATGTGTGCCTAATGTGGGTGAACTATAGGAAAAGATTATGAATAAAGCTCATTACTCTCGATATTCAGTACACACAGGTGCCACGAAGATGTACTGTGACATGAGGCATCTATATTGGTGGAACGACATGAAAAAGGACATCACAGGTCTTGAGCACTAGAGGGCTGGAGGTGAAGATTGAGCACTAGAGGGCTGGAGGTCTAATGTAGGATATAGAAAGTCTAGCCTAGAAAAATGAGGTGATTAATATGGATTTTATTATAGGATTGCCTCGAACGAGTAGGAAGCATGATTCTATCTAGGTAATAGTTGATAGATTGACTAAATCAGCTCACTTCTTTCCAGTTAGGACTACATTTACTGCAGAGGAGTATACTAGGCTTTATATACGGGATATAATTCACCTACATGGTGTCCTATTATCCATTATTTTTGAAAGAGGTGCTTAGTTCACAACAAACTTCTGCAAGTCCTTCTAGAAAGGCCTTTGCACTCAAGTAAGCCTCAGTACCGTATTTCATCCTCAGACATACGGACAGGCTGAGCGTACCATTTAAACGCTTGAAGATATGCTTTGTTCTTGTGTTTTAAATTTTGGAGAAAGTTGGGATGATCATGTTTCATTGATTGAGATTGCTTATAATAGTATCTATCAGGAGAGTATTCAGATGGTCCTGTATGAAGCTTTATATGGGAGAAAGTGTAGGTCGCCCGTGGTTCAAACTCAGCGAGTAGAGTTATTGGGGACAAATTTAGTGCAGCAGGCTATTGAAAAGGAGAAACTTATTAGAGATCGACTTCAGACAGCCCAGAGCAGACAGAAGTCTTATGCGGATGTATGTTGTCAAGCACTAGAGTTTGTTGTTGGTGATTGGGTTTTCTTGAAGGTGTCACCTATGAAGGGCATTATGCATTTCGGTAGAAATATCAAATTGAGTCCTAGATATGTTGGACCTTATAAAATGTCCGTAGAATAGGCAAAGTGGCGTATGAGTTGGAGTTACCACTAGAGCTAGCAGCAGTCCATCTTGTATTTCATGTTTCAATGCTATGGAAGTACATCGGAGATCCAGCTCGTGTCATGCCTATTGAGAATGTCCAAATTTCTAAAGAGATGACCTATATAGAGGTCCAAGTTGCCATTCTTGATCGAAAGGTCAGAGAGCTTCGGAGTAAGGAAGTCGCCTCAGTTAAAATATTATGGTGGAGTAACAATATCGAGAAAGTGACATGGAAAGCTGAGGAAGAAATGAGGAAGAAGTATCCTCATCTATTTGCAACAGCAATATGATACTGAGGTACACATTTAATGAGTTCTTCGTATATTATGCTACAAACTTTAGATAAGTATAAAAGATTTTTAAAAAATTTAAATATGATG
Organism: Datura stramonium; assembly: GCA_018107945.1. NCBI lineage: Eukaryota > Viridiplantae > Streptophyta > Magnoliopsida > Solanales > Solanaceae > Datura > Datura stramonium. The sequence continues at coordinate 104,143 of JACEIK010000617.1, forward strand.
GAGTATTATACGCATTCGAAGACGAATGATTCTAAAGAGGGAGGGTGTAACACCTCATATGTTTGGAACAATAATCGAAGTTTTTAACTTTGGATAAGTGGATTTGGACCCCGAATATGCAGTAAATTATGTATATGAAGTGATAAAATAATTCTTTTTTTGGTTATTTGTTTATTCTCTCATTATGAAAAGTAAATTATATTCTTCTTTCAATTAGATAGTTGATGTTTAATATTCACAGCAATGAGTTGTGTATTTGATATAAGTGTAGGAAATGATAAACCTTATCTAGAACCCAAAAAAAAAGAGAAAAGAGTGGCCCCTGCGGTAAAGGTAAACAACTAATTGTTTTCAATTTTGCTTTCATATTGTATTTCTATATGAATAAAAATTGCTGGCAAACTTTTATTTTAAATGTGTATAGCATTTCTTTATGAGTATTTCTTAGATATAACAATATCTTAACCACCTCAAGGTGTCGGTCTTAAACCGACCATCTCAATCTCCTTATAAGTCAATTTTTATAACAAAAAACCTGATCATCAAGTTCTTACCAATACTTCTACTTGAATTTGCAGCTGTGCTTAAGTGGTGTAAGTCCTCAAAAAAAATATTTTTGCTCTTCTAAGAACTTATTATAGGATGTTACCTACTTCTTATTACATATGTACGTATACATATGTTTTGCTGTGTTTAGAGGATTTAATTGCTATTTTGCCTTATGTCATCCTTAATATTTGTAAACAAGAAGATGAAAAAAGGTATGTTAAATATGATATTTGAAGTAGGTAATCTCAAATTCCTCAAGTTAAATGATATGGCTAAAGTAAATTGCTACAAAACTAGTAGCATAGAGTTAGATTCTTTTTTTCTTTTTGAAGGTAACTCATATGTGTACATATCACATTTGTATAGATTAAACACAGTAAGGGGATTTTAAATTTTTTTTTGGTCTAAGTTTAATTTCGCCCTTGAGGCCATCCATCTTGTTTTCATTTAGAACCCTTGGGACAATTGCTATCTAGGAAAAACCCCAGGTATGTAAAGGCATCATTCCCCTTGTTTTTCAAGCATAACTTTGTACGATTGAAAGGACATATACTTCTGCATTTGAACTCATGTCGGGACAAGTGTGATTCTGTCCAAAGAGTTAGAAATGCTTGGCGTCAAGATTGAGCTAGTAAGAGTGGATGGGAATAAGTGAATGTGAAGCCAAAAATGTCTTACTTATGTTTGTTGTCATATTATGATTGTCGGTAGCTATAGATTGAGGTGGAGACCCCTCAGCATGGGCACTGTGATCTGTCCTTTACATTATTTTACATATGTGACGTTAAATGTGTTTGGCATACTGGTTTCTAGGAGGATTTAGTAAGAAAAACTAAACAATGATGGCTGAATGAATCTAAGCTAAGGATCGAGGTTGCGATCAATTAAGGGTGAATGAGCTTATAGAACTAGAACTGCCTTGTTATTATTTTTCTTTATCTTATGTGTATGTTATGAAATATGTCAGGCCAAGGGGAAACTTCATAATCCCTTTCCTATAAGCGGAACGACAAGCTAGTGAGTCTCCAAGCTCTAATGTCCCTTTGAACACAATCTATAAATCTTGTTGAAAATCTTTGGACATTCGTAGTTCCTAATGACTTATATGAGTCTTGAATATATGCATTTAAGTTCTATTTTATAGCTTTACATGTTATATGTGCTCACTTATAGTTATACGTTACGATGGAGGCCTATGGAGGCCACATATTTTGTATTCGTCTTTTCTTTACTATACGTGTTAAATTGGCCTAGTATAAGCCATATCAGCTCCATTATGAATATGATAAAGATTTATTTATCCCAATGTGGTACACCGGCTGGAGGTATTTTACCCTAATGTGGTACATCGACTAGTGGCATTTCTATTTTACCCTGATGTGGTACACTGGCTGGATAGATTTTATATGGATTTTATGATCGACTGGCCGCCAACATTTCAGTTATAGCTTTTATTGTACATGGTTGTGTTTACACTTCAATGTTAAGTTATTGTCAAGTTTTAGTTTTCAAGATTCCGAGTTGTTACTGCAACTTATTTCTAGCTTAGTTATCATTGTTAACTTATATGTTTACAATTTTTAGCCTTACATACCAGTACATTTCATTTGTACTAACATCTCTTCGTCTGGGGACCCCTTCTGCAATCACGCTGCAGGTACAAACCGTGGCTTAGATCGTCAGATGCAGTAGGAGCCAGACTTCAGCCGAATAGTGGTATGCTCCTCTCTTCCAGAAGCCATATCCTAGTTTGACTATTTTGAGGTTTGTGTACAACATGGGTAGGTCGGGGCCCTTTCTCATGGATTTAAGTTTGTTTACTCTATAGAGGCTGATGTGGACTAGTTTGCATAGTTGTTTTGGTGGTGTGGTTATCAATTTTCCATTGCTCTATTTAGCTTTATTTTAACCTTATCGGCTTTCTAGGTTGCTTATTCATTATTGTTGAGACCTTATGGGTCCAGTATTTATCTTTGTTAGTTGTGACAGGTGGCTTGGTTGGCCTTAGTGTTATATTTTCAAACTCTATATAGCCGTCTTCTCCATCAATCAGGAATCTAGTGCCAGTTGCGCCCTACCCTAGTTTTGGGGCATGATAGTCAACCTCCTTAGCCTTTTCGGCTTTCTAGGTTGCTTATTCATTATTGTTGATACCTTATGGGTCCAGTATTTATCTTGGTTGGTTGTGACAGGTAGCTTGGTCGGACTTAGTGTTACATTTTCAAACGCTATATAGCTGGCTTCTCCATCAATCACGAATTGAGTGCCAGTTGCGTCCTACCCTAGTTTTGGGGCGTGATAGTCAACCTCCTTAACTGTATTCTTCAAAGTCACAACGTTTATGACTAGGTTATTTTGTTACAAATACAATTCCCGATCCTCAATGCTATTACTGATATTGGTTATGCTTTATATGCACTCCCTCCCTTGCTGAGTAGCTAGTCGTGGAAGATATGACAATCATGTAGTTACTCACAACATCATTAACATTTCCCCATGAATTTACCAAACTACATAATTCAAATCACAACTTCACTCAATCTATTTTCAAATCATAGCTGCGGTCTAAGTCTTGCTACACGTCCCTTAGACTAGCCTACCTCTTCCTTCTTGATACGACCTCTTGCTTTATACCACATTATGCCATCTCCAACTATTGGAATGCGAATTCGAGATCATAGCCTCACCATTAGTGAGAGAATGGAATGAGGAGATTTTAAGAGTTAGACTGAACCAGTAAGCGTCATAGACCGACCAAGCAAGAGTTAGCCAATGATATTATAACAATAATGAAATGTAACTTAGCCAAATTACACATATCAAGTCTAATAAGTCAAGGAAATGGGGAAAAGGCAGTTGATTAGAATCATTCTATAAGTAAATATAATAATATCAAGAAAGTGAAGATGACATATAAATAAAATGCAAAGCAATGCAAAATGACGATATGTAATGAAATACAATGGAAAATGATCCTATCAGTATACGTTGCTTAGCAGTGGCATGCTATAAAAAAGGACTCATGGGAGACTCCCAAAGTCTACATACCACCCAAATTAGACCTTGAGTTGGCTAGAAAAGACCTCAACCTCAGCTAGAAAAGACCTTAGCTTTAGACAATATCAAGTTGGGTTTCCATCAAAACCCATCACTCTATTATATCGATCGTACCCAAATCTCTGATCCATGATAGATAAATATGCATGAATGATCACTATAATAGAATATGTTCAAAATCAATAAGAATATGTATATCTTTTTCAATAGTGCCCTTAGTTTAATACCTTTCTCAAATAAACATATTGCTTTCAACTGAATGCTCATAGGCCAATAGCTTTCTCAAATGATCAGATTGATTTCAACATGACGCATGTAGGTGATGTCACCCAAGTGCACATAAGAGCATGTGGTCATCAAGTAATATAGGATACTAAAGTCTCGATTATCGATTCCTCAAAGACTTGTCAGATTACTTGTTTAAGGTTAACTTTTTATTTAGCTATTCTAATAAACAGATAAAATTGGGGAATGGTTTGGAGAATTAAGCTATGAAACTTGAAAATAAAATGAACTAATAAACTAAAGCTATTGCAAACTTGTTTGTACTTCAAATGATGATGAAAATCTAGGGAAATGACACCTTCGCTTCAGGTTGAGTTATCAGGACTTGATTACGCTAGATTAATTCTTCTTAAGGTTTCTACTTGCAAGTTACTATCCCATTTCTTGCCACTCTCCTGAGCATTCAAGAACTATCTCATGAACCCTAACGCCTATATCCCTATGGACACAAGAGAAACATGAAACGACGGTTATGCCTACTTGTATATCAATTAAATAGGATTGAAGGGTATATCCGTATCCTCATCAATAACTTCTAACCTCAAACCAATAGGACAAAGGATCTTTGAATTTCTATTTTACATTTACTTTTAACCTTTTCAGTTCCCTCTCCCGAGTTCAACCAAAATCCAATAGATTTATTCACAAGGTGCTCAGTCTAGCGAATAAGCAATTAAAACAAGTAAATATAAACAACCTTTAATAAAGAATCAAAACTAGCAATAATCAATCTTAAAACCCTAGAATGGGCGTTTAGCCACTCATAGACAAACCGGAAAACAAAGATATCATCATCATTCAAAGTAAAACGATAGAGAAAAGAAGAAACCTAATTTAAGAACTTGTCTCTCCTTCAAAGTTGCGTTACAATCCTTACTACGATCAAACAAAATGATTTCTTATTATTAACAAATGCTCAAGTTGTTATATTTATAGGTGAGCCCTCAAATGTAGCTTTTTCCCTCAAGAAATTAGCTTCAAAATCAGCAAAATTCATCTTGAAATGAGTCTAGCGTTCCGCGCCCTTCCTAGCCCCAAGTTTGGCTTAATTTTCCTCTAAAGTTTAGCTCTAGGCGCCCCACACTAGCCATAGCACCAAGGTGTTAGCGAAATTTTTAAACTTCTGGACCCTCTGGGTTCCCTACGCCACTCAAAGCACCAGAATGTTAGTCAAATTTCTGAGAATTAGAACCCTTCTGGTGCTCCACTCCATTCAAAGCACTAGAATGTTGGGAAAAAATTTTCTTAAGTCTGAAATGCTTCGGACACTCCACATCTCTCATCTTGCCAAGGTGTTGGTAAAATTCTCCTCTGAAGTTTGGGACCTGGCGTCCCATGCCACCCATAGCACCAACTTTGGTGCAGATTTCCTTGAAGTTTAGGGGTTGGAGCACCACGCCAGCTATAGCCCCAGGCCAACTTTCGCGAACTCTTCTTTCTTCAAACCTTGGGTCATTTTTGGGTTCTTTTTCCTTGGTTTCCTGCTCAAAACATCTAAAAATATGTTTTAGTTTAAAAGACATACGAAAACATGAATTCATGCATTTCATAGGGATTATGAACTCAAAACAAGGCAAAATATGAGTGAAAATATGAAAAATGGGCATAAAAATATGCCCAACATCACCATCCCACGGTTAAACCATTGTTCGTTCTCGAACAATCCTCAACTCCGTGCAGAAACTCATATTTTCTCACCACTTTTCACCTCTATCAATTCACACTCAAATAACTAGCATAGAACATATGATTAAGTGGTTCATCAACTTATAGCAATTCACATCAAGTAGATGTAGAGTTTTCACATTCAAGATCACAAAACTTCTATAACGGACTCAATTTTTCGAAAATAGGGCCAACATGATTAAGTACAAAACATGCCACATATAGTACACCGACATATACATATTATGCCCCTTACTTTTAGTGATGTTCCTCTCTTAAATTATCAATGCAAAGTATGGAACATAATAATCAAGGCACACTCACTCTCACAAATGATGTATCATACACATGCAACATACCATAAGCTTGTCCTTTATGTACATCTAGACTACTTAGTTATTTCAAGACATAAAGATCATAAGAATTTTTCTTGGTTGTAATGTTGGCTAAGGGACGGGTAGGAATGACCTTTTTTTTTATAGTGACTACCGATCCTAAGCACTTTTAAGACATTTTTCATCTTTCAAGTCCACCATTTTTTTTTCCTTTATTGTTCACCCTTCACTCTGCTCACCCTCTTTCTTTTATTTTCATGCACCTTTTTTCATTACTTGAATACTAGTTTCTGCTTATAGAATCAATAAGGATTTTCACTACTAAAGCTCTTTCTTTAATTGTCCTAGCAGCAATTAAATAACATATTTTTGGGCACTCCTTCTTCCTACTTTGTATTCTTACTTTCCACACAAATTTTTCTTTCCTTTCCCTTATCATTCCTACCTTGGTGGACCTTCACTTTTAAGTCTCAAAGTGCCTAAGACTACTTTAGATCAACAATTTTGGAGGTCACACAACAAAAAAAGGGAATAAGCTGCTTTTGTGGCTAAGAAAAGAATAAGGCTTATGGCTCAAGAGGGTTAGCTAGGGAAAATGCTCAGGAACATAAAACAAACATGGAAAAAATGGCTTTTTCAAAGAAAAGCCTTAATCATTTCTTAACTCTTTAATAACTAGACATCCTACATACACTAAGGCAAGTTCTAGATGCTACAATATGTACAAAACACAATAATTAAGCTCACCTCACATGACATTAAGACTCTAGTTGGTTTTCTATATCTAGACATCCATACAATCATATTGAATGAAATTCATTATTAAGCCCTACAAGTGTTTTGAGTCGAGTTAAAGAACTATGTGTGTCTTTCATAGAATTCTCACTTAAGATGACCACTTCATTGCCTCTAGCTTAGCTTCTAAGTGGAATCTCAAAGAGCACGCAAGTGATTGTGTCTGACTCAATCCAAAAACAAAAAAAAACATGATTAATTTCCATTAAAACGGTCATCATTCATCTACAATAGGGAAGGGTCACTATTCTATGACGACACAAAAATAAGAAATTTTAAAAAAATTGAGTCTAAAAATAAACTAGATAGACTCAACTACCAAAGACGAACAAATCATCCAAACATCACAAGGCATCATCCAAGTTATCAGTCATCAGGAATACTATCTATTACATACCAGACCTAATCAATCATAGATCTACTACTACAGAGAATGAAAACTAATGCTATGGCCTTCTATAAATATAGCAATCAAAGAGCAAACAGAAAATATTTTCTCCACCCCACACTTAAACGGTGCACTATCTACACACACAAATATATCAAGTAGGTAGAGAAAAGGAACTTTATGGACCTCTACGCATAATCATCATCATCATCATCCTCGCCATCAATCTATATAGCACTTATAGCAGCAGCATCTTCCTAATCATTGTCTAAGTCATCAAACCTACCAATAAGCACCGTGGCCTTATCATCCTCCAGCGGCTCCTCAAAAGATAGTCCCACTCGACACATCTGCATTGCACTATCTGTGACTGTGTACTGTTCCTCTAGGCCAGCCATCTCATCATCTGTGGCTGGTCGAACTACAATCCTTATCTTCAAATCAAGCATTCCAAACATGCAGCCTCTCCAGCTATCATCCCGAGCCTGGCAATCTGCTATAGTGAGAATTGGAGCTGTAGAAGTGATGGCCTCCTTCATGACATCCATCATTTTTCCTTCTAGGTGTCCTGCTAGAGGTAGGTGAAGGTCTACCTCTTCTTCCTTAATGCCCATCTCTCTCAAAAACTGGATCACGAGACTTCCATAACAGTAATTCCACCTGCAGTTATTATCCTTTGTCGGCTTATATTGCCTCTAAGAACTGCACCATAATTGATCGATAGCCCTTTCTTCAGCATGTATACCAGTATGATCCGCTCTCTAGTGATGTCCGTTATATGTGTCCCAGGAAAAAGCACGACACAAACAGTCTTTACCCACACTTTCGCCTCCATATTCAAGTAGTAAAATAGAAGTGTAGAGTGAGTGTCATTATGGTCCCTTGCCCAACAAGCGGATGAATGCTCACCATAAAGAGTATGGTGAATATCATGGTATGGAGGATTCGCTAGCAGAATGAAGTACTCGGATGGGTCTACTGCAAGTATTTTGAGGAAGGCATTCAATCTCTTAAAAGTGAACCGAACCACTTGACCCCGTATTTTAACTTTAGTGCTCTCTTCAAAGGAAGTGTCTTAGTTTGCATAAAATTCACTCACTAAATTAAGGTTGAAATCCTCAGGCTCGGCAAAGATATAACCAAATCCTAACTCACAAACCTTGTCCCTGATGGTGGGAACTCAAGTGTGAGGCGACCTTCGTCAATCCTATTCTCAGGAGTATATTTGACCTCCTTTTGTGTGGTGGACCATGTTAGTCCATGAGGCTCCACCGCTTTTTCTCCAAACCTTCTAACAGAGGCTCCCTCGGCTGATGAACTCGATTCTTTTGTTCCTTTTCGAAGCCTCTTGAAACCCTTATTAGATACCTCTATTTCCTTTACTTTGTCAACTTTTGATGCCATGACATCTTCCAATATCAACCAAGAACTTCACAAGATTAGTTTGGAACAAAATGCTATCTAATTAGGTGTAACGGGTATAAAGTGACCCCACACTTAATTAACTAGCATACTCATGAGAATTAGCCAAATAGGATACTCAAGACTTCCCCCATTATCATTCAAAATATCAACATCCAATTATTCACTAACTTCACACTACAACCAAGTTTATGAATTATTTTCACATCTCTCCTCTATTTTTTTCTTTTCTTTTCAAGAATGCCTCACTTTGGCCATTCCTTTCACCTTTCCACCTTTAATTCATAATTCAAGTAACCCACATATGGAAGTAGTTACAATCAATTCATTCAACAACCAACATGAAATTCACTACCATCCACAATGAATTAACATACATTTTTCAACAACTCAAGAATCTTCACATTAAAAAATTCAAGAACTATGCACTTTCTCTCTCTACAATTAATGTTCTATCCATCTAATTCATGAAATTCAATTCATCATCCCTCTTCATCCCCATAACTTCAAATCACTACACTAAACCAAAAATATGAAACCCAACAAGGATAACACATTATAATGGAAGAATTTAAGAGATTAAAGCTAATGACACCCACATTATGAAATTCAAGGTTTTCACCAACAAGGGTGATTTTGGGTCTTTAACTTGAGGAAGAAGGGTATGGGGACATGCCTTTTACACTAAATAACAAAGAGAGAAGAAAAATAATTACTTGAGTTAGAGAGATTATTTTCACCAAGCTTCTTGGAGAAGACAACGATGGAGGGAAAAGGGAGAGGGAGTTACGGGTAAGGTGAGGGAAGAGAGAGAATTTTATTGCGTTATACTTTTCACTTTTTAATGAGAGAGGATGAATGGAGATTTAAAATAAAGGCATGGGTCATGGTTTTTTTGGATAATTTAAAGGTCCTTGAGTCAAATCTGACCCATTGGACCAAATAATTTTTGGACACAACACCCCAAGCACGATGCACCAGTCACCTCAGCACACACTTAGAAAAGAAACTTTCTTCATGGGTTGGGTCTGTGTAATACCCAATACCCCAAAGGTTCCTAAGACTAGACCCGAGATTTGAAATGTGTTAAGCAAAAAAGCTGAAAAATTAGAACAGAACAACTAGTGGTACGAGTCGTGATGAGAAGGTACAACCCATTGGAAGTGTTCGTGGTTAGGATCTGCAGGAGGATTCTAGTGACAATGAGTCAAGGTACGACTCGTGAGATAATGTTATGAGTCATAGGATGAATCATAGTTTGAGGACTGAGTTTTTATGGTTAGAAGGTACAGGTCCTTGTACGACCCATTGTGGTAAACCACGGGTCGATGTACGATTCGTTAGAAAGATGGAGGACCTGGACGAGTGAACTAAGAGGGCAAGCCACGAGTAGTAGGTTTATGGTACTACTCGTGGTTAGTAGATTTAATGGATCTCTTTTGTATCAGATTTGGAAGGAATGAGTCAGGGTACGACTCGTAGTGTGAAACAATGAGTCATAGCCTGCACCTGTGAGGAGGAACTAAGGATCTTGGAAGTGGTGATCACGGGTGGATTTAACAACTCGTAGGTTGGTGGTACGAGTCGTGGTCTGACCCATGGAGAAATTAGAAATGTCAGAGAAAGCAGTGGTGACAACGAATGGTAACCATGAGTCGTGGTATTGAGGTACGACTGGTAGTGTGAGTCGTGACACCTAACAGAGTGAAATTTTCTTTGATTTAAGTAAGGGAATTTTCATATTTTTTAAGCTCTTAAGCCCTAAACTACATCGTTTTAAGCTATGTTAAGAGAGTTTTAAAAGGGTTAAACCTATTCTAAACCCTTCCCTTCCCATACATGTAAGTCTAGACCTCTCCATTGAAGATCAAGCCTAGAATCCTTCAAGTTCTTCCCCAAATCCTTTGGGATTTCTAGGGCAAGTGTAGATTCAGTTCTCCCAGGTATGTGAGGCCATGAATGAGGGTTCCTTTCACTCTCATTCTCATAATTCTCCTCAATTTCATGAATCAAGTCTCAATTCAAATTATGATCAAAAAGAGATTTCAATCCAATTTAATAGAATTCTAACAAATTGTTTGTGGGTCGATTCCCTCTATGTTTCAAAGCATGTTTGATGATTAATGGGTAGATTCTATACATGTTTTGATTATAAATTCATGAGTTTAAGTTTTAGAAGATTTTTCCCAATTATACAAGTTCATGAAAAAGTTAGTCTATGATTGATAATTTCAAGTATGATGAAGTATCTAGCATATATGTATGTTTACAAACTTACTCATATATGAATCTATGATTCTGACTAGCGAAGTCTATTTTAGGTATGCATGATCTTTAGATTTTAGGTAATCCCACTCAAATTTAGCATGTTTTCATGATTCAGTTTTATTCTATAAATCAGCTTACCATATGGTTTTGGAGTCTATACTTCCACTTTCAACTTATGGTATGGTTTTAGCTTTGAAAAATAAAGGTGAGAACTTGAATATTTTTGGGAGCAGTTTCTAGCACCAAGTAGGTCAGGGGTTTATGAAAACCCCGGGTCTCAAAACTACACACCAACGTAGGATTTCACATTTACTTTGCAACCTCCCTTGTGAGCTTCCCCTTCCCCGAAAGGACCTTCATCTCAATATCCATATCATGATAGCATCCTTAGCCCTGGCAAGGATTTGGAAGGCTCTGCCTAGTTTCGTGGGATCACTCAAGATCTATTGTTATAATGTCGGTTATATGGCGAGTCTCCTATTTTTCTACATGATCTCATTTATGCATGTTTTATTAGTTATGATATTATGTTTTAAGTAGGTTTGACTCAATGATCATATTATTAGCTTTTACTTATAAATTTCAATTTCATCTTTGGGTCATTTGGTATGAGATCCAGCTTATGACAATTCATGTTTTCAGATATCAGCATGTAATCCCTACTCTTATAAAGTTATGATTTATATTATTTTCATGATTTTAGTTATACTTACTCATCCTATTTTACTTATCTTACATACTTAGTATATTTCGAGTACTGACCGCATACTTTATGCTATATCATTTCATGATACAGGTCCTATCGATCAGACTCAGCCGTGGTGTTAGTCGTGCTCCTGTTCCAGTTCAGAACCTGCCTTGGGTAAGTCCTCATCCTTCTAGGACATCTATCTTTCAGTATCATTATGTCAGCTTCTTTTAGACTTAGGGATAGTTGGGGGTTTGTCCCAGCATCACATTAGTTAGTAGAGGTATAACGACCCTAGCCAACACTGTGAAGTATTGTCCGCTCTTATGCCAAAGCCTATCAAGGATTTGTCCCTTTGGGTTTTCAACCCAAACGGCACCTCACAGTATTAGGTCCAATTCCTTTACTAAATAGCCCAAGACTCTTCCTTTATTTTTCGATATGGGATTTGCCAAAGTGATCCAGGTTTCTCTACTAGCACTTTCCCTGCACTCACCCCCTGTAGGGACTCAGCATCCTCGCTGAGGTTTGCCCCACCACCGTACTAGTCGAGAGTCGGCTCTGATACCACTGTAACGACCCTGGCCCAACACTATGAAGTATTGTCCACTCTTGGGCCAAAGCCCATCACGGATTTGTCCCTTCAGGTTTTCAACCCAAAAGGCGCCTCACAGTATTAGGTCCAGTTCCTTTACTAAATATCCCAGGACTCTCCCTCTCTTTTTTTATGTGGGATTTGCCTAAGTGAGCCAAGTTTCTCTACTAGCACTTTAGTGCAGTAAAGTAGTAGTAGAGCGGCATGTCCTACTTTTATGATGTTGGCCCAGGCTTTGATCGCTCAGGTCAACCAGCAGGTGGTGGTCCATGTCCCTCAGAATGGGAGCACAGCGGCAGCTCGAGTTCGGAATTTTCTCAGGATGAACCCACTTGAGTTCCTTGGGTAAAGAGTGTATGAGGACCTACATGACTTTCTATCTTATCAAAGAAAGGCAGAAAATAGCTCAGAGCTGTTAGAAATCATATGAAGATTTGAGGAGAAGAGATCTTGAGTTCATTGTTGACGATTGGGTATATCTAAAAATTTCACCTATGAAAGGGGTGATGAGGTTTGGGAAGAAATGAAAACTCAGTCCCCTCTATGTTGGTCCTTATAGGATTTTGAGGCACATTGGGAAGAACGGAAAACTTAGTCCCCTCTATGTTGGTCCTTATAGGATTTTTAGGTGCTTATGAATTGGACTTGCCTGCAGAGTTAGTATTGGTGTACCTAGTCTTTCATGTATCTTGGTTGAAGAAATGTGTCAGTTATCCGACCTCAATTGTGCCTTTAAAGAGTATTGGCATAAAGGATAGACTAGCTTATGAAGAGGTCCCTATTGATATTCTTGACCGTCAAGTTAGTAAGTTGATGAATAAAGAGGTCACTTTAGTGAAGGTTTTTTGGAGGAATCAGCTTGTAGAGGGGACTACGTGAGAATCCGAAGCAGATATGATGGCCAAATACCCTCATTTTTTCCCTTACAACTCATCTTCAACATTAGGTACGAATTTCTACCTTAGTACTCCACTAAGTCTCATTACAGTTTCATGCCTTCCAGTTCTATTTATGTCCTAGTATGCATCCTTGTTGCATGAATCCAATTTAGTATGTGCATTTCAGTTCAGAGTCAGTCACTCCATTAGTATTCAGTCCAGAGCTATTAGTATTGGAATTGAAGCTCTTTCTCTATCCTTCCAGCTTAGTTAATCTTCATTCGAGGACAAATGTTCCCAAGGAGAAGATAATGTAACACCCCAAAATCCCTATGATTAGACCCTAGGCTTAGAATGGGAACCAATAGGAATCAGAAATTTTCCCACAGAATGACTCGCGAAATGGTTGTTATTGGAATAAATGACTCATTAAGTAAGTTTTCATCAGCTCCTGCAATAAATGACTCGCCATAGAATGACCTGTTAGAGGAAGTAACTAGTCGTTAATTCCCCCATCCTGAGGGAGATCAGAACGTTGTTAAAATGGATCCAGTGATAACGGATGGAAACAATGAATCGTTAGATCAAAGGACAAGTCGTTCTTACAAGCCATTGGTAGAAGATCATAGAAATAGAATTTTGGATCCAGAGACAATGACTGGCCACAACGAGTCATGGTGACAACCAACGACCCATTGTGTGACTCGTCGAGATTGGATGAGCAGTTCAGTATAGATTTCCAGGGGTATTTTTGTAACTCCCAGTCTTTTAATCTATAAACTACACTATTTTGAGGTTATTTTCAGAGAATTTAGGGGAATTAAATGGTTTTTCCCTCATTTCCCACTTAGACCTTAAAAACATCAGTACATAGAACTCAGAGCTTCTGTAAAAAATAAGAGTAGGGTTCTTCACTCTTCTCAGCAAGTCAAGGCTCATTCCAAGAGATTTTTCTTCAAGTATGTGGGAATTTAGAAAAGGTATTCCTTTATCCCTTGTGCCCCAAAGTATTTTTAGAAAACCTCACTATTTCCAGCTCTAGAGAAAGTTATGAGCTAGGGTTTCCAGGCAGCTTATGAATTTCCCTAATTTTAATAATTCTTCAAGTTTCCTATGACTAGTATTATGTGAAATTCATGTTTTGGCTTCAATTATACATAATCATTTCTAGCCCCAATTTTAGCATGATTTTGGATAGAATATTGCATGATTTAAAAGTTGGTCAAAAGGTTATATTATCATGATATTATCACTTGAGTATGAATTCTAGCATTAATGCTTCAAATAAAACTCAATTTTTTTAGCTTATAAGTATGCTTAGTATTTTCAAAAATATCACTTATTAGTTATTAGTATTACCATATTTTTAGTATTACTTAGTTTATCAGGTCCTTTAGACTCTCAGGACATTTCTAGATAAGCAGTTCTGACTTAGTCTAAGGACATCAGTTTCAAGCTATCAGTACAAATATATATAGTTAGGTCTTTAGTTAGGAGTAGTACTTAGCACCGAGTGGGTCGGGGTTTCGCGCACCCAAGTTTGCAGAACTACGTGCCAATGTAGGTCTTTAGCCCAAATGAGCATCAGTATAGTGATCACACATCCATGGCCTTATATCTGGCAAGGTATATTGGTACCTATCGATGGGGCATATACATCGAACTCCACTTCTAGCTCACATGATTATATATCGGTTATCAGGAACTCCTATAGTATAGTACAATCAAAGTCCTTAGTCTAGTCTAGTCTTTCAGATTTCAGAATATGTATATGACCCTAAATTAGTTTATCAGTCCTTAAAACAATTTTCAAATTTTCCGAGTATTTTCAATACTTATGAATTCAGATAGGGTCTTTACATGTTATTTCATTATTGTTCCTAAATTTTATCAGCATGTTTATATTTTATATCATATACTTAGTACATTCAAAGTACTGACTGCATACCTCCTATGCTATATCATTTTATAATATAGGCTCCAGTACCCAGCCTCATGACTGCAGCTAGACTTTCATCAGCAACATCCAACAATTGTTAGTGGTGGGTCCTCATCTTTTGATGACCGAAGTACCTTCTTCTTTTAGTTGGAATGTCATTTTCTATTTCTCTACGTTAGAGTTAGTTGGGGACTTTGTCATGACCCGAGTCAGCACCTTGAACGTGACACGATACTTAGGATCACAACAGAACACAAGAAAATCCATGGCATGGCATGGCACTACTATGATCTAAGTTACTAACTAAACTGAGTGGAAGCATAACTAAATTAATGGAACAACTAGTTCTATGTACAAAGTAATCTGAGTTAATTAATACATATGGAATCTGATACTTAAGCATCAAACTGACATAGTACCTGACCATCTGTTTGAAAGCCTCTACTAGAAAGATGAGTTACTGGGACAAGCCCCCAGCTAACTCGAATGTTTGAAACTAAAACTGAAATAATGAAGATGAAATGCTGGAAATCATCGGGAGAAACTAGCTATGATGCTGAAGCTGCGTACCTGAGCCTATATCATAAAATGATTTATCACATAGAGCATGTGATCAGTACTTGGAATGTACTCAGTATGTGACATGTAAATAAAGTATTAATATACTAAATACTTGTAAACTGAACTGAAATGATGTGCAACGACTCTATCTAAAATCAAAAATACTGTAAATAGTCTAACATAGATGGGAATACTGTAAGAATTGATAAACTGAGTTAGAGTTGTGAGCATATCCTGAAATATAATAAACTAGACTAGACTGAGAACTCTAACTGTACTGGACTATGGGAGAGCCTATAACCAATATATAACCACATGATCTAGATGTAGAGTTCGATGTATACACCCTATCGAAGAGAGCCCACTGTACCTTGCCAGGGTATAGTGGCAGAGTTGTGTGATCACTATCTGGGGTCTATTCGGGCTAATAACCTACGGTGGCATGTAGTTTTGGGAACCTAGGTGCGCTGAACCCCGGCCCACTCGGTGCTAAGTACTACTCCCACTAAAAACCTAATTATATCTAGTTGTGTTGATAGCTCGAAACTGATGTCCTAAGACTAAGTCAGAACTACTTATCTAGAAGTGTTCTGAAAGTCTAAGGACCTGAAAGAAACTGTATTCTAAGACTTATCAGAGCAGCTTTATCTGAAAGTGTCATGGCATCTAAAGAACAACGAGCATGTTGATAAACTAATACTACTGAATATATTGAGTACTAACAATATACTATGAATGAGCATATTGGAAATGATGAAAATTACTATAAAGCACATTTGCACATTTCTATGAAAAAGTCATATATATGTGACAATTCATGCTATTTTAAAACATTGCTAGTTTTATAAATACACTATGAAAAATCATGCCAAGTCCAAGTTCAAGTGAGACATATTGTATAGCTAAAATTACTATCATAAGTATTTGACAATTCTAATCATGCAAGCCTGACATCATCGAGAAAGTATGAAAAAATTCAACAGTTGAAATAAAATCCCTAGATCATGATTTCTAGAAATACTTTATCGCTAGGGTTTGCTGAAACTTCGGGATACAAGGGTGAAAGAAATACCCCGCTAAATCCCCACATACCTAAAGAACAAATCTCTAAGAAGAGCTCTTGAAATCTGCTGCACTGTGAATATAACCCTAGCTTAGACCTGAGGAGATTTTCTGACTTCTAATCACTGATCCTGTAGGTTTGGGTGAGAATGAGAGGAAAATATCGATCAATCCCCTTAATTCCCCTATAAAACCACCCCCATAATGACATAGTTAAGGAACTAAAATAGCGGAAATTTATAAAAATTCCCCTGGAGAGAAGTCTGGAAAACTGCCAATAACGACTCAAGGGGTAACACAACGAGTCATTGGTGGTGACCACAACTCGTTGGGACTATTCATTGGTCGTGGGTCTAAAAATATCTCTTCTCGGGAATTCTCACAATGGATGATAGGACAACTCGTTGGTGGGCATAACGGGTCATTATTTCTGCTTGTTGCCACTAGTGGAAAATTCTAAATTTTCATCTCAACTTGACACCTCCACTTTAATGAGCCACCTCAGGATTCATTAGTTGACCAGACGACTAGTTACCTCAACCCGTCATCACTACTAGAATTTTCCATCCTTCCACCCTTCCTAGACAATGACTCACCCGACAAGTTGTGAGATGGCACCACGACTCATCCCTCAACTCATTAAGTCTCCAGGAAACCCCAACATTTTACCAACTCAATCTCACACAACGGATCACTTAAGGACCCATTGGGTCACATAACGAGTCACTTAATGACTCATTCTGTGATCTGGTGAAAATTTTGCTTCTTTCTTTGTTTCAATTTTCGAATCTGATCTTAGAGACTTTTGGGGCGTTACATTATCTCCACCTTGGAAACATTCATCCTCTAATGTAGAATAAGTATACTACAAGTCTAGGGAAATAACTACAACCCCGAACTGAAGATTATGAACTGAATACTAAAGGAGTGACTAACTCTGAACTAAGATAGATATACTAACTGAATTCATAGAACTAGGGTGCACACTAAAAATATGAATAGAGCTGATGAGTATGAAACTGAATATAGTACTGAGGAGGAATTTAGTACCTGATGTTGAAGTTGATCTAGAGGAGAATACGTGAGGGTATCTACCATTATATCTACTTCGTCCTCCCATGTTGCTCCCTCAATTAGATAGTTCCTCCATAAAACCTTTACTAAAGCGTCCTCCTTGTTCCTTAGCTTACGAACCTGACGGTCTAGAATATGAATTGGAACTTCTTCATAATAGAGACTATCCTTTACACCAATGCTCTCTAAAGGAACTACTAAGATAGGATCACCGATTCATTTCTTCAATAAGGACACATGGATGTCTGGATGATAACTCTGCAGGAAGATCCATCTCATAAGCCACATTGCCAATGCGTCTTAAGATTCTTTAAGTACCAACATATCTAGGACTGAGCTCTCCTTTCTTCTCAAAACATTTCACCCCTTTCATAGGTGAAATTTTCAGATATACCCAATCATCCACAACAAACTCCATCAGTCATTCCCTGATAAGTTGAACCTTCTGCATGGCCTCATGTACTAAATCAGGTCCAATTAAGGTAGCTTCACCAACCTCAAACCACCCTATAGGAGATCGACACCTCCTACCATATAATGCCTCAAATAAGACCATCTGAATACTGGAGTGGTAGCTATTATTGTATGCAAACTCGAAGAAAGGGGGGTGATCATCCCAACTGCCCTTGAAATCGATCACACAAGCCCTCAATATATTCTACATAGTTTGAATGGTCCGCTCAACCTGGCCATCTGTATGTGGGTGAAAAGTTGTGTTGAGCTTGACTTGAGTACCAAGTCCTTTCTAAAATGACTTCCAGAAGTGTAAGGTGAACTGAGTACCCCTATATGAATGATGGTCAAGAGAACTCCATGAGTTTGAGTAACTTCTGGATGTATAGTCTAGCATAATCCTCTGCTGAAATGTACTGACTTAGTCATCCGATCTACAACAACCCAAATCAAGTCATGTTTTCAACTAATACGAGGTAAACCTGTAATGAAATTCATGTTCACTTCTTCCCACTTTTAAGTAGGAATGATAATATGCTGAGTCATACCCCTAGGTCTTTGATGTTCAACCTTGACCCATTGACAATTTGGACACTTAGCCATAAATTCTGCAACGTCCTTCTTCATGTCATTCCACCAGTAGACCTCCCGTAGATCACAGTAAATCTTGGTAGCACTTGGGTGGATAGAGTACCTGGTGCTGTAAGCCTCTGTCAATATTCATTGCCTCAATTCATCTATATCGGGAACACACAACCTGCCTAATAATGGAGCACGTCATCTCCCCTTTAGAGAATGCTTCCACCTCTTTATTAAGGGATTCTTCCTTCAAGTTAAGTAGAATTGGGTCTTTATCCTGCTTTAACTTAACCTCTACCACCAAGGAGAATTCTAACCCATTCTGGACTACTACTCCACCTTCTACTGAATCAACCAACTGGACCCCTAACCGAGCTAGTCTGTGAAAATTCTTTGCCAGTTCCTTTTTACCCTCCTAAACATGAAAAACACTCCCTATAGACATCCTGTTGAGGGCATCATCCATTACATTGGCCTTGCCCGGGTGATACAACACACTCATGTCATAATCCTTTAATAATTCTAGCCATCTTCTCTGATGCTGATTCAAGTCCTTCTGACTAAACACATACTGTAGGCTCTTGTGGTTAGTAAAAACATCCATATGAACCCTATAAAGGTACTGCCTCCAAATCTTCACATCAAATACTACCGCTGCCTTTTCAAGATCATGAGTTGGATAGTTCTTATGAACCTTGAGTTGTCTAGAGGCATAAGTTATTACGTTACCATGTTGCATCAGAAAACAACCAAGGCCAACTCTAAAGTCATCACAATAGATCACAAACTTGTCTGAACCTTCTGGCAGAGTCAGAATTGGGGCTGTATTGAGTCAAGCCTTGAACTCCCAAAAGCTCTTCTCACATGCATCAGACCACTGAAACTTCACCTTCTTTTGAGTTAGTCTAGTTAAAGGAGAGGGAATGGAGGAGAACCCTTCTAACCGTCTGTAATAACCGGCTAGGCCCAAGAAACTCCTAATGTCTGACAGAGAAGTGTATCTGGGCTAGTCCTTGACTACTGCTATCTTTTGAGGATCCACCTCAATACCCTCACTGGAGATAACAAGACTGAGGAATGCAACTGATTTCAGTCAAAATTCACACTTGCTAAATTTAGCGAATAACTGGCGGTCCCTAATAGTCTGCAAAACTATTCTTAGATGGTTTTCATGCTCCTTCTCTATTCTTCAATAAACCAGAATATCGTCTATTAAAACAATAATGAACAAGTCCATGTACTTCTTGAATACCCTGTTCATCAAATTCATAAAAGCTGCAGGAGCATTGGTTAGTCCAAAAGACATAGCTATGAATTCATAATGACTATTGTCACGCCCCACCTTGGGAGGCATGACTCGCACCTAATGCCACACTGGGATCTGGGCTGACCTGGCTGGGCATATGCACCTTTGGTGCTTACCAGCGTCTCAAAGTCAAGAAAATAAACTGCTATATCTCAGTTGTAAACACAGCCTCAGGCCGACAAGGACACGCAACACTTATAAAAGAAAATTGCTAACCTAGTCATCATAACATTAAAAGGGATCCTATGTGGGCCGAAAAGACCACCATGCTGTCTATCTATAACATAATGAAAAACATGCAGTCATATAAACGCTACAGCCGACAAGGCTACTAACTGAAAGCTATACTAGGCCCCACATGGCAAACTTACATAACATAACTTATATAGGCCCCACATGGCTAACATGGACAACTAACTGAAGAATGTAGTTTGCAAGCCTCTAGGAGTGAAAATATTGGTCGAGAAAGGGCCCCGGCCTACCCAAATGCTATACAGATAAAGACAGGTAAACCTCTATAACCTGGAAACTTCGAATGAAAGGAGCTGGCCAATCTGCTGACTCTGAATAACTGCTAGGAGATCTTGAAATATGTATGTGTAAACCTGTAGGCAAGTATGCAGCAACCCATAGTTGAACGTCAGTACAATATGTAAGGCAGTAATACAAAGCTGAATAGAAACTGATAAAGAACTAAAAGTGAATAGCAAGAAGGGGAAGAAGTTAACCTATAAGCTTTCTTATTCATAACCTGCATCTACTAAATCACAACACTAGTAAGAGCTGAACTGCACGACTATAACTTTGTAAGCTATAACTAGTAAGCAAGTATACAAACAAGAACCTAACCTGGCCCCCATAAGCCTACAAGGTGCAAGCAACACAGAAATAACCTACTGTGGCCCCCATAAGCCCTGGAAAGTACAATCCAATCTACATACCCCTAAAAAGGTTCTTATGATTCTATTGGTACTATAGCAAACCTACCTGGATTTTGGGTCTGCAACTGAGCCCGCTGGACTCTTGTAACTGTGTTTGAGCCCGTTGGGCTACTGTAACTACACCCTGGGCACACAAGGCTCGACGGAGGGTCAGTAATGTCAGTATGACATAAAAAGAGGTCCATATGTGGATGGATGTAAATATGACCTAGGCCTAATTATAGTCCAATCGGATATCACACAGCTCCTCTGAGTAACATCATATAGCTCCTCTAAGCGATCAATAGCCCCATAGGTGATGACACAGTTAGCAACCGTGAAGTTGGTCAACGAAAGGCTATCCTAGGTGGGGTCAGTTCCAACCGATACACTATATTTTAGTCTCAATCTAGCCACTCAAAAGGCGCATTTGGCTCTTACGGCCTAACGCGATCACTACTCGCCCCTAGAATAGTCTATATAGCTGCCAACAGGCGCACCCCGTGTGCCTACATCTAATTAGAGGGTCCTGACAGTGATTATAATCTCTAATGGTCTAGACAGAATAGGGTGAGGGCTGGAGTGGCTAAAAGATACTCTAAATGTCATGCTTGGACAATGATAGCTCATAAGTGAACAATAAGGTCACAGGCGACCGACTATTTAGTTCCCTTGCTTAGAACGACTGTAGGGCCGCTACTAATTGGACATGCTCCTGAGCAGACAACCCTAACCTTCCACGGGCAGCTTACTATAATTCTTAGCCTGAAGGTAATATTGTACTATTATGGTTCCATTCCCTTAGAAATTAACTTGGTCTATTTAGATTTCATATGGCTTCTCTGGGAAATTCATAGCCTCGTAGGTAGGTTTATCTGGACCTAGCTCCTCAAGGCAACCTGTACATGGGTACCTATACGAGTAAGCTGGGGCGTCATCCCCCACATTGAACTACTAACAAGGCTCCCTCCTTAGGGTATCAACTGGTCTATCAGACTTGTAACAACTAGGATAGTTTCCTGGGTGACCTGTATAACAAGCATTAAGTCGACTGAAACTAATGGTCACTGACAGTAGCCAATCATATGGTGAGTTGTCTCTTAGTTCGTTAGGAAACCCTAGTGCCATCAACTCTAGTATAAGCCCACCCTATCTAGATTCCTACCCTGGAGGCATCAAGGTACACCATCAGCCTCTGGGAAAACTTTATTGACAATACAAGCATCAAACTGAAAGTTATACCGCCCGGCTGCGCCCTATGCTGTCCAACTACCCATTCAGACCCAACAACTAACCATAAACTTTTAAAGCCTTGGCATGACAACAAAATATCAGAATACATCTAAATAGTAAATAAATGAACTGGGGCAATGTCTATGACGCTCCAATGTTATTCACCTTGAACATACCCTTTCCCGACGAGGGATACTACGGTATTCCCTCATTACGTCTTATAGAAGCCAACCACAATATTCATAATCACTATCTATTTACAGTAGATAATCACAATAAATAGGATCATTATCTACTTGCAAATACATAGGTCGTATCACTATACGACGAGAAAACTTGCCGAAGAGATAAGCCTTAACATACCTCGAATGCCAACTTTCATTCACCCTAATAGTTTCCAACCTGAAGCCAGTAATTCCAATAAATTGTAGCCTCCATGCTGAGAGAATAAGGTTATTTCAATAGTAGGAATCGGCAAATAATGATGTCTTTCCAGGAAAATAACTACAATTCAAACTTCATTCAATTCGGCTGAAAACCACAAATTCTCGGGAGTCTAGAAGGTAGAAATGCTTACCCGCCACTTGTAGTCACTTAGAACTCAATTAGAAGTGATTTAGACAACTTTGACTCGGCGGGGTTCCGGTACTCTGAGCGAATTTTCAGTAAATAACTCCACAAGAATGTTTCTTGTAGGTCTGGAACTCGTTATCCAAGGCAAATTTGCATTTGAAAGGAGTTTAACGGCGTAATTTGATGACAAAATGATGAAAAATTGAGATGAGGCGTCACTTAGCTGAGGGCCTAATTTTGGTAACTTTTAAAAGTGATTCACAAACA
>JACEIK010000617.1:127079-205157 GCA_018107945.1 Datura stramonium
TGGGAGGCGGTGTATGGGAGGCGTGGTGCGCCGCCCACAACATCGAGAGTCAAGCGCGATGCGCTGCTCAAGGTGTCTGGCTGGCTGGCACGGCGCGGTGCCCAGTGCACCTAGCCTCTATCCTGACCTCCTGCTCGCTCGACTCCATATTCGTACATCCATTCCCTAATTCATTTTTCATATGCATCGTACTCTAAAACTCTCGACATACGTACAAATGCATCGGTTAAATGATAGGAACTTGCGAGGTGTAACAACTATACCGAGTTCTGAAAGCTATTTTCAAAATGTCACATTCTCTGACCTTGAGCTGGTGGTATCCTAATCTAAGATATACCTTGGAAAAACAACTAGCTCCCTGAATTTGGTCAAACAAGTCATCAATTATAGGTAGAGGATACATGTTCTTGATTGTGACCTTGTTCAGCTGACAGCAATCGATGCATATTTTGAGTGTGCCATCTTTATTTCACACGAATAAGATTGGGGCACCTAATGGAGAGATGTTGGGTCTGTTGAAGACTTTACCTAGAAGCTATTTCAGCTATTTCATTAAATCTTTAATGTCATAACTCGAACATAGGCCCGAATCGAGACACGGGACAAGGAGCCCCGAGAGACTCCAAGTTGGCCCATGGCATGAACATACATCTAACTCAATCAAATAAAGCGTAAGAATTATCATAATAAACATAGTTTGGAAGTCTAGCATAACATATGATCTAAAAATACAACACGAGTCTGAAGCTGAATACAATCTATTGTTTGAAAAGCCTCTAAGTCTGATGAGTTGATGGGATAAGACCCCAACTAACTTTCCAAGTCTGAAACTGGAAATATGCAAACATAACTGAATAAGAGTACTCACCAACAACAACTTATGCTAACTCCAAAAGCTGGCTAGTGGCGGGCTAAGTCTGAAGATTGGAGCCTATATCATAAGATGATAAAGCATAGAGTATGCGGTCAGTACATGGAATGTACCGAGTATGCAGGGTAAGTAAAACCGCTTAATTAAGTAAAATCATTTAAAACATGAATAATATAAAACATAATCAAGATAAGAATCTGAGAGTAGGGCAATCTGAGAGTAGGCTTGCATACTATTTTTGGAAATCATGATTCTGAACATAACATAACATCATAACCAAATCGATTTACCCAAAGCTAAAATCTGATAATCATAGGTAAAACTGAACATTGCAATAAGCTTGCTTTAGAACATATATATATATATATCATGAATGATAAACAAGTATAATCAAATCATGAGGAACAATGTAGACGAATATTTAACTGACATACCACGATAGAGCTTTATGGGTCCAAACTATCACACTCAAGTGAATAGAGTCGTCCAAATCCTTTCCAGAGCTAAAGATGATACCATTCTATCGAGCACAAGCTCGAGGCCCAATTGTGGTAGGGGGAAGCTCACAAGGGGAGGTCCCAAAGTATATATATGTTATGTATAAACCTACGTTGGCGTGTAAGCCTCGAGTGGGCATAGGGTCGCCTGACCCTTAGCCTACTCGTTGCTATAAATTACTCTCAAAACATGTATATGCTCCATCGTTTTTCAATGAAGCTTACCATCGCCTATTGACAAAGCTCAATAATCAAATACATATCAAATCTGAAATTATATATGAGGAAGTTTAGCTCAAACCATACCACAAGTCAATATACTTGGGAGTCTTAACTCCAAAACCATGTGGTAAGCTTAATTTGTAAAATCATAAATCATACTTGAACATATGGGCATGGCCCAACTCAACATGCTTACAAATACTCAATTCACTTGAAAATATAATTATAGATATGGGTAACTTGAAAACATGCTTTTCATCAATAATATCTCATCTACTTGAACATTCATCATAAATCTCAACTTTAATGAACTTCTTATAAATGGCATTTAATTTATAACGCTTGAAACATGATTTTAATTCCTTAAAAACAACGTAAAATTTTCCCATGAATCATAATTCAATAGTAGAAACATATTTAGATCATACCCATGTATAAATTAGAAATTTAATGCATTGAGTTAAAACCTTACAGAATCAACACAGGAATTTTCATAATTTAGAGAGGATTGGGCATGAGGAATAAATTCACCCATTCATAACTCGATCTTGGGAATAATTGCATGCCCAAGTGATATTTTTACTTATTTTGGACTTGTTTATCTACGTATTTATATACATTATCATGTGATTTTATGTAAATGTGAATATATACTAACCAACACTATTAGTCCTTGTTTTTGAAGGTTAATAATGCATTAAGGAACTAATTCAAGGACGGTGAAGTGGAGGAATGGAACGAGAAAACGGAAAGTAAACAAGAAAACATGCAATAATCGGCACCTCGCGCACGATAGGGGCCGTGGGCATCGCTGCCAACGCTGGCAACACTTGGCCGAAAATTGCATGTTTTGGCACATTCCAGTGAGGATACGCTTACCTCTGTGTCACGGAGGTCAATTAGGGCGTGCAGCTCTGTGACACGGAGCTGTTCCACCACGTGTCAAATTTTGCATTTTTCAAAGATAGTATAAATTGAACCCTTAGCTTCAAAATCATGGAACACGCGATTTTTCTGGAAAACCGAAGGGAGGCGCGAAGGAGACTTGGAGAACTCCTCTTGGGTTCATCTTTTCTTCATTTCCTTTTCATATACTTGTCAGTAAACTACTATAAACATGGTTTTGAGTATTTGTACAAACATGGGTGGCTAGAACCCTCCATCTAGGGTTGAGGCCATGGATATGATTGTATTTGCTTTCTAGATTCATTTTGTAGGTTGAGTTGTTAGTTATTTTTTTGTCTTACAATGTTTATTATTGTTGTTTTTATGTTTGATCACCATGAAAACAAGTGGGTTAAGCATTGTTGAAAGCTTGGAAGAGAAAACCAGGCAAGAACATAATTGTAGGAAGCAAGTTCTTATCTTTTGATAAGAGTTGTGGTTAGGATAGGAATATACCTAATTTACCTTGTTTGGTTGATAAAATGGGAAGATAGAAAGACATCAACTTAGAATTGTACTCCACCACTCGAAGGAGTAGTTGTGAAGCTAAGTTTGGTTAAATGGTTGGAGGTACGAAAGTCCCCAATCAAGGGCATAAACCCCATAAACCACATCCACGTAGTGAATTGCCCACGAACTAGAAATGACATCCTCGCTCAACGATGTAGTAGTGAGGCTAGTTTGTCGTGTTTAGAGGTTCAAAGACCATGAACATGTAATTCCAATTATGTGAGTACAACAATTGGATAATTTCATGCTTAACCCATTATGAATTGTAGCATTGCATGATTATCTGACCTTAACTCTAGTTTTGTTTTGTATTGCTTCCAGATTATTTTGTGTCACCACTAAGATTTAATTATAATTTATCGAAAACTTCTAAAACCGACTTCTTAACTAACACTTGAACTTGATAATTTGTTGAACCATTCCCCGTGGGTTCGACATTCGCTCTAAAAAGGGCCACTATATTACTTGTACGACCCATACACTTGCGGCATCGTTTTTGGCGCCGTTGCCGGGGATTGGTGAAATTGGTGAACTTCTTGTTTGTTGTTAGTATCTATTTTTTTTTATGTTGAAAAGAATTTATATATATTTGTTTTAAAATTATTTTAAATTTTTTTAGTCTCGATACCCTTCTTAACATGACATCATGGAACGCAAATTAGTTGAATGGTGGATACTCATATTTTGGTGAGTCTTGTCCTAATTGGTGGAGGACCCCACTTGTGGCAACACTGTAACACGCGCAATATATGTGGTGGTCAAGATTGGCAATTGGGATGGCTGTCCAAATTCATACCCTCCCCAAACCCCTACTATGATCCTTCTGTTGTTTTTGATGAATTAGGAATGATGAAAAGGAGGACTTGGAACGCCAAGCTCGGTTAGAAAACATGATAAAACAGGTCCTTGAGAAAACAAAAGTAATGAAGGAGGAGATGGAAGTATTGAGAATTCAGACAAAGGAAAATGGAGAGGCCTTGAAAATGATAAGCAACAAGTTCATGGAGATGAGGGCTGACCGGCTTCTGCTCCCGATTTGCAAGTGACAGCTTTATGCAATACTCAAGAGGGACTACAAGGAGAAGACGAGAGTGAGTTCTTGAAATAAGCTTAACTGTTGGAAGCTCCTGAGAGTCTCCTTGATTGTCTCACTCATATAGCCGATCCATTCATGAAAAGAAGAGATAGATTTCCAACCATTCGACATTTATGAAGAGTTAGATGTTTATTTGGAGAAGCTGTACATAAGTAGGGAGGTCAAGCACAATGCAGTTTCAGATTCGAGGTGTATTGTACCTCACTCGAAGCATTTTTCGACATTGAGTTTGGTTGATAACCCAAAATAGAGTCTTCCAAGCCTGTGGAGAAAGGTCTTGAGGAGGAACAAGCCCCATATATTCTGGAAATTTGCTGATTTTGAGAGAAATGACTTCACTTACATAAGGGGCCACACAAATGCAAAAAAGGCGACATTTACTACTTGGTCCTTTAATTTTTTCACCACCACCCCTGGAGCTAGTAGAAAACTAGAGAAGAAATTGGGGAGTTCATATCCTCAAAGTGGAGGGAAAAGTGGTGAAAACTTACCGCCTCGCATGACGCAAAATTCAGGCGCCGCTGGGAGGCAACCCAAGGGTACCACAGGTACCATTTTAATCTCTTCTCTATTTGTGTGATTTTGTTTATTTTCATCTTGTTGTTGTTTTTGGTGGAGCTTTGGCACAGATACGGGAAGCTTCCGAGTACCCAGCAAGGAGGAAGCTAAGAAGCATGAAAGAGAAAAAGTGTGGGGTTGAATACCCACGTGTTCAAAGAAAGAAAAACATGTTGTTTGCTAGGCCTAGAGGCCTCGTGGAGTATTTCACCCTTTTTAAATTTTCATTAGATGCTTTGGGGACAAAGCATGATTTAAGTGTGGGGTGAGGGAATGTTAAAAATTCTATGCTTAATGATTTTGGTGAATGTAGTGCTGAATACATATTGAAAATTTTGAGTTTAGCATGACTTCACCACCCGTTGGTTTTTCTTGTCGGTTCTTTCAACGAGGGCTTGAACCGAAGAAGAATAAAAAATTCTTTGAACCTGTAGCTAATTGATGGTTTGATGTTCTTGTTATGTGCTATACATGATTGTAAGATTCAAGTGTTGTTAGTGTTGAAGCATGTAAGAAGTGTATAACATTGTTGAGACACCTAGGCTCTTGAATTTGACTCTATAGCCGAAAGCTTAATTTCTGAATTCTTGTGATTAGCTGAGTTAAGAGTCGATGGAATGTGTCTTGAATTTACGCCATGAGTGTAAGGTTTGAATATTTCGCTGCTATTGTGTAGTGTCTAGAACTTGCCCGGTGTGTATACAAAGCGAAATGAAGGATGTAGATTGTAGGAGATGACATAGGCATTTCTGCCATGAGCCTAATTTTTATCCCTTGTTTTACCTACCTTGAATGTTTAATCCTAGTTAACCCCATTGAGCCTTAAGCCTATTCTTTGATAGCTACAATATAATCTTAATCCTTTTCTTTCATTAACCTTGAATTTGATCCAAAACTCCTAAGCTAAAGAAAAAAATCCGAATGAGCAAAGGAGGAGAACTGAAAAAAGAAGGAAAAAGAATAGTTGTGGGAGTGGAGAAAAAGGGAAGAGGTGCACGTGTTTGAAAAGGCTGAATATTGGTAGGGAGTAAGAGAACAAATCTAATAAAAAGTTACTTATAGAACTCCTTACTAATAATCTAAGAGTGCCCAAAGCAAATAAAACAAAAGAGGAAAAGGAAAGCTGGAAAAAGATAAAGGTTAAGTAAGAGAAGGGAAGTTCGTAATGAAAAAAGGATGTATTAAAAGCGTTAGGGAAGATAGTCACTACACGGGCCGTAATAGTACCTACCCGTCCTCTTTAGCTCACATTACAACCCAAGAAGTCCTACTTGATCTTACGTTCAAAACATCCTTAACTAATGGAGAAACACTAAGGGCAAGCTTATGGGTCAACACACGGCATGTGAATTCTTTGGTGAGAGTGAGTGAAATTTTATTTATATACCATACACGATATGTTTTGAAAATGTGTGAGTAAAATGGGTAACTCTCTTGTGGTGAAGATGTTTAATGAAGGATATAATTCATGTTGGATTTCTTGCTCGGCTGATTTGCATGAGTTTTGTTGAGATAAATGGAGTCAATTTGAGGTTAGGAAGTTTTAACTTAGTTATATTTCATTTTAAGGTTGAATTCTTGCGTACTCTATTAACTTGCTATCTTAAATTAATCGTTGTAGCCGTAGCTTGAATTGTTTGCTAAATTAGCTATGTTTGAGTCTTCAAGTCCATGAGATGTACAAGGGTTGTTCGACGACGAACAAGACTTTAAGTGTGGGGTTGT
Organism: Datura stramonium; assembly: GCA_018107945.1. Classification (NCBI taxonomy): domain Eukaryota; kingdom Viridiplantae; phylum Streptophyta; class Magnoliopsida; order Solanales; family Solanaceae; genus Datura; species Datura stramonium. The sequence goes on from JACEIK010000617.1 coordinate 133,504, forward strand.
GATCTTGGGCATAATTGCATGCCCGCGATATTTATAACTTAGTTTTGTCTTGTTTATCTACGATTTATATACATTTTCATGTGATTTATGTAAATGTGAATATATAATAACCAATATGATTAGTCCTTGCTTTTTGAAGGTTAATACGCATTTGACCAATTCGATTTGGTGAAGTGGGAGGACTGGAATCTAGAGCAAAACGTTAAAGTCAACAAGAAAACATACAATAATTGGCACCCCGAGCGATAGGGGCCGTGGCACGCGCCAACGCAACACTTGGCCGAAAATTGCATTTTTGGCATATTCCAGTGAGGATACGCGTTATCTCCGTGTGTCACGGAGGTCAATTAGGCGTTCAGCTCCGTGACACGGAGCTGTTCCACAGGCCAATTGCATTTTTCAGCATAGTATAAATTGAACCTCAGCTCTAAAATCATGGAACACACGATTCTGAAAACCGAAGGGAGGCGTGAAGGAGACTCTGAGAAACTTCCTAGGATTCATCTTTTCTTCATTTCTTTCATATATACTTTTAAGTAAACTACTATAAACATGGTTTTGAGTATTTGTACAAACATGAGTGGCTAGAACCTTCCATCTAGGGTTGAGGCCATGGATATGATTGTATTTGCTTAGATTCATTTTGGGTTGAGTTGTTAGTTGTTGTTTTGTCTTACAATCTTTATTATTATTGTTTTTATGTTTGATCACCATGAAAACAAGTGTTAAGTCATTATGAAAGCTTGAAGAGAAAACCTAGGCAAGAACATAAGATTTAGGAAGTAAGTTCTATCTTTTGATAAGAGTTGTGGCTAGGATAGGAATATACCTAATTTAATTTCTTCTTGGTTGATAAAATGAGAAGATAGAAAGACACCAGCTTAAAATTGTACTCCACCACTCGAAGGAGTAGTTGTGAAGCTAAGTTTGGTTAAATGGTTGGAGGTATGAAAGTCCCCAATCAAGGGCATAAACCCCATAAACCACATCCACGTGCAGTGAATTCGCCCACGAACTAGAAATGACATCCTCGCTCAACGATGTAGTAGTGAATCTAGTTTGTCGTGTTTAGAGGTTCAGAAGACCATGAACATGCAATTCCAATTATGTGAGACAACAATTGATAATTTCATGCTTAACCCGTTATGATTGTAGTATAGCATGATTATTTGGCTTTCCCTGTGGGTTCGACATTCGGCTTCAAACGGGGCTCACTATATTACTTGTACGACCTGCACACTTGTGGGGCATCAATAACCCTGCATACCTGAGATGGATTGATTCTACAACCTTTCTGATTGCCCAATAAGGAATTGGAAGAAAAAGCTTGTAGAGAACTTCCAAGCTTGATCACCTTCTAAGCCTTCAATTTGCATGCATGAACGTGAATAATCCTAAAATGAACTTACCCTCAAAATGCCTATTTCGAGCTTAAAACGACGTAGTTTAGGCCTTAGGATTATAGAAATTACGTAAAAGCCCTTACTAAATTCGTAGAAAATAACCGACTCCAAATGATAATCCTCAAACCACACCTCCTACTGAAGTATTAAGCAAACGTTGTCAATAGAGAAACCAACTAGAGGTTGAGGTCTAACCCAGGAATATGGGGAGAACTAGATTACAGTCGGTAAGTGAACTTTGAGGAAGTTACTTCAAAATTGGGGTGTTCTCAAGAAAATCAATAATGAAAACAATTATCAAAATTATGGTTTTGAATCAATTTTAAGGATAACCAGGGTTTGTTTCCCCATGGGTCTAGCAACTTCTCTGGGTATACACTCGTGATTATTACCAATACTTACTTATAGAACTGGATAACTAGGTTCAATGACCTATTGGAATGACTATACCCAATCACTCGACCAAGTATCATGAGCGTTTCCAAACTATCCGTTATCACTAAGTCCTAGATTTAACTATCATGTGACCATAGCCTGCTAATACAATGATTATCAAAATCAAGGCTTTGTTGTAATTCTCTTTTCCCAATCTCTACCCCTTAGTCCTAAGCAAAGAATTCGGGCATGTCCTAATGTTGCGCACCGTTAAGAAACATTTAAGCATGAAGAGAATACAATATAAGTATTTTGTATTGGTTTAAAATCACTTGTGCAACCCTAGCTTGTTAACTACCATGGTTCCCACAACCTAGCTATGAAGGTTTTAACCTCTCATAGTTGTAAGGTTGTGAATTGTATCCATGATTAAGAACATAAATCAATACTTACAAGAATGAATGAGAAAAAACACTTCCATTTATTAATCACCAAAATCTTGAAGAACAAGTAGCAAGAACAAGATGAATTCATGAAATGGTTGATCACAAGTTGAATCAACTCCATTCTCCCAAAAATCTCTTCTCTCGCCTTCTCTCGAACTCTACTCTTGTCTAATTTTTTTTTGCTCTATTACATAGAAATAAAGGGTATTTATAATAGTAAAGTAAGCTCTCCTGTTCCTTCATGGAGTGTAATTGGGATTTGTAATTCTTTCCTAGTTGAAGTAGGATTTGACTTCTAAAATACTAGAAAAGTATTTATACAAATAATTATAACTTTTTCCTAAATTAATAGGGAAACTAATTTAACTGCGCCACTCGACATCCTACGACTGCACTCCATGAACCTACGAGCCGAGCTTCCTCTCACAATGTTTAGCAATCTTGAATTTGGTAAGTCTTGGAAGTTGGTACGACTCAACAATGCTCTACAGTCGTACAATGCCTGTCGTAGTCTGATCTTGTGAAGTTGGGAATTCTCTCCCGAAATTTTCAATGAGTGTTGTGGTAAAACCCGTACCTGGTATGGCGACTCATGACTGCCTCATACCCTCGGATCTATCAATCACATTTTCTCTGAAGTTCACCGCGGCTCTTTGGTGCGATTCGTATGCATCATGACTCGTATCTTCATTCATACCACGAGCTCGCATAAGTTCAACATCTCTGTAATTTTCCACGATCGCTATGGTATGATTTGTACCAGATGGTACGGCTCGTACCAAGAGTCGTACATGGCCAGTGCCTTGTGTTGAATTTTATCACGGATGCTACGTACGACTCGTACCATAAAGGTACGGCTCGTACTGAAGTCTGCGATTTTACCATTTTCAGCATCGTTTTCTTTTGCACATTTTAACTCCAATACATAATTTCTTTCCGAAAAAAAGTAAAATTGCGTCATATTTGTATAAACACACCTAAGACCATGCATATTTTCTATGTTTTAAGCATCAAAAGTGCTGTAAATTCACAGCACATCACCAGTCCCTATGAGGGACTCGACGAATCGCTACTCGCACCACGACTGTGAAAGCATCACCATTGTGTGCACTATCTAAAATTCATCTAGGGCTCACCACGAGGGACCTTACGAGTCATTATTGATGACCACGACTCGTGGTCACCACTCGTCACCTTCACCCCAAAATCTCAAAATCATTAGAAACCGATCGACCACTTACTCATCCCACGAATCGTGGAATCGACCACGAGTCTTGGTCATGTCTGTGGGGAATTCAAAACTCAAAATTTCAACTCAAGTCCAGTACCTCACCATGAATCACTTCATGACTCGTGGTCTACCCCATGGGTCATAGAATAACTCGTTATGTATTCTAGTGATAGATTTCCAATTTTCTCCTGCTTTCAACTTCCGGTCCGATCTTGGGATTTCGTGTGGCAACAATATCTCCTCTTTGAAACATTCATCCTCGAATGTTGAAAAAATCATATAGAAAATCAGAGAAATGCAATCATTATATTCAAATACTGTCCATATAAGCTGAAACTGACGGAATGACTACTCCATTTCAATCTAAATGGCTGAATCAATTCATGAATCATATGTACATCCATATTCATGAAAGAAACCGGGTCACACGAACTAAACATGAAACATAGTAGAGTTTTAGGGAAAAATCTAATACCTCAAGCTGGAACTGAGCCGGTAGAGAATAACTGTTAGTATCTAGCCATCATATCCGTCTGCTTCCCAATGCAGCTTCCTCAACATGCCGATTCCTCCATAAAACTTTAACTGAAGCTACTTCCTTTCTCTTAGCCTTCGAACCTGACGATCCAGAATTTCACCAGAACCTCTTCATAACTAAGGTTGTCCTTCACACTGACAATGTCCATTGGGGAAAACAAGAGATGGATCACCCAAACACTTCGTTAAGAGAGATATATGAAAGACGAGATGCACAGAAAGGCCAATTCTGAAGGCAAATCCATATGCCACCTTGCCAACCTGCTTCACAATCCAGTAGGGACCGACATAACGGGGCTAAGCTTCCCTTTTTTTTCCGCCTCATCACTCCCTTCATGGGAGATACATTTAGGAACACCCAATTTCAACTTCAAACTCAAGTTCCCTCCTCCTCACATCGGCATAATACTTTTGGCGACTTTGAGCTATTTTCAACCTATCCCGTATGAGTTGAACCTTCTCCATGGCCTCGTTGACTAAATCTGGCCCTATCATCACGTCACTCAACTTCAAATCAACCAATAGTCGATCCCCGCATCTCCACCCATAGAGAGCCTCAAATGGAGCCATATGAATGCTGGAATGATAGTTATTATTGTATGCAAACTCAAATAAGAGGAAAATGGTCATCCCAACCACCCTTGAAGTCAATCACACACTCTCTCAACATGTCCTCGAGAGTCTGAACCGGCCCGCCCGCTTGAATATCTCGTTGGCGAGTGAAATGATGTACCGAGATTTACCTAAGTACCAAGTCCTTTTTGAAATGACCTCTAAAACTGAGAGGTGAATTGGGTGCCTCTGTCTGATATGATGGAAAAGGGCACTCCATGCAACCGAACTAGCTCTCAGATGGCTATTTGACATAATCCTCCACACCGCTGGTCTTGACCGTAGAAAGTAAGCGGCTTTGGTCAACCTGTCTACAACAACCCAAATGGAGTCATATTGCCAACGAGTGCGAGGCAACCTTGTGATGAAGTACATATTGATTTCTTCCCACTTCCAAGTAGGAATACTGATGTCCTAAAGCACACCTCGTGGTCTCTGATGCTCAACCTTTACTTGTTGACAAAGCTTGGGCACTGGCCACAGACTTCAGAATGTCTTTCTTCATGCCATTCCACCAATAGACTTACAAGTCATGGTACATCTTGGTGTCACCTGGATGTATCGAATATCTGGAATCGTGAGCCTTATGCATCATCCGATTTCTCAAATCATCAACGCCCGGGATATACAGCCAATTCTGATATTAAAGCACACCATCTCCCCTTTGGAGAAAACCCCTACCTTCCGATGCTTAACGACTTCAACTCAACAAAATAGGGTCCTCATCTTCTCTAGCTTTTACATTAGTCCCCAAGGATGATTCTAATCACTTTGAACTATAACACCGCCACCGGTCGAGTCAACCAAATGAATCCCAACTTGGTGCAAGTCGCATGCACATCCTTCACCAGCCTTCTCCTCATCCATATGGGACACACTCTCTAGAGAGTATACTAAGTGTGTCTGCTAATACATTAGCTTTGCCCGGTTGGTAAAGGACACTCATGTCATAACCTTAAGTAGCCTCAACTGCCTCCTTTGTCATAGATTTAGATTTCTCGGTAAACACATATTGTAGACTCTTATGGTCCGTAAACACATCCACATGGACCCCATATAATAATGTCTCGATATCTTAAAGTAGAATACCACTCACATACAATTCAAGACGCGGGTCGAGTAATTTTTCATGAACTTTTAGTTTGTCTGGAAGCTAGCGCTATCACTTTATCATGCTACATCAAGGCACAAATCAAGGCTAGTTCTAAAGGCATCTAATACACACAAACTCCATCGGCATTCTCCGGTAGGGTTAACACTCGTGTCGAGGTAAGTCGAGTATTTAACTCCTAAAATCTCCTCTCACAAGCATCTGACTGAATTACTCATTTTTGGGAAAATTTGGTCAATGGTGCTACGATAGATTAAAAACCTTCTAAAACCTCCGATAGTAAACCCGCTAAGCCCAAGAAACTCCTGATATTCGAAGGATTCACCGGTTCAGACCAATTCTTCACCGCTCTATTTTCTGAGAGTCCACCTTATGCCCTCACTTGATACCACATGGCCCAAAATGCCACTGAGTTCAACCAAAACTCGCAAATTCTAAATTTAGCATATAATTGATGATCCTTGAGAGTTTGTAATACCACCATCAAATGATGTAATGTCTTCCTTTCGCTTCAAAGTATATCAAGATGTCATTAATAAAAACGATCACAAACATATCCAAGTATGGCTTGAACACCATGTTCATAAAATCCATAAAAGTTGCAGGAGCCTTTGTTAGTCCGAAAGGAATAATTACAAACTCATAATCACCACTACCCAAAGTTGCTAAGGTCTTCGATGTCACTCTCCCACACCCTGAGCTGATGGTATCCGGACCTGAGGCCTATCTTTGAAAAGCACTTGGAACCCTGAAGCTGGTTAAACTAATCATCAATCTTGGGTAGAGGATAATTGCCTTGATGGTAACCTTGTTTAATTGCCGATATCAGCACACGCACTTAAGAACAATCTCTTTCGTACAAAGAGAACTGGTGCACCCTCCCATGGGGAGTTGCTTGGTCTAATGAAACCCTTTATCTAACAGGTCTCTTCAACTTCTCCTTCAAACTCCTTTTAACTCAGTCAAGTTATTCTGCATGAGAATAGATAGCTGCATATTGAGAAGAAGGTCAATAGCCAAATCAATCTCCCGCTCGAGAGATCTGGTAGATTATCAGAAAGACTTCTGGATACCACATACTATTGAACCGAATGGATAGTCAGTCCCTGACGCTGCAATCCTTAACCCTAACTAGATGGTATACACAAACTTTAGAGATCATCTTCAGCCTTAAGGTAAAAAAAATGAATGACCTACAGGCACAGCTGGAAACTACCCTTCCATTCTTATGATTGGCTCACCCGAAAATCTGAACTCTACCGTCTTCAGGTGCTACAATTAACTGAGGCAATATGAAAATAGCTAATCCATGTCGAGGATACTATAAAATCGGTCATGGCTAACTCTACTAAATCGTTGAGGTGATATCTCCTAAGCGGACTGTGACCGAGCAACTTTATATACCCATCTAGCTACAATTGAGTCACCCATTGGAGTAGAGACTAAGAAGGGTTCCGACAAGATTTCTAGACTCGACTCCGAAACTACTATCCACGTAAGGTGTCACAAAAGACAAGGTAGCCCCTGGATCTAGCAAAGCATATATATTAAGATGGAAAACTCGTAATGTATTTGTGACTACATTTGGGAAGACCTCCTTCTCCTAGAGAGAGATGCTAAGGCATAGAACTGTTCTGGAGCTGACTGTCATTTGTGCTAGCTGATGCCCCCTACCGGGCTGGGCGTACGGGGTGGAGCTACCGAACTAGAAGTCGGACTCGGACCCTATCATGGTCTTGTCTAGTGTCTGCAATCTCTAAGCATATGTTCGGGCTTCTCACACCCGAAGCAAGCACCTGTACCCACAAAAACTGACCTGTGTGCCCCTGACCACACCTGCCATAAACTGGGATATTTAGAATTTGCGGGCCTTTTGGTTCGACTCCCTAGACTCGATGCCCGCCCCTCTCCGGTCGTGTCTAGTCTAGATGGCACACTCACCACTGAAGATGCTGGGGATGAAGATCTCAGGGCTCCATGGTCGAGCTCACCACCTGGCCTCGCCATAAATCTATAGCTGTCTCTCCTGGCCCTCTTGGCCTCTCTCTCCCCATACGCCACCTCCATAAAGGCATGCAAGACTATCCGAGGGAAATCCATATCCCGACAGAGCATAGTGATCCTGCAACTTGTCTAAATAGTCCGCCACCCCATGAACAAACCTGTTCACTCGCGCCCTCAAATCAACCACTAACTCTGGGGCATACTTCGACAAACGAGTGAACTCTAGCGCATACTCCTGCACTGTCATCCTCCCCGCGCAGTTCACAAACTTAGCTTCCTTCAACTCCTCATCTCCCGAGGGAAAAACTGATCTAGAAAAGCAACGTGGAACTCCTCCCAACTGATAGGGCTTGTCGTGGCTGCCCTACTATCCTTACATTATCTAAACCAAATGTGCGCAACCGTCTTCAACTGATATGAGGCCAAATCAATATACTTTACTTCCATTCAACCCCATGACCGGGTGATCTTCATAATCTACTGATAAACTCATGTGGATCCTCATCGACTTTGGACCCAAGAAACTATGGTGGGTTCATCCTTAAGAAATCTCTGACTTCGAGTTGCCGCCGAATTCCCGTTCTGCGGGACATGCGGCCACTATCTCGATGGTTGACCTCAAGGTCAAGGCTCATTTCTAGCATCTGGATGGCTGCCTTAAGTTCCATGTAGGCAACCAGCTCCAGTGTATGGTGCTCCTGGACTGGTAGGGCTTGTTGTGCCCGTCCCCATTTCCATCCTCGTGACATTTCCATTTCCATTCCTATTCCATTAACTCGTGGGGAGGCATGATTCTCGCAATCGCGAATAGAACGAGCAAAGGATGAAGAGACATTTCACCACACAACATAGATCGAAAGAAGGGAATATTTCCTAAAAGTCTCGTAGCCTCTTCGCTAAGTGTAGCGCGCTTCACACCCATGAAGAAGACTCTACTTAACGCAAATTTTCGTAAAACCCTAGGACACTTCAAACCTATTTCTCTAATAACAAGTTTTCACAACCAACATAGGCCCGGGATCGAGACACGGGACAAAGAGCCCCGAGAGATGTCAAGTTGGCCCATGGCATTAACATGATCTAACTCAATCAAATAAAGAAGAAGAATTAACATTATAAACATCATGAAGTACATAGCATAAATAACATAAAATCCAAAAACACAACATGAGTCTGAAGCTGAATACAATCTCTGTCTGAAAAGCCTTAAGTCTGATCAGTTGATGGACCAGACACCAACTAACTCGGAGTCCAACTGAAAAATGCAACATACTGACAAAAGAGGGGCCAGATAAAGAGGACTCTACCAACAACGAGCTGATGTTAACTCCGAAAAAGCTGGCTAGTGGCGGGGGCTGAGGTCTGAAGATCGGAGCTTATATCACAAAAACAATACATCATAGAGTATGGTTAGTAATGGAATGTACCGAAGTATGCGGTGGTAAAGTAAAACCTCTTAATTAAGTAAAATCATTTAAAACATTCATAATATAAAACATAATCAAGATAAGAAATATGAGTTAGGGCTTGCATGCTATTCTATGAAATCATGATCTGAACATAACATCATAACCGAATCAATTGACTCGGAGTCAACTGAAGCAATCATAAGTAAATTTGAATGTTGGGTCAAACCTCGCTTTAGAACATATATATATATATATATACATATATATATATATATATATATATCATGAATGATAACATGCATAACTGAATCATTTAGAGGAACAATGAGAGACTCGTTATTTAACTGACATACCACGATAGAGCTTACGGGTCCTAACTATTACACTTAGCAGTAGAGCTTCCAAAAAGCTTCCTGCTAGGGCTAAGGACGATACCATGATATCAATATCGCTTCGAGGCTCAATCGAGGCTTCGGGATAGCTCACAATGGAGCTCCCAAAGTATATATATGTTAGCGGATAAACCTATGTTGGCACGTAGTTCTGAGGCATAGGGCGGTCCGACCCTTAGCCTGGGTCACTCAAGCATAGACATTACTCCCAAAAACATGCATATGCTTTCCATCATTTTTCAACGAGAAGCTTTTACCATTGTCTATTGACGAAGCTCAATAATCAAATACATATCAAATCATAAATCATATATGAGGAAGTTTAGCTCAAACCATACCACAAGATGAATATAATTGGGAGTCTTAACTTCAAAACCATGTGGTAAGCTTAATTTGTAAATTATAAATTCATACTTAAAATATGGGCATTTCCAATCATAAACATGCTTGGAATTACTCAATTCACTTAAAGACATAATTATAAACATGGCAACTTAAAACATTCTTTTCATCAATTCATCATACTTAAACATTCATCATATATCTCAACTTTCCGAACTTCTCAATTGGGCATTTTAATTTATAAAGCTTGAACATGATTTTAATTGGAAACAATGTAAAACTTGCACCGTGGATCATAATTTAATAGTAGAAACATATTTAGATCATAAATCTATGTAGAAAATTAGAATTTCATGCATTGAGTTAAAACCCCATAAAATCAACATAGAATTTTCATGACGGAGAGGGATTGGGCTTGGGTTTGAACAAATTCACCCATTCATAACCCTACATACCTGAGATGGACTTATTCTACCTATTTTCTAATTGCCCAATGAGGAATTGAAGAAAATCTTGTAGAGAACCTAAGATTATTCACCTTATAAGTCTTCAACTTGCATGCGTAAATGTGAATGAGCCTAAATGAACTACCCTCATAAAAATGCCTATTTCGAACTTAAAATGACATAATTTAGGACCTTAGATATTAAGAATTATGAAAAGCCCTTACTAAATCCATAAATGTAATGACCTGCCAGTCCCCACGAGGGACCTGGACAATCGTTACCCAACACCATGACTTATAGCATCATTCATCGTGTGAACTATCCAAAATTATCCGGGGCCTCATGTGCTGTGGGTTTACAACATATTCGACGCTCAAAACTAAGAAACTAACATGTATTTAGTGTATTTAGGTGGATATGAGGAACTTTCTTGTTATAGGATAAACAGTGTTGGAACTCAAGATTGCAAAAGATAGCTTTAAAAGTGCAAAGAAGGGGCGTAGACCACAGTACGGATTGTAGGAAGGACCTACAAGTCGTACTGGTGGCCGAGTAGTTGCTGGAAGTTAAGGTTGAGCAGATATGACCCACTTCAGTCATAGCACATTAGCAGCAGCTTGTAATTTCCAGTCGCGATGAGGAAGTTATGATGAAATTCAGAAGAATTGCATCTGAGTCTGACTCCTTCTTTGAGAAGTAAGTACGACCCGTAAGATGAAAGTACGAGTCATACCATTCTGGTCGTGATGAACTTCAGAAAACTTCAAAATCTCCGATTCAAAGTACGGAGTCAAAGACGTAGTGAGTTGATGATATGAGTCATACCCAAATCCAAAACTTAGCCCGAATTTAGCCAAATTGAGATTGTGTAATAGAGAGGAAACCTACGGATTGTAGGAGCATGATATGGATCGTAGGTCGAGTCATGGAACTAGGAGGCGAAAAATATGGAAATTCTCCCGTTGATAGGGAAAAGGATTCTTTTGTTCGTATAAATATGTTTTAGGTTTATTTTTATGGGGATGTTAGTTTTGATAGTTTAAGAGAGTAGAAACCTTGAAGGTCGGGTCAACCGATGCAATTGTTCCACCACCACCGCCCCGCTAGGGGCCACCCGCGACATAAGCACCATGATTCAGTTTCTAAATATGAAAAGCTGTGTTTAGTGGTCACGCTAGCCAGATGACGCCAACCTACACCCAGCGAACTTTGTAAGCATATGCAAGGCGTACAGGTTGCCCGGAGTAAGCTAGATGCACACGACTCAGACTCTTCCTTTTATCTATCTGGGGAGCTACTTTATGGTTATCAAGTTACCCAAAGACTCCATAACCAAATAGAGGGAGCTTAAATGCTTCCTTGGATATGTCTCTTTCCCTGCTCCAGATGTTACAGCTAAAAGATGAGATCTATAAGTTTCGACAGATCAAGGCTGGAGGCACTTCATGAAACTTGGTTGAGATTCAAAAAGAAGACTATGCCCCAACCACAAAATTTAGATGATAGTTTGTTGATATTTTTTGCTGTGTCTCTAAACAATAGCACCAAGGTCAGAAAGGCATACTTCTGTAGTTGGAAGAGCATTGATGAGTCACACTCTGGGAGCAAGATGCCACCACTTTGATAGGTGACTAAGACAAACAGGGTCTGCCATACGAGGGAGGTTGATGCTGTGGCAGGCACCTATGTTGCTGGTCTTAACCGCAGACCAACGAAGAAAGAAGAAGAGCGCTACTCAGAGTTGGCCCACATGCACCCATCATTGGACTCCATTGACAAAGCATATTATGGGAGTTGGAGCCAAGCAGGTTAATGCAGTGGGTACTCAAGGAAGGGTTGTTGATCACTCTGATTCTGAGGGGAGGAGGCAAACTTTTGATATCCAGGCGGATTTCGATCCAACGCCCAAGCTCGGACAAGACAATTGGCGCCAAGGTTCCTGGAAATCAAGGTCGGAACCAGTAGAGAGACAGCTACAACAGAAATAGGTTCACAAATAGGAGCTGAGGTCGTGAGCGCGAAGGTGAGTGGAGGCGCAATGATGGCTATCGCAATGACCTAGCTGGACTTATGTGCCTCCCATGCACAAGAGGGGGAGGCTGGTCAATCAAAGTTTGAGAGCATGATGGATGAGATACTGAAAAAAGTGAGGTCCATCGATGATCAGCTGAAGGAGATCCGAGGAGATTCATCAAGTATGGATTAAAAAGTGGAATCACATGCTACTGCCATCAAGCAAATTGAACACCAACTTGGCAACCGTCGGCCAATGAACCCTAGACAAAATGGTATACTACCTAGCAACATTGTCCAAAATTCGAAGAATGATGCACATTGTATGGCGGCATGATCTTAGGAGTGGTAAAACCACAGTTGACTCCAGTTTCCAGTTGAAGTTGAATGGAAGAAAGAGAGCATAATGGAGGATGATGACACAAGTGCTAAGAAAGAGACTGGTGAGTTGCAAGAGGCCCGAGAGATAAGAAGGAACCTACCAAGGATCAAGGGGCAACGCAAGTGCAAAAATCTATCCCACGACCACCACCACCATTCCCCCAAAGGATGAAGAAGAAGGTGGAAAATTGTACTCCTAGAAATCCTTTCAATGCTTAAGAAGCTGTCTCGTGAACATACCATTGGTCGCTTATAGCAGATGCCGAGATATGCAAAGTCATGACGAAACCTGGTGACAAAGAAAAAGATCTTGTGAGCCAAGTGAGCTATTGAGAATGTGCATCACTGCAGTGCCATAGCTACAAGGGTCTTAGCATAGAAAAAGGAGGAACCCAGGGTGCCTTCACAATACCATGCATGATTGGTATTGTTGAGTTCACAAGGGCACTTTGTGATTTGGGAGCTAGTATTCATTTGATTCCCTTGGCTGTATTCAAGAAGTTAGGATTAAACTCCTACACCGACCAGCATGCGGCTACCGATGGCTGACAGAATAGTTAAGAAGCCGGGGATCCTGATCGATGTTCTTGTCAAGGTAGATAAATTTATATTCCCAAAAGAGACTTTATTTTGGATTGCGAGGTTGGATTATGAGCCCATCATTTTGGGGAGACCATTCCTTGCGGCCGGGGAGAGCTCTAGTAGATGTAGAAGCTGGCCTATCGAAGCTTAGGCTAACCAAGAGGAGGTTACATTCAACATTTGCAAGACAATGAAGCAACCCAAGGAATTTAGTATGATCTTAGCACTGGAGGATGAGTATGAATCACTTGACGAATTTTGAGTAGTCAAGAGATTCACATCATGTAGCGATGTTAAATCAGGCGCTGCATGGGAGGCAACCCATGGCAGGTGAAGTCTGAGTAGCCCAGGTATTTTCTCCCTATGATCTTTCTAGACGGTTTCGGGGACGAAGTAACTTTTCAAAAAAGGGGAGGTGTACTTGTGATTTTTGGGATTTTATTCCGTCTGAGGGTTTTTCTTGTTGTGTTTCTTTTCCCCAGACATGCTATTCTAGTGGAACTGGCATGTGTAGAAATTTTATTTTTAGTTTGTAATTTTTGTTTAATTAGAAAGTAGCTTAGGAGTACTCATCCAAAAAATTGCACTAGTTTTGCTTGTAAAAAATTGACCCTGTTTAAAAATTCTTCGATACAGTAGCTATGTATTTGGGTATTAAACATGCATGATTGTTGTGGATCTTTGGATGTCATTTATTTTTTCAGCGTGAGTATTATTGTTAAGCTATGTATAAACCGTGACAAGTGAGGTGAAAATAGTTCATGTACCATGTGTGAGTGAGGTTTATTAGTTAGTTCCGGGTATTGTGTGTAGATCTAGAACTTGCCTGGGCTTGGTCTCTCAGATAGGCTAAAATGGATTGATTAGGATAAGGATCATAGTCTATTGTTTTTTTAGCTCACTTTAGCCTATATTGCTCTACCAAAAGTTGCATGAATTCCTTGTTCCCAAGTTTGAGCCTTGATAGACCATGTTTCTTGATTTACCGATTAACCGTACCCATTTTTGTAATGAACCTGTTTTGCCACTCGTCCTTCCTTGATATTAGAACCTCAACATAAGAAAAATTCCTTAAGTTGAGGGTGGATAGACTAGGGGTGCAAAAGGTGGGAATGGAAGAAAGGAAAAGGAAAAGAAAAGAAAGAAATGTGGAATATGAGGTGTGGTGAGATGAAAAGAAAAAAATATGTTAAATGTTGAACAATAAAGCTCAAAGAAATTTTAAAAATGGTATAAAATAAGAACTCACCACACCCATACAAATGTGAATAAAAAGGAAGAAAAAGGGGGGAAAAGGCAATGAAAGAATAAAGGGTGAATTAGGTGAATGGTGTAGCCAAGGTATGTAGGGCCAAGGAAGGAATAGTCACTAAAAAGCCTTCCATATTTATCATGTCCAGCCCTGAGCCTATATTACAAGTCATACCAAGTCCTATAGTGATCTTAACTCACCATCCAAAACTAACGCGTAGAAAACAAGGGCAAGCCTATGGTATTTGATGCATAATACTCGTGACTTCTTTGAGCGAGTAGTGCCTACTGTTTAGTCCCATATCATGTTTGACATTTCACATCTGAGTGGGGACTTCATTTGTGTAAGGGTACATGGACTATGTTTTCTTTTACCGTTGGTCTGTGTGAAAATCATTGGTGATGACTTGATCGCCTATTGATAGCTAGATGACATGTTTTGGTCCCTGCTATGATGTTTCGAGGTTTCTTGTAATATATTAGCAAATGTGGTTCCATGAGAAAGGGTCAGTAATGTTTGTATAGAAAGTGCAGGTTTGTTTGAGTATTGGTTGTAGTATCTTAAGTCTATTTTCTAGTTGAGCGCCGTGTTTAATTTTACTTTTCACCTACAGACATGAAAGTTCAAGTTATGTATTGATGTTGTAGGCTTGGCGCAAGGTTTTGATGCTCAAAACTAAGAAACTAACATGTATTTAGGTGTATTTATGTGGATATGAGGTAATTTTTTTCTTTTGTTACAGGATAAAAATGCGTTGAACCGAAGATTGCAAGAGATAGCTAAAGTGCAAATAGGCAAAGTGTGGCACTACGTACGGGATCGTAGGAAGGAAACTACGAGTCGTACTGGTGGCCATGAGAAGTTGTTGGAAGTTAAGGTTGAAAGATATGACCTCACGAGTCACAGTATGATTAGTAGCAGGCTTATAATGAAATGCGGATGAGGAAGTTATGATGAAATCTAGAAGAATTGCATCTAAGTCTGGATCCCCGCTTTGACAAGTAAGTATGACTCCGTAAGATGAAGGTATGAGTCGCACCATTCTGGTCGTGATGAACTTCAGAAAAACATCAAAATCTCTGATTCAAAGTACGGGAGCTCAGTATGAGTCGTGACATGATATGAGTCGCACTCCAGATCCAACACTTAGCCTGAATTTAGCCAACCGAGGCTGTACGAGAGGAAGCTACGGATTGTAGGAGCATGCTACGCATCGTAGGTCGAGTCATAGAACTGGCGGCGACAGATATGGAAATCTACCCTGTTGGCTTAGGAAAAGGATTCTGTGTCTGTATAAATATGTTTTAGGTTTATTTTATGGGGACGTTATTTTTATAGTTTAAGAGAGTAGAAACCTTTAGAAAGAGAGGATTGAGTTGGTCTTAACTTGTGATCAACTTATTCTTGAATTCTTCTTGTTCTTACTACTTGTTTTTCAAGATTTTGTGGAGTAATTGAAGGAAGTGTTTTTCTCAATCATACTTGTCATTTTGATTTTTATGCTTAATCATTAATGCTAATCACAACCTTACAACTAAAACCTCCATAGCTAGGACTTTGGGAACCATAGTGGGATTAACAAGCTTAGGTTACACAAAGTGATCTTAAAACCAATACAAATACTTATACTGTATTCTCTTCCTGCTTAAATGTTTCTTAATGTTGTGCAATGTTAGAACTTGTCTGAATTCTTACTTGTTTTGGTCTAAGAGGAGATTAGGAAAATAGAATTACAATAGAGCCTTGATCTTGATGATCATTGTATTAACTTGAGTTGTGCTCGCAGGATAGTTAAATCTCGGACTTAGTGATAACGGATAATTTGAAACCGCTCATGAAACTTGGTCGAGTGATTGAGTATAGTCGTTCAATAGGGACTGGTCGGGCGCTGCTTGAATATACCTAAGTTATCAGTTCTATAAGTAAGAATTGGTGATAATCACGAGCAAGTGACCAAGTAGTTATGAACCCATGGGGAACACAAAACCGTAGTTATCCTTTGATATTGTAGTAACATCAGAATTTTGAGATTTGCTTTTATTATTGAATTTTCTTTTAGAATCCCCTATTTTGAAGTAACTACCTTACAGTTCGCCATCGGCTATAATCCGGGCCCCATTTCCTATGGGATCGACCCCAACCTCTAGTTGGGTTCTTTATTGACAATGTCCGCTTCTCACTTCAAAAAGAGGTGGTTTAAGCATTATTAGGCTCGCCACGGGGACCTTACGAGCCAATAATAGTAACCATGACTCATGGTCACCACTGTAACCTTCACTCCGCCCAAAATCTCAAATCATTAGCAACCGTCGACCACACCATCCCACGAATCGTGGGACCTAATTAACACTCATGGTCATATCCGTGACCCCAAAACTCAAAATTTCAGCTCAAGTCCAGCACTACCACAAGTCACTTCACGACTCGTGGTCTACCCTAAGGGTCACAAATGACTCGCTCGCGGACTCCTGGTGCCATATTTTCAATTTTCTCCATTCAACTCCCGGGTCTGATCTTTGGGTTTTCGGGGTATAACACTTAAGCTCAGCTTGAGCCATTCGATATGAGGGAGGAGAGATAGGTTCGGTATCCAGAAGAGTTGTCTATACAAAGTCTATTTCCGCTTCGGAAGGGACTCGGGAAGATCTTCGGGAAATACATCAAGGAACTTATTTTTACAACTAGAACCGTCTGATGTGCCGAGGTCTCAAAACCAGAATCCTTAACCCTAACTAGGTGATAAATGGACCCTTGGAGACTATTTTCCTATCCTTAAGGTATGAGATGAACCGACCTCAGGGCGTTGAAGCACTATCCTCCCACTCTAGGACAGTTCGTTACGAAATTGAAACTTAATGACTCTGGTTCTGCAGTCAACTAAGGCATAGCAGGAATGTAACCATTTCATACCAAGAATGAGGTCAAAGTCAACCATATCTAACTCGCTTAGATCAACTGAGGTGATCATAATATCATGATTGGAAAATTTATGTATACTATATGCCTAACTAACTCACCAACTGGAAGTAGGAGACTGAAACGGCTCTGAGAGGATTTCTGGGATAATATCAAACTAGACTTTGTAATATAAGGAGTCACGAAAGAAAGCATGGCTCCCGGATCTAGCAAACATGCACATCTATCCGAAAGAGATGTAACATACTTGTGACTACGCCAGGTGAATTCTCCTGGTCCTAATGGGAGGATAAGGCATAAGAGCGATTCTGATACTGACCGCCACCTGTACCTAAAGTAGTACCTGGCAAAGCTGTTGATGTAGTGGATCGGGCTTTTTCCCGCCATGGACGGGCAAATGCCAACCTATGAATCACCGCCACAACCAAAAAACCCTCCTACCAACCAGCATTCACCCAAATGGTTCTTACCACAATTTAGGCATACTAGAAAAGTGAAACTACTGGAAATATGACTCTGATACTGGGAGCCTGATGCTCCATCCCTCCGATCGTTATTGGGCCTAGGAAGGAGGGGCACTGCCGATGAAGGTGCTGGTGGTCTATGTTACTTCTAGGGAGATTACCATTGCCTGACCTCTATTATGTACTCAAACTGGTGCTCTTTTCCTGTTTATGCTCCCTCTTATCTCCTTCAGTTTCTCTTCTGGCTTTCTATCTACTGTTCATGAATAATGAGCCTAGAGATGTCCATTTCGTTGATAAGCATGCAGTCCTGCACCTCTAACTACTAGGTCTAAAACTCCATTCACGAATGTGCACGCAGCCTCGCCTGCTAACCATTTCTAAAGTATACTTTGATAGTGAGTGAACTTCAAGGCATACTCGCACCGTCATGTCACCCTATTTCACCAAACACTTAGCGATCTTTGCTCGGCTTTTAACTCTAGGGGAGCAACTGCCCAGAATGTAGTCACAAACTCGTCCCACTCCATTAGACCTGCACCATTTCCCCTTCCCTCTTTTTACTGCTTATACCATATTTGAGTCACTCCTTTTAATTGATAAGTAGCCAAATCTGCACTTTCGACATAGGTAACACCTATGATTTGGGTGATATTTTGCACCTCATTAATGAACTCCTGCGGGTCTCATCTACTTTAGACTCCATGCAGGTTGGGGGATTCATCTGAGTAAAATCCCAAACTCTGACAACAGTAGTAGGCCCATTACATGGTATGATGACCTGTTGGTTGACCTAGTTCGTCATTGCCTGAGCCAACATTTGATAGCAGCCCAAACTCGTATGTAACACCCCAATCATCCCGAAGGGTCAGCTCGGAGCTAGCGGGGTCAGCTGATTAGCATTTCCGTTCCTCCTTCCATTTCTCCTTTGGGAGGCATCATTAATTGTAAAATGGTAGAGAATGAGTTAGGAGGATAATTTGAGACTAAAACCTATGCACGATAAGAACCATGAAGGAAAAGGAATTTTCCTATAACTCCTTGTAGTCCCACCCTCATAACCTAGCGCTCACACCCATTAAAAGACTCTACTTGCAATGACTTTCAGACATCCTAGACAATCTAAACCTGATGCTCTGATACTGTTTTTCACGACCCGAGTAAGCACCTCCCGGACGCGATAAGGTATTTAGGATCAAGAGACCCTGCCAACCCATGGCATGGCATGACACTTTATGATCTGAGTTACTAACTAAACTGATCAAAAGCATAACCAAAATAATGGACCAAATGGTTCTAAGTAAAAAGTAATCTTAGTTAATAAAATAAATAAGGAATTTTACATTAAAACAATAAGCTAGCATACTAACTGACTATCTATTTGAAAGCCTCTACTAGAAAGATGAGTCATGGAAAAGCCCCCAGCTAACTCTAATGTCTGGAAACTAAAACTGAAATAACAAAGTTGAAGATGAAACCTCCAGCCCTCAAAAGATGAGGACTCACTACTGTCAAATGCTTGAAATCCATGGGAGAAGTTAGCTACGATGCTAAGGCTGGGTACCTAATCCCATATCACGAAATGACATAGCTCATAGAGAATGCAATTAGTACTTGGAATGTATGAAACATGTGAGATGTAAATAAGACATACATATACTGAAGACTTGTAAATAAAAACAAAATGACATGCAACACTCTATCTAAAATGAGAAATACTGCAAATAGCTCAACACATATAGAATACCGTAAAAACTAATAAATTGAATTTTTAGAGTTATGAGCATATCCTAAAATCTCGATAGATTAGACTAACCGAGGACACCGATTGTACTATATTATGGGGGAGCCTATAATCGACATATAACCATGTGCACTAGACGTGGAGTTTGATGTATACACTCCATCGGAGAAAACCCACTGTACCTGCCAGGATATAGTGAATAAGCTGTGTGATCACTATATGGGGCCTATTTGGTCTAATAAACTACCGCTATTAATGTAGTTATAGAAGCCTGGTGCATTTAACCCCACCCGCCTGATGCTAAGTACTACCTCCACTAAAAATATAATTATATCTAGCTATGCTAATAGCTCGAAACTGATGTCCTATGACTAAGTCAGAACTACTTATCTGGAAGTGTTCTAAGAGTCTAATGACTCGAAAGAAACCGTTTCTAGACTTGTCAAAGCTGCTTTATCTGAAAGTGTCATGGAAGTCTAAAGAACAATAGCATGTTGATAAATTGATACTACTGAATATACTAAGGACTGGAAATAGTACTCTGAATGAGCATACCGGAGATGATAAAAAAGCAATCCATCTATTTTGAATCATGTTTTTTAATATACATATATAAAACTTATAAGTTAGAAAGAGCTAACTTCTAAAAGTTAAAGCTCCCATGCGTGATATGATTCCACCCCTACCTCCTTCCCTTTTGTGATGTTGTGCTGATAGTTTTTTAATTTAATTATAATGATTAGATATGTTGTATGAAATAGTGTGATGTTATAAAGCACATTTGCACATTTCTACGGAAAAGTTATATATATGTGATTCATGCTATTATATTTTAAAACATTGTTGGTTTTATAAATACACTATGAAAAATCATTCCAAGTACAAGTTCAAGTGAGATATATTGTATAGCCAAAATTACTATCATGAGTATTGTACAATTCTAAACATGCAAGCCTAACATCATCGAGAAAGTATGGAAAAATTCAATAGTTAAAATACAAATCCCTAGATCATGATTTGTAGAAATACTTATGGATAGATTTGTTGAAACTTTGGGACAATATGGGTGAAAGGAATACCCTGCTAAATCCTCATATACCTAAAGAAGAAATATCTAAGAAGAGCCTTGAAATTTGCTGCACTATGAATAGAACCTCTAGCTAGACTCCGAGGAGATTTTCTGGTTTCATGCACCGATCCTGTAGGTTTGCGTAGAATTAGGGAGGAAAATGTCGATCAAACCCTTAATTCCCTTTTAAACTCACCCCAAAATGATGTAGTTTAGGAAATAAAATAGCGAGAAGTTACAAAAATACCTCGAGAAAAGTCTGGAAAACTGTCCGATAAGGACCAACGGGTCGCACAATGAGTCATTGGTGGTCATCATGACTCGGCCGACAGTCATTGGTCCTAGGTCTGAAAATTTCTTTAGGGAATTCTCACAATGGATGACAGGATGACCGTGGTGGGCACAATGGGTAGTTATTTCTACTGTGTCCACTGGAGGAACATTCTAAATTTTTGTCTTAACTAGACATCGATGACTTGTTACCTTGACCCATCTTCACTACCGAAATTTTCCATCCTTCCACCCTTCCCAGATAATGACTCACCTGACGAGTCATAAAGTTACACCACAACTCATCCCTCAACTTGTTAAGCCTCTAGGAAACCCCAACATTTTACCAACTCAAGTCACAATGGGCCACTTAACGACCGTTGGGTTTCATAACAAGTCACTCAATGACTCTTTATGATCTTGGTGCAAATTTTTCTACTTTATTCATTTCAATTCTCAGGTCTAATCTTAGAGACTTTTGGGGTGTTACAGACTTGTCCTAGAAGCTCATCGGGTAGTAGAGGCTTTCGGGACAAAGAGTTAGTATACAAATGTTCGCATTTCTAGATGGTTTTGTTCTATTATTTGTTTCAGTACATATACTTGAATGTTTCATAATAACTCAGCTACTGCTCAGTTTATTTCTAAACCATATATTAGTAATATTATGTTATATCATGGTTTAGCTTGGGGTCACTTGTGGCTCGAGGAACAACGTCTCACCAAGGTGTGGACTCGGGTCGTGATATTATCCTAGTAAGAAGAACTTCAAAGGAGACTATCAAAACTATGAAAAGACTAGACACATGACTATTGAATGTCATGCTCCAAAGAAAGAGAAGAAAAAGGATCAAGAAAACATGGTTGAAACAACTGAGAGATTGATGATTTCTATGTTATATTGTCTAAATGCAACTTAGTGGGAAGTCCAATAAGTGGTGGATTGATTGTGGAGCCACTGACATGTCTGTGCTAATAGAGAAAGCATTATGTTTTTATGCTCTTCATGGAAAACTCTACAACATCCAAGATTGAAGGCTATGAAAAAATATTTCTAAAAATGACATCTGGCAAGATGGTGATCTGAATAATATTTGTCATGTTTCAAAAAGTAGGAAGAACTTAGTTTCTACTGCACTTCTCATCAAGAACGGCTTATGTGTTTTTGTTTCCAACTAAAGTTGTAATAAGTAAGAATGAGGGGTATGTTGGAAAGGATAATTTACCGAGGGCCTTTTCAAATTGAATGTAATCGTTATTGAAAATAATAAAATTTCAGCTTCTTCTTATTTGCTTGAGTCATATGATTTATGTCATTCACTTTAGGCATGTCAATTATAAAATCTTGCGTAAAATATTCAACTTGAAATTATTGCCTAAATTTGAATACAATCAATCAAAATATCAAATATGTGTTGAAGAAAATATTTCAAACATCATTATAAGTTAGTTGAAGGAATTCAAGTCCCTTAGAATTAACTCATACAGATATTTGTGACATGAAGTCAATGTCATCTCGCGGTTGAAAGAAGTATTTTGTAACTTTTATTGACGACAGTATGCATTACTGTTATGTTTATTTATTCAATAGTAAAGATGAAACAATTGGATCATTCAGGCAATATAAAAATGAAATAGAAACACAACTTAATAAAAAGATCAAAATGATAAAGAGTAATAGGTTATGTGAATATGAAATGTCCTTGAAGAAACATTTGAATGTTAAATTATTCATCAAACAACTACCTCTTACTCACCCCAATTGAAAAGAATTGTTGAAAGAAAAAAATAAAATACTAAAGGAGATGATGAATGCCTTATTGATAAATTCTTATTTACCCCAAAACTTGTGAGTGGAAGCTATCCTTACGGCTATCAAAATACTCAATCGAGTACTTTATATAGTAAAACACAATCTATTCCATATGAAAATAGGAAAGAAAGCCTAATATTTAATACTTGAAACTGTGGGGGGTGTTTGGCTAAGGTACAAGTTCCTAAATCTAAAAGGGTAAGAATAGAATAAAAACTGTTAATTGTATTTTCATAGGATATGCTTCGAATAGTAAAGCATATTGATTTCTGATTCATATATCGCAATCCTGACATGTTAATACGATAATGGAATCAGATAATACTAAATGTTTTGAATATATATATATATATATGTATGTATGTGTGTGTGTGTGTATATATACATATATATTTGTATAAATAGAAATGTGAGTCGTCTAACAAAGGATCTAAACAATCTCGAGAAGAGACAGGAAAAAGGCTCCTATTGAGGAAAATCCAAGACATAGAAAATGTAAAGGATTTATACTTTCTTTGGACTAGATTTTCTAACATTCTTATTAGAAAATGAGCCTCAAACTTTTCAAGAAGTTACGACTTCTTCGGAAGCTCAATATTGAAGAGAGGCAGTCAATAGTGAGATTAAGTCCATAATGAATTATCATATTTGGGAACTGGTTGATCTTCCTCTAGAAAATACACTTGTAGGTTACAAATAGTTTTTCAAAAGAAAAATTAAAAATGATGGCACTATTGATTAATACAAAGCAAGGTTTGGATTACTTTGATACATACTCGCCAAGCAACCAGTATTACATCCATTCGTATGTTAATAGCATTAGCTATCATATACGATATTGAAATTCATTAAATAAATGTGAAAAAAATCATTCTAAATGGATATTTGAAGGAATAAATTACATGAACAACATGAAGGGTTTGTGGTTCCTCAAAATCAAAAAGGTGCGAATTTGTTAAGTCTTTATACTAATTAAGCAAACGCTCAAATAATGGCATGAAAAATTTGACCATACAATATTGTCAAATGGTTTTAAGATTAATGAATGTGATAAATATAATTTACATAAATAAAACTCCAAATCAACCACGCTGTTTTTTTATATATGGATGACATGTTGATAATGAGTAACGACATTGCTAAAATAAATGCTACCAAGCGTATACTAGTAAGTTTGAGATGAAATATTTCAGAGCTGTAAATGTAATGACCCACCTGTGTTTACAGGGAAAATAATTTAGAAGCACTCTCCTTTCCTAGGTCGTTGGAAGTAAGGCATTGTGTGTGTGTTAGTGAATTTTGAAGTTGGGGAGGGTTTGTGTGCGTGGAAATGGGATCTATTGTTACGGGGACCACCGCAGTGGAGGGATAATCATGGAGTGAGACCATTACCATGGTCAGAGACCGCCGTAGCGGACTAGGAGATTTACCATTGGATACGTTGTGATAGCGTCTTGGCCACTATAGCGGGTCTCATGGTACCGTAAATGCACTGTTGCAAAATGACGCATGGGAGTCATAAGAGATTTTAAGTAGAATCTTAGGTCACCTTTATTATTCAAAGCACGACCTATTGAGAAATCAGAGCGAATTCCTAAGGGCGGAGCAGTTTTCCCTTCCCTAATGTAAGAATTTCAGTCAATTCTCTTCACTTTGATTCCCCAACCCCGTAAAATCGAAAGGGGGACCTTTAATGGTGGAAATTCTAGGTTGAAAACCCTTAGAACTTAACAATAGGGCAAGTAAAATGGGTGTCGCAGGTACTGTTCCTAGGCTCTAGAAGTGGGTAATTAGCACTTCCTAGGGAGAATGCAAATGCATTACTTCATCTTTAAGATATTGACTTTTTGAGTCATAAAGTTTGAACCTATAGTATTAAACACTGTTTGAAAAAGGGTTGAGGGGGTAGAAACCATTGCTGGGATTGGAATGGTCATCGGGGGTTAGGGTATGATAATGTGACTCTTGGGTAACTAATTAAACCATGGTAAGGGGTAGAATTGGTGAGTTTAAATTCCTAAGACTCTTATTCAAAGTAAATAATAGGTTACTATAAATTTGTTCTTGTAGATTTTGAGCGTTCAGATGCACTAAGGAAAGGCAAGGCTCTAGCGGAGTGATTGTTATTCAAATCATTCAGTCGAGGTAGGTTATGCTTAAAAGGAGTTAGACTTTATATAATGGAATGTATTTGTGGGATAATAAAGTGTGTATTGGTCTCTCGTATTTCTTTCCATATGATTCCTTGTTGAATTCCATGGTTAAATGATTTTAATACGGTTCCATTACCTTTGTAATATCTGCATGTTGATAGGTTGCTTGTGTACTTTTTTTCTTTGTTTGAAAGTGATTTATGAATTATGTGAATACCTGGCTGAGGGAGGTAAGATGAGGCCTCCCAAAGGTCAAATAAACGACTGAGTGGTAAAACACCGAGATGTGTGAAGTTAAGGACATGATTGTAATAAGATGAGTGGCTCGTTCCTAGGGAGCATCTGGGCGAGCAATGATGGCTGAGCTATGTGTACGAGGGGAGCATCCGGTCAAGTAGATGAGTTAGGAGCAGGTACCATACTAGTTCAGTATATGGATTCTAGAGTCCCTTGCAGGTCATGACTGGAAGGGCATAAATAAGATCCTTTGGCATGTGTGCACGATGATCAAATTTGGAGTGTTTATCGAGATGTGAAGGAGGCGTGTGCTCAGCATATCACTTTTTATTATGTTATTTGATTGAGTGTAAAGAAATAAGACTAGTTGGGGAATATGGAGAACTTCGAATGACCAAATTCCACAAGTATTATGTATTGGAATTGTTGATGGCCTATGATTAATGGATGATAATTATAAAGTTAAGTAAGAATTCGTGATAAGTTGTGAATTCTATTGTGAGTGATTTGTTGTATATTCCATGTAGTTATGATATATTCATTTTTGTATTGACGACTATGAATAGCTTGGATATCTATGATGAGTAGAATGTTGTAAGAGCAAAGAAAACTATAGGTGTGCAAACAAGTCGAGGTATCAAGTAAAACAGTTTCATCGCAAATGGTAGACATATTCTCGCTTCGTTGAAACTGGGTGGTAGCGGCCGTCAAGTGATTGCTGCAGCGAGGCCCAATTCAGTGAGCAGGCTGGTTAAACCCTACACAAATTGAACTTCCCGAATATGTATTATTAAATGAACTGGTGTTCTGAGATATTTGCATATTGTCATTTTGCTTATATATGTTACTATTTAAAGTCGGCCAATGATGCCTCACTAATATTGTGTTTGTACTAATGCTACTCCTACACTTCTTTTCCTGAGTGCACTTGGCCTCTCGCTGGAACTGTCCATAATTCCCTATCCTAGCCTTCTGGTCTCTCTCTCTCCTTCTCCTTCTTCGCTTCCACTCTATCTCGGGTGTATATAACCAACCTCAGAAATCTAGGTCACTATTTAGCATAGTGGTCTTGCACTTGACCAGCGAATCCGATACTCCATTCACAAACTTACTCATACAAGCCACCTGATCTACAACCATCTCGGCGCATACTTGACAGCCGGGTAAACCCCAAGGCATACGCTTGGACAGTCCTATGGTGCTTCTTTAGGTTAACGAACTCCACCGCCTTCTCCTCCCTCTACTTAGAGAAGAACTTTCCAAAGAAGGCAGTCACAAACTCATCCCAACTCACGGGGACGGCTTTTACTCCTACTCTCCTTCCACTGGTAGTACCATATGTAAGTAACCCCTCTCAGCTGATAGAGGCTAAGTCCGCACTCTCCTCCTCTTAAGCACTCCCCACAATCTAGGTGATATGCTTCACCTCCTCACAAAATCATGTGTCCTCATCCACCTTCAACCCAGGAACTCAGGTGGGTTCATCTTGAGAAAGTCTCGAACTCTAGTCGCTACTGCATTCCTGGCCTGGAGGAGCATGGGCCACTGTGCACGATTGACTGGAATGGTCATAGCCTGGGTGACAACATCCGAAATGCCGCTCTAAACTCAACATGAGTGACCTTCTATTAGAACCTGAAGCCCAAAGATCAAACTCGGGAGTTGAAATGGAGAAAAATTTGAAATTTATAGCAGACTCAAAACGAAGGAGGGAGACTCAGGAGGACTACCCATGAGTGAAGTTGGGACTGGGTGGGGAAGGCCCAGTGGAAGCAGTGAGAAGGCTTGAAGAAATGAGACCCCACGGGCAAGATCACGACTCTGATCAGTCCCCACAAGTCGTTGCTAGCTGTGGGAGAGGAATTAGGAAAAGGAAAGAATGAAGGCAGTAGGATTTGACGGGAGTTCCCTACGATTCGTGGGGTGAGTTGTTAGCAAGCCTGAGTAAAATTAGATTACGGTAAAGGCAGTGTACATCACGGATGGTGACCATGAGTCATGATCACCCATAACGAGTCGTCAGGTCACCCGTTAGGGCCACATGGCAGTTATTTTCTATGAATTTAGTAAGGGCTTTTACTTAATTCCTAAGGCCTAAACTACGACGTTTTGAGTTAAGAATAGTGACTTTTAAAGGGTTAAGTTAATTTTATCTTATTTATTCATACATGCAAGGTAGACAAGTTTGAGAGGGTGATCAAGATATTGTACCTCACCCCCTTCAATTCACTATTAGGCATTCAAAGAAGTGTCAAAAATCAACTACCAACAGGTATGTAAGGTTATGAATGGGTGATTTCTTTCACACTCATACCCAATCCATCTCTAAAATATGAAATTCTATGTCTAATCTATGGGGTTTTAACCCAAGTGCATGAATCTTTAATTTCTATACATGGTATCATTTGATCATGATGCTAAGGTTATTGAATTATGAATCATGGGCAATTTATATAATATTTTCAATTAAAAATCATGTTTCTAGCTTATTGAATTAAAAGACCATTGTTCAGATGTTTATGAAAGATGAGATTGGTGATGAATATATGATGATGATGAGATATATGATGAAAAGCGATGATGATGAGATATTATGATGAAAAGCGTTTGAAGAAGCCCATGTTTACAATTATGTTTTGATGAGAATTGAGTATTTATATATGATAAAGCTGGACAATGCCTACACGTTCAAGTATGAACGATGATTTTTCCGAATTAAGCTTACTATTGTTTTGGAGCAAAGACTCCCAATTATATTTAGATTGTGGTATATTTGAGTTAAAGTTTCCTATGTATAGCTTACCACATGGTTTTGGAGCGAAGGCTCCCAATTACATTTTCAGCTTGTGGTATGTCTTGAGCTAAAGCTTATCATAAGCATGATTTTATATTTGAGATATATTTGATCATTGAGCTTAATCAATAGACGGTGTTGAGCTTCGTTATAAAATGATGTAGGAATATGTATGTTTTTTTTGGGGTGTAATGTCTAGTACCGAGCAGGCTAAAGGTCGATCACCCTGTGCCTCAAAACTATGCGCCAATGTGGTTTATACATTATGACTTCGGGACCTCCCTTGAGAGCTTCCCCGCTTGGATGGGACTTCATCTTGATATTGATATCATGGTATCGTCCTTAACCCTGGCAAGGATTTGGACGGCTCTACTCACTTGAATGTGATAGTTGGGACCACGTAAGCTCTATCGTGGTATGTCGGTTAAAAGACAAGTCTCCCGTTGTTTGTCATGCCATATGCATGCTTTGGCTACTATGAGATTTATGTAAATGCATTTAAAGTATTGACTCAATGTTCACTTTTCTTATAATTAGAATTTAACTTTGAGTCAATCGATTCAGTTATGATGTTATGAAGTTATGTTATGTTATGTCAAGAGATCATATTCCGTAAAGAATGCATGCAAGCCCTACTCTCATATTCTTATGCTTACGCTACATTATGCATTGTCTTTAAATGATTTGGCCTTAGCGGTTTTGAATCTTGCATACTCGGTACATTCCACTTACTGACCGCATACTTCTATGTTGTATCGTTTCATGATACAGACCCAGCTCCTAGATTCAGCCCTGTTGGTATGCTAGCTTATCAGAAAGTTAGCACTCTATTTGTGGTGAGACCTCATTTTCTAAGGACTATACTATTCAAGCTCTTTATGTATTTCAAACAGTTTTTTTGAATTAGTTGGGGTCTTGTCCCATCAGCTCATCATGTTTAAAAGCTTTTCAAACATATGTATGCATTCAACTTCGAATTTCGTGACTGGCTGTTATGTCTAAGTTAGACTTTCGCTATGATTATATTGTGACTATTCAGTTTTTTGATTGAGATTAGATGTATGCTTATGTCATGGGTCGACTTAGGGTCTCTCGGGGCCTCGTCCGTGTTACGATCCGGTCCTCTCGTCTGGCCGCGACAAACTTGGTGTCAGAGCCATAGGTTCGAAGTGTCTTAGGATGTCGGGAAAGGACATGTTAAGTAGAGTCTTTTTCAAGTGAGTTTGAAACATCTCTGTACACTTATGAAGAAGAGTCTACGAGACATTTAGGAAATGTTCCTTTCTTTCATGATCTATGTCATGCAATGAAAAGGCTTTCTATCTTTCTAATTCAGCGATTTTGCAATTGCAGAATCATGACTCCTCGAATAATGACTGTATAGCCAAGAATGGTGAAGGCCACGAGATGGTGCAACGGTAATGGGCAACAAGAAGTCATATCAGTCTGTGGAGCACTGCACTGTAGAGTCGGCCGTTCATAGCCGAGTTTCGGAGCCACTATTCAGATGCGTTGTGCAGGCCGACAGCTCAGGTCAATCAATAGGCCGTTACGCATGTTCCGCAGAATGGCAAATGAAGCAGGGGCTCGAGTCAGAGACTTCTGGAGGATGAACCCACCGGAGTTCCTTGGGTCCAAGGTACATAAGGACCTACATGAGTTAATAGATAAGATTGTGATGATCACCCAAGTCATAGGGTGAATGGAGTTGAGTGCGCAGGGATGGCCTTTACCAGTTGAAGGGGGTCACGCATATCTGTTCTGCCAATGGAAGAATAAGGTGTCACTATAGAGTTCTGTCACTGGGAAGAGTTCATGCTGCCTTTCTCGACTTGTTCTTCCTCGTGGAGATAAGGGAGCTGAAGGCAGCTGAGCCACAATTTGAAGCAAGGAGGATGACAGTATAAGAGTATGCCTTTGAGTTCACTCACTTATCAAAATGCCCCAGAGTTAGTAGCCGATCGTAGGGCGCGGGTGAGAGCAGGTGTTCATGGCATGGAGTAGCGGGTTATTTGGACAAGGATTGTAGGACCGCCAAGATCCATCAGAATATGGATTTCCCACGGATAGTGTTGTATGCCCAGATGGTGGCGGCACATCTGAGAGAGAGGGAGGCCAAGAGGGCCAGGACCACGACTACAGATTTTCCTGGGCCGAGGTCAGTGGTGGGTACCGACAGCCAGCACTCACCAAATCGATCATCGCCCAGCATCTTTGGCATTGAGTGTGCCATCCAGGCCTAGACACGATCAGCGAGAGTTTGAGCATCAGGATCGAGGGGTCAGGAGCAGGCACTCCTGCAGATTCTAGCATCCTGGGCCTTGTTGCAGATGTGGTCAGCCACATAGACCAGTGCTTGGAAGGATCATGCTTTCTTCTGCATGGCAACCCTGACATAGGCTTAGAGATTTTCTAGCAGCGAGACAGGATCAGGTTGGGGTTGAGGCCAAGCTTCTAGTTCAGTAGCCTTTCCCGCATGCTCAGGCACATCAGGGGGCATCTACTAGCACAGCTGTGAGGTCAGTGCCAGAACAGATTCTATGCTTTAGCATCCCTTCAGAGTGTGGGAGGCTCCCGGATGTGGTCACCGACATGTTATGAGTTTTCCATATTGATGTTTCTGCTTTGTTAGATCCAGGGGCTACCTTGTCTTTCGTGACACCTTATGTGGCCAGTAGCTTCAGAGTCAGTTCCAAAGTCTTGTCAAAACCCTTCTCAGTTTTTACTACTCCAAGAGGTGACTCCACTATAGCTAGAATGGTGTGCAGATGTTGCCCGCCCGCCCTTCGTAAGGTCACCTCAACATATTTGATAGAGTTAGCTGTGATCGATTTTGATATGATTCTCGGTAGGGATTGGCTATTTTCATGCTATGCTTCAGTTAATTGTAGAACCTGAGCAGTAGAGTTCGGGGATGAGTAAGCCAATCTTAGAATGGAAGGCAGTCACCAGGCTCGTGGTCGTCATTTCCTACCTTAAGGCTAGAAAGATACTTAAGGGTTGTGTGTACCATCTATTTGGGGTTAAGTATTTTGAGTCTGAGACCCCGACTATCCAGTCAGTTCTAGTAGTACGTGAGTTTCCAAAGGTCTTTCCTAATGATTTCCATGTATTCCTTTCCGAAAGGGAGATTAATTTTGATATTGACCTTCTTCCGGCACGCAGCCTATATCTATTCCTCCCTACAGAATGGCTCCATCTGAGCTAAAAGAGTTGAAAGAGTAGTTGAAGACTTTTTATAAGGGTTTCATTAGACCGAGCAAGCCCTTTGATGGGGTGCACCACTTTTGTCCGAAAGAAAGATGGTCTTCGCATGCATTGACTATAGCAATTGAACAAAGTCACCATCAAGAATAGGTATCCTTTACCACAAGATTGATGACTTATTTGATCAGCCTTTAGGTTCCGAGTGTTTCTCAAAGATAGATCTCAGATCCGGGTACCACACCTTAGAGTTTGGGAGAGTGGCATGTCAAAGATGCTCAGGACGCGCATGGTCATTATGAGTTTGTAGTTATGTCTTTGGACTAATGAATGCTCTGTTCAGCTTATTTCACAACTACACGCAAGTGCACGTGGTCGAACAAGTAGTAAATTGGCTTCATTTCAAGCCAAGTATCAATCCTTCACAGGATCGACCAAGGTAATAATCAATCAAGTGTTAATGAACTCTAATCTCTAAAAATGCAGACAACAATTTAAAGATTTTGGGAGTTTTTTTCCTAATTTATACTAATTCCAAACGAAATACACAAATTGAGTCTGAACTATAGTAATGAGCATGCCGAGGCTAAACGAATTGGGTGCGGAAGTAATTTATTAATACACTTGCTAATCTTTTCCGGTTTCTTAGTCAAGAATTATTGCCTATGGATTAAAACTTTCGTATTCAACCCAACTTAAGAATCATGAACCTCAATCTACATCTCCTGTGATTAAAAGAAATTCATGTTAAAGCCATACAAAACCGATTCCGTAATTGACTAATACGACTTTCGATATATTTCTATTTCCGAAGGTAAAATCAATTTCAATTTTCCAAACTAAGAAGAGATCATATCCTATCAATTCACAACTTCCAATTTCTTTCTCTTTCGAGATGAAACCGCACTTTTAGATATACATTAACATTGGCCACACATTAATGCAAGAAGAACCAGAATTGATAGAACAACCATGGAAGAAAAGATGAAAAAACCAAAATGATCAATAATTACATTCCACTACAAATGTTCTTAACCTCAAAGAAGAAGTGAATTTAGCCACTCATTTGTGGATTGGAAATATCATCAAATGAGTGTAAATCATACAAACAATTGAAATAAAGGAGAAAGAGATAGAGAAGAACCCTAAGATTTTCATCCCCAACCTCGTAACCCACGTGCTCTGCTCAACTAAGCTTCTAATAATTAAAAATGAACCTAACCTGTGTTATTTATACTAGTGGGAATTTTTCCCGGAATAACAAGCAACGTGTCACGGAGTGCATCGCGGAGCACTGCCTCCGTGACACGGAGCAAACGCGGACCCTTATTTGAATCCGGTCCTTCAGCTTTTACTCCCGCCGTGCCACGGCATGCAACGCGTGCTTGGCCAACGCTATCAGCTTCTATGCGAACCTTCATCGAATTTGATGTTCCGTACTATGCCCAACGTGCCACGGAGGCAACGCGGACCTCCACTGAATCCTACAAATTAAATCATCCGGGGCAGAATGCCTCCGCGATATAGTGTGACACGCTCCATCAAAGGAGCCCCTTTATTTGCCGCGTTCCTTGGCCTTTCCACTCGGCCGTCTTCCGAGTCCATTCCTGATTCTCCTAACATGCATCTTAGCTTCCTAAAATTACATTTTTCCTGCAAAACAATACTAATCATGTTGGTTAGTATAAATTCACATTTAACTACAAATCACATGAGAATGTACAAACATTCTACGCATAAACAAGACGAAATGAAGCATTTGAGTGAATACTTGGGCATATAATTCCGCCCAAGATCATGCTCCTACATCTTTTATGATTTTGATGAACAGGGTGTCTCAAACTAAGGCTATGATATGTTCGTGATCGCCATTGATGAGATATCCTTATATACTCGGATGGTAGAGGGAAGCATGCCGCTCTTTCGAGAGTAGTGCCGACTCTCAAGGATCGGGGCTAATTATATGCCAAAAGTTCAGCACGTGCTTGTTGATCTCCGTAGCATTTTTGGGTCATGTGGTATCAAGTGAGGGCATAAAGCGTAGATTCTCAGAAATCGGAAGTGGTAAAGAATTGGCTCAGGGACCTACAAGAATCCTTCATATATTCGGAGTTTCCTTGGGTTTAGATGGCTAGTATCGAAGATTTTTTTAGGGTTTTCATCTATTGCAACATGTTAGAATTGTTGACTCAGAAGAAGGTGAAATTCCAATGGTCGGAGGGCTTGTGAGAAGAGCTTCCAAGAGCTTGAAGACCTCGACTTACTTCAGCAGCGGTGTTGACACTACCCGAGTGTACCGATGTCTATAGTGTATTGTGATTCTTCAAGAATCGATTCCGGTGTATTAATATAGCGTGGGAAAGTTATAGCTTATGCCTCTAGACAGCTGAAAGTTCATGAGAAAGAACTGCCTGACCTATGATCTTGAATTGGCTGTGGTGGTATTCGCCTTGAAGATATGCGACATTACTTGTATGGAGTTCACGTGGATGTATCTACGGACCACAAGAGCTTACAATATGTGTCTACGTAGAAGGATCTCAATCTTCAATAAAGGAGGTGGTTGGAAATACTCAAGGACTACGATAGGAGTGTTCTTTTATCATCTGGGCAAGGCTAATGGTATGGATGTACTTGTAGACTCTCTATGGAGAGGTGTCTCATATTGAGGATGAAGGGAAAAAGGATTTGTGAAAGATGTACATCGACTCGCAAGGTTGGGAGTTAGGTTGGTCTACTCGATCGATGGAGATGTTGTTGTGCAGAACGGCTTAGAATCGTCCTTGGTGACTGATGTGAAAGCTACAGAAGATGAGGATCCAATCCTAGTAAAGTTAGCTAGCCACCAAAATCAGAAGGTAGAAGTCTTCTCCCAAGGGGAGATGGTGTGCTTCGGTACCAAGGTCGCTTATGTGTTTCAAATGTTGAGCGATTTGAGGAGCCGGATGTTGCATGAGGCTCATGGATCTAGGTATCCTGTCCATCCAGGTGCTACCAAGATGTACCGTGGCTTATAGAAAATATATTGGTGGAACGGCATGAAGAAGGATATCACATACCCTTAGCCAAGTGTCCTAACTGGGCTTCAACAAAGGTTGAGCATTGGAGACCGGGAGGTGTACTTCAGGATATCAGCATTCCTACTTGGAAGTGGGAAGAAATTAATATGGATTTTATCACAGGTCTACCTCGTACTGCCGACAATATGATTCCATTTGGATTGTGGTATGTGCTGACCAAGGCCGCACATTTTCTACCGGTTAAGACCACGAATTCGGTGGAGGATTATGCCAAACTATATATTCGGGAGTTGGTCTGATTGCATGGAGTGCCCTTATCAATCATTTCCAGATCGAGGAAATTCAATTTTACCTCCCCCTCTCAGTTTTGAAGTCATTTAAAGTGATTGGAACATAAATTAAGCTCAGTGATAGCATTTCACCCACAAATGGATGAAGGTCGTTGTTTTATAATTCAGACCCTCGAGGACATGTTGAGGACATGCGTGATTGACTTCAGAGGTAGCTGGGATGAGCATTTGACACTTATCGAGTTTGCCAACAATAACAGCTATCACTCTAGTATTCAGATGGCGTCGTTCGAGGCTCTCTACGCGGACGAGATCAACCATCACCCTGGTTTTGAGGTTGGTGAGGCTAAATGATAGGGCTAGATTCGGTTCGTTATGAAGTAATGAGAAGGTTCAATTAATAAGAGACAGGTTGAAAACTGTATAGAGTCGCCAAAAGTCTTATGCGGACATGAGAAGAAGAGAATTAGAATTTGAGGTTGATGATCAGGTATTTCGAGAGTGTCTCCCATGAAGGGAGGATATGTTATTTGGAAGGAAAGGAAACTTAGTCCCCACATATCGGCCTGCACTGATAGTGAGATGCTGGGCAATGCGGCTTATGTGAGTTGAGTTTCCTTAATTAGATTTTGTGCACCGCGTTTCTACGTGACGCTTTTGAAAAAGTGTTTGGCCGATCCAGAGTTGTCCCGGGCGGGACGTTGTCATGTAAAAGAAAGTCTTAGCTATGAGGAGGTTCCAATGGAAATACTGACTTGTTGTTTGAAGGCTAAGGAACAAAGAAGTAGCTTCAGCTAAAGTGTGTTATGGAGGAATCAGCATGTTGAAGGAGTTATGTGAGAAGTCGAAGCGAATATGAAGGCTAGATACCCATATTTATTCTACCTACCTGGCCATCTTGAGGTATCTATTTTCTCCCTAAAACTCTATTTAGTTTCAGCAGTTCATATGCATAAGTTTATTTTATGTATGTGGATGTATGTATGATTCGTGAATCTGGGTCACCGTAGTTTGAATCGGAGGTAGTCATTATGATAGTTTTCAATTTAACTGATCATTATTTGAATATGATAATCGCATATCTCTTTCTTTACTCTCTGTTTTCCAAACATTTAGACAAATGTTCCCAAAGGGGAGATATTGTTATACCTCAGCCCAAAGATCATACCCGAAAGTTGAAACGGTGAGAAGAAGTTGAGGGATTTTGCAAGCAGACTCAAAATGAGTCATGAGGAGACTGTGACAACTACCCACGAGTAGTGATGTGACTCTGGGAAAGGGACAAGGTATATAGTGAGAAGGCTGGAAGAAATGAGACCCCACGGGAAAGACCACAACTCACCAGCCCCACGAGTCGTTGGGTCAGCCGTGGGGGAGGGAATTAGAAAAAGGAAGAATGACGGGCAGACTTGACTCGGAGGTCCCCACGAGTTGTGGTCACCCCCTACGATTCGTGGGGTGAGTCATTAGCAATCCTGGAGTAAAATTTGACAAGGCAACGCAGTTTAAATCACGGATGGTGACCACGCACGTGTTCACCCATAACGAGCCGTCAGGTCACCCGTTAGGGCTACTCCTCGGAAGTTATTTTTTGTGAATTTACTAAGGGCTTTTCCGTACTTCTAAGTTTCTAAGGCCTAAATTACAACGCTTTTGAGTTATGAATAGTGACTTTTAAAGGGGTTCATTTTAAGCCTTATTCATTCATGCACACAAGGTAGACAAGTTTGAGAGAGTGATCAAGCTATTATTCCTCAATTTCCTTCAATTCTCTATTGAGCATTCAAAGAAGTAAGTTAGAATCAGTCTACCAATAGGTATGTAAGGTTATGAATGCATTTCTTTCAAAATCAGCCCAACTCTCTCTAAAGTATGAAATTTCTATGTCTAATCCATGGGGTTTTAACCTGCGCATGAATCTTCGACTTTTATACATGGGTAACATTTAATCATGATGTATTATTGAATTATGAAGCATGGGCAATTTTTATAATATTTTGAATTAAAATCATGTTTCTAGCTTATTGAATTAAAAGCCCATTGTTCGTATGTTTATGAAAGATGAGATAGGTGATGAATATATAATGATGATGAGATATTATGATGAAAAGCATGTTTTAAAGCTACCCATGTTTACAATTATGTTTTCAATGATAATTTAGTATTTATAAGTATGATAAAGCTTGGGCAATGCCCATGTTAAGTATGAATGATGATTTTCCGAATTAAGCTTACCACATTGTTTTGGAGAAAAGACTCCCAATTATATTCTCAGCTTGTGGTATATTTTGAGTTAAAGTTTCCTATGTATAGCTTGGCATTACATGGTTTTGTTTAAAGCTCCCAATTATATTTTTAGCTTGCGGTATGTTCTTTAAATAAAGCTGCATTTGCATGATTTCATATTTGAGATGTCTTTGATCATTGAGCTTCATCAATAGACAATGTTGAGCTTCGTTATAAAATGATGTAGAGCATATGCATGTTTTTTTGGGAGTAATGTCTAGCATCGAGCATGCTAAAGGTCGATCACCCTGCGCCTCAGAACTACGCGCCAACGTAGGTTTATACATTATGACTTTAGGATCTCTTTGCGAGCTGCTGCCCGGATGGGCCTTCAGCTTGATATCGATATCATCATATCGGCCCCTGGGGCCTTGGTGCTTTGGACAAACTCTACCCACTTGAGTATGTTAGTTGGGACCACGTAAATTTCCATCGTGGTATGTCGGTTAAAGCACGTTCCCCATTGTTCCTCATGATTTTAGATATGCATGTTTCATTACTCATGAGATTTATGTAAATACATGTTCTAAAGCCAAGGTTTGACTCATGGTTCAGCTTTTCTTATAAATTTCGGGACCATCATTGAGTCAATCGATTCAGCTTATGACATTATGAAGTTATGTTATGTTATGTTATGAAGATATCGTGATTCAGAAAGAATGCATGCAAGCCCTATTCTCATATTCTTATGTTTACGTTTACATTATGCATTGTCTTTAAATGATTTTATTTGTTTTTAGCGTTTTACTTACCTTGCAAACTCAGTATATTCCACGATCGACCGCATACTCTATGCTATATCATTTCAAGGACACAGACCTAAATTCTCTCAGATTCAGTCTCCTGCCTGTAGTCATCTTATTAGAGTTAGCACTCTATTTGTGGGCGAGTCCTCATTTCCTGAGTGACTGACTATTCAACTTTCCTTTATGTATTTCAATTGCATTTTTTTGAGTTAGTTGGGGTCATG
The DNA here is from genome assembly GCA_018107945.1 of Datura stramonium. Classification (NCBI taxonomy): domain Eukaryota; kingdom Viridiplantae; phylum Streptophyta; class Magnoliopsida; order Solanales; family Solanaceae; genus Datura; species Datura stramonium. Next base: position 171,270 of record JACEIK010000617.1, read on the forward strand.
TCCTACCGCCTGGTCATATTTGTATTTTCAAACATATGAAGTATTCAACTTCGTATTTTGTATTCCGATGTTATGTTCAAGTTAGACTCCGCTATGATTATATGTGACTATTCAGTTTCTTGATTGAGATTAGATGTATGCTTATGCCAAGGGCCGACTTGGGGTCTCTCGGGACCTCTTTATCTCGTGTTATGATCCAGCTCCTGCTCGGGTCGTGTCATGCCTTGGCAAAGGATCTACTAGTGTTGGTAAGGCTTGTTGTCCCATCTCCATTGCCATTGTCATGGCCATTTCTGTTGCCATTCCTTCTACAATTCACTCGGCGTGAAGGCATATTTTCAGTAAATTGTACAACACAAATTGAAGGACAGAGAGATACTTCATCCCATGACATAGATCATAAAAGAAGTAAAATTTTCTAAAACGTCTTGTAGCCTCTTCCCCATAAGTGTGGTGCCCTTCACACCCATGGAAAAGACTCTACTTAACGCGACTTTCGACATCCTTGACACTCTAAACTTAATGCTCTGATACCAAGTTTGTCACGACTCGAGCTGGGACAATTCGAGCGAGACACAGGATCTAGAACCACGAACGACTCTAACTCGACTCCATGGCATGAATATATCAACTAAAGAGCATATATTAAAGTGGAAACTAATAACTTAAACATGAATAGGTGGAAGTCTGAATAACATAATGTATATCGAATGATAACATCACAACACTAGGTTTCTAAGTCGAACGTATTGGTCTATGTCTAAAAGCCTCTACTAATCGGTGGGTTGCCGACAAGTCCCCGCGATTCCCAAGTCTCAAACAAAATGACAACACAAAACTAAAAAATGATATATGCCCTCAAATAATGAGGACTTACCCCAAGGCAGGGCTGAACTGAGCTAATAGGGAGAGCAAGCTATCGGCGAGACAGAACTGATCATTTGAACCTATATCATGTAGTGATATAGCATATAAGCGGTCAATACTTTGGAATATAATCGGTATGAAGGTAAGTAAAGCATGCTATAAATGTTAACTGAATCATGCATATAAATATAAATCATTAGATCATGAGAGTAAGGATTGGATACTGAAAATTGTATCTGTGTATACATAGTCATAAGCTGATTATCATAACTGAATATAGTGACACAAGATTTAGAAATAGAAATCATATGAGTTGTCATAGCTGAAATCGTAAGTAAAATCTTATAAACTAATCATCGGGTCAAACCCGCCCTAAAACATAATACCATAAGTCAAGAACATGAACAACTGAAATCATGAGGAACAATGGGAGACTCATCATAACCAACACCATCACGATAGAGCTTACGTGATGCCCTAACTATCACACTTAACCTTGTCGTGGCTAAGGACGATACTATGATATCGATATCAAGCCGAGGCCCCTTGGGGATGGGAAAACTCTCTGAGAGGTCCCAAAAATATATATATACCTATGTTGGTAAGTAGTTTTAAGATCGGGGAACATTGGAACCCCAAGCCTACTCGCTTCTAGACTACTCCTAAAAAATGTATAGTGCTCCCATCATTTTCAACAAAGCTAAAATCATAATTGCATGCATATTCTAAAATCTGAACATTGGGAGTCTTGACTCCAAAACATACCATATGCTGGAGTAGGAGTCTTGACTCCAAAATATATGATAAGCTGATCTTATTAGCCTTGGCTAAATCATGAATACATACTTGACTTGTTTGGGCTTTCCTAAATCATAAAATCATGCATACTTGAAATAGACTTCATAAGTTAAAATCATAGATTCATACATGAAAATTTTATCAACATTCATTCATGTTAGATATCTCTATCATATTGAAATCATGAATCATAAGCTTGACTTTTCTTCATAAGACTTGTATAATAGGACATAATTTCTAGTAACTTGAAATCATAAGTTTATAATCCAACTGTGTATACAATTCATCCATTAGACTCAAAACATACTTTTTAGAACATGAAAGGATTAGACCCATAAACATATCATAGAGAACTTCACAACATTGGGTTAAAACCCTATAAATCCATATACTTGAATTAGTACTTGAATTCATGAACTTGAGGAGAAATTTGGGCATGAGAGTGAAAGGAAGCTCTTATTTGTAGTCCTACATACCTGGGTAATCTGATTCTCAAATTATCTTTGAAAGCCCAAGAGAATTGAGGAAGACTTGAGAGACTTCCTAGCTTCATCTTAAATAGAAACTCAACTTTTCATGCATGGGAGTCTAATAACTTGAGATAGGCTAAACCCTCTCAAAACACTCTTTTCAGGGCTTAAAATGATGTATTTAGAATTAGGAGCTACAAATTATGAAAATACTCTTAATAATTTGTTTGGAAAATGGCATTTCCAACATAACGATCCATCCAACGAGTTGTTGGATACGACGGCTTGTTGATCATCCGCCATTCCTCAAATTTCTAGTACCTAGCCGACATCCTCTACCAATGATCGATGATGGGTCGTACGAAACAATGACTCGTTACTCCATTCGTTGCTTCCAGGAAATTCTTTTTACTCTTCTTTTCTCTAACCAATGAATAGATAGGACAAATTGTTACTTGAAATAATGGCTCATCGTGTCCTCTCATTGTCACTAACTCGACTTGGGCATTTCTTAACCCCATTCAACGGCCACTTAGGATGCCCCGTTGGATCTTCCAACAAGTCATTGCTATTCCCGTTGCTTACTGGAAACTTGGCTGGGATTTACCACAAGGACACAACGGGTCGTGTCTCTTACAATAACTCATCCTTGAGTCGTTCAATGACTCGGTGCAATTTTCTCTCGATTTCTCTAATTCAACCCTTGGGTATGATTTTAGAGACTTTCTGGGTGTTACACAGTGTTTCCAACAGTCCAGGAAAGGGTGGCTATGGAGGTAAAGGTTCCGACATAAAGAGAGGATGCAGCCGCTCCACCATCCTCCAAGGTCCTGGCTCGGCCCCAATCTCTCGAGCGGCCTCGTAGGCAATAGTAGCACTAAATGACTCCTCATGGGGCACTAATCGGGGATACAATATGTAGTTGTTGTGGCTCCCATATAAATGACATTTTAGAGATGGATATTCTCGAGACCGGTAGCTTGTCCAATAATGACTGGAGAGGAGCATGACTTGTTCTGGAGGTTCACGAAGATGAAGCCTCCCACCTTCTACAAAGATGCAGCGTACATGCCTATAACCATAATTGATTACCACGAAGCTCCACAAAATGGGGCGGTGGAGAAGCATGGAGTGGAATTTGTCACCTTCCCAATTGATGGTTGATGCTAAGCTCTAGTGGGGGTTTACATGGAGGTAGACCGCGGAGTCACCACCACCGACCCAGACCCACCCTACTCCACCTTCCCGGAGAAGCACGTGCCTCGTAATTCCTGCAAGACCGGAGGCGAGATGAGTCACCATCATCGAGTAGGGACCTCTTCAGCTATAGCATATGAGGCTCGTTTCCACTCACTGTCTAGGAATGCCTACCGCTATTTCCCACAAAAGAGGAGAGGATCAGTGCCGTTTGTTAAGGGCCTGAATGTGAGTCTCCAACTATCCGCCTCTTCAAATGGCTCGAGGTAAGACTTTTTAGGAGGTAGTAGAGTTTGCAAATGTAGAGGGGTGAAAAAGGGGATGGTTATGCAAGGAATGCCGAGAAGAAGGCTCGGAAGATGGATACTGGCTCCTTGTTAGGAATCTGATTCCTCGTGGCTACTCAGATGCCCCCGTTCAGTCACTATGCAGATGTCGCTGGTTTTCTCGCCCGAGACTAATCCGCGGCCATCAAGTATATTGGGGTACTCAGATAGTTCTCTTAGATTTCAGGGTTCTTCTATTTCCTATGTTCCAATTCAGAGACTAGTTATTGAGAATGTGTTCCATGAGTAGGGAGTATGGCCATATCCACAGATGGTGTCCCAAGTTTGGTCAAGATGGGCAGATTGTTTTGCACCCAACTCCTCGAGCTTTGACCCCTACCGAGAGAGGAGGGAGTGCATTTAAAAGGGATCACCCACTGTTAGGGAGGGGCAGTCATCCAGCGGTAGAGGTGATACCCAACCTGGTATATGGATGTTCATATGGGCAAACAGTGGCACTCTGGGGTCCGGTAGAGGGGTTGCACAACCTAATAGGGGTAGGTAATCAAGCCCACTTCTATGCATTCCTAGTCGACCCAAGACAGAGGCTTCATACGGTTTATCACAGGTATGATTTTTGGTATGCTACAAAATGGCTATAGCTTTTTTTTTGATCCTGGCTCTACTTTTTCCTATGTGTCTACTTATTTTGTTGTGGGTTGAATCTTTTTTTGATGTACTTGATATTCCTATCTAGTGTCTACTCCTATTGGGGATTCTATGGTAGTTGATAGGGTTTGTCGTGCTTGTTTAGTGGAATTTGTGGGTTGTGATATTCGAGTAGATTTAGCAATCTTAGACATGGTAGATTTTGATGTGATTTAGGAATGAGCTGGTTGTCTTTGTATTCCATGCCATTCTTGATTGCCATGCTAAGACAACACTATAGTGGGGCCAAGGTCATCTAGATTTTGAGTGGAAAGGGAATTGTATCCTCACTCCTAAGAAACTAATCTCTTATATTTGTGCCCGAAAATTGATATGGTGGGGATGTTCGGTATATCTATCCCACATTTGGGATACTAGTTTAGAGGGTCCTTCCATAGAGTCAAACTAGTTTATGAATTCTTAGAGGTATTTCAGGGATTTTCCTAGCATGTCGTCTGACCGCGATATTAACTTCTACATAGATTTAGATTGTGGATTCAACCTATTTCTATATCGCCATAGAATGGCACAAGATGAGCTGAGAGAACTCAAGGAACAGTTGTAGGAGCTTCTTAGTAAGGTTTATCGTGCCGAGTGTTCTCCATGGGGTGCCTCGGTCTTGTTTGTGAAAAGGACTGTGAGTATACAAAGATGTGCATTACTCATCAGCGCTGAATAAGGTAATCATTCGAAATACCCTCTTCCCTGGATAGATGACCTATTTGATCAATTACAAGTGACAACAGTATTCTCAAAGATTGACTTGAGATTGGGCTATCATCAACTGAAGATCTGCCTTAAGGATATTCCCAAGACAAACACCTTTCCAGACTAGGTATGGACATTGGTGAGGTTCTAGTCATATCCTTCGACTTACCAATGCTCCAGCAGCACGATCTTGATGGACGATATCTTCAAACCCTATCTGGATTCATTTATAATCGTTTTCATTGATGATATTTTGGTGTACTCTAAGACTAAGCAGGAGCATGAGAATCATCCGAGAATTGTATCGTTATCAAGGAGAAATAGCAGGGTGCCAAGTTCACCAAATGTGAACTTGGCTAGAGTCGGTGTCTTTTTTAGGGAATGTAGTCTCCAAGAAAGGCATTAAGGTGACCCACGGAAGGTGTCCAGTCCGAAATTGGGCTAGTCCTACTACAGTAGCATAGGTTCAGAGTTTTGTGGGGCTGGCCAAGTTGTATGTGAAAGTGAGGTGAATCGACCGTATGGGGTGCCGCACGATTGTCTCAGCATGGGAACACAGTTCACCTCCCATTTCTGGAGGACCTTGAAACAAAACTAGGTACCAGATTAGACTCTGAGCACAGCCTTTCTATCCACGTACAGACGGGCAGAATGGAAAGACAATCGCGTTAGAAGACATGCTTCGGCTTGATGATTGATTTTGGTGGCCATTGGTATAAATTCTACTCTTGGCAGAGTTCTCTTACAATAATAGCTATCACTGAGTATTGTCATGGCACCATTTGAAGCTCTATATAGGAGGAAATGTAGGTCCCAAGTTGGTTCAATGCATTCAGGTGAGACCCTCGGGCATTGACTTCTCTTAAGAAGTCCTTGAAAAGGTTCAAAGATCAGAATGATCCGTAGCTTCTCAAAGAAGGCATAAACAATATGCGTATAGAAAGGTGAGGGATATGGAGTTCATGGTGAAAGAACCAGTGCTACTTACATCTTCCCATGAAGGGGATGATGGGGTTTAGGAAGCAGGACAAACTTAGTCCGAGATACATTGGGTCATTCAAGACTTCTTCGACGTGTGGGGAAGTAGCTGGCGAATTAGCTTTGCCACCAAGACCTGCCGAAATACATCCAATATTTCATATCTCCATATTGAAGAAATACTCATGGAAATGGGTCACATAATTAAATGGGATTCAGTGTTGTTTTAGAGGCCGAGGTTGACATGAACAAATATCCCTAAATCGCTTATGTAACTGCATGCTTCTTTCTCATTTTCCTAGGTCGCTTGGGGATGAATGGTATTTTAATTGAGATCAGATGTAATGACACGCCTGTCATTATAGGGGGAAATAAGTCAAAAATATCCTCCTTGCCTAGGTCATAAACACCTTCCTTGCCTAGGTCGTTGGAAGTAAGGTGTTGTTTGGGTGTTAGTGAAATTTTGAAGTTGGGGAGTGGTATTTTTGGTGTGATAGAAAAATAGAATCTACTAGTTGCTGTGGGACAACTGCAGCAGAAGGATAACCGTTGCAGCGAGACCGTTACCATGGTCTGGAGGCCGTCATAATGACCAGAGATTTACCGTCAGATCTACTGTGATGGCATCTTAGGCGCTATAGCAGGTCCGCAGCAAAATGATGAGAGTCAATAAGTGGGTTTTAAGAGGGATTTCAGGATTTAATTCTATTATTCAAATCGCGACCTATTGAGAACTCATAGCGAATTCCAAAGAGCAGACCAGTTTCCCCTTGCCTAAGATAAGAATTTTAGTTAATTCTCTTTACTTTGATGCCCTAACCCATCGTAGAATAGAAAGGAGGGACCTTTAATGGTGGATATTCTAGGTTGAAAACCCCTAGGAATTGAAAACTAGGCAAGTGAAATGTGGGTATTGGTAGGTGTTGGATTCCTAGACCTAGAAGTGGATAATTAGCACTTCCTAAGGAGAATGTGAATGGACATTTTTTATCTTTAATATAAATTGAGACTTTAAGTCATAAAGGTTGAATCTTTAATATTAAAGACTCATGGAAAAGGGTTGTGGAGAGAACTCCTTGAGTTGGATTGGAATGATCGTGGAGGTTAGGCATGATAATCTAACTCTTGGGTAATGAATTGAACTGTGGTAAGGGGTAGAATTGGTGGATTTCAATTTCCAAAACCTTATTTGAAGAGTAAATAATACGTTACTCTGAATTTGTTGTTGTAGATTTCAAACATTCTAAAGCATTGAGGAAAGGAAAGGGCCCAGCGGAGTGATTATAATTCAAATCCTTCAAGAAAGAAGGCGGTTTCAAGGAGTTAGACTTTATATAATGACATGTATTTTTGTGGGATGATAAGGTGTGTATTGGTCTCTGTACATAGCTTGTCATATGATTCCCTTGTTGAGTCTCCGTTAAACGATTATAATACAGCACATTACCTGTAATGTGGAATCTCATATTGATAGGTATTCATGCAATTTGCTTTGCCTAAAAGTGGATTATGAATTGTGTGTATTCTCAAGTTGAGGAAGGTAAGATAAGGCCTCCCAAGGGTCAAATAAAATTGACTGGAGCGGTAAAACATCGAGATGTGTAAATAAAAGGGATAAATATGATTGTCCTGAGATGAGTGGATCATGCCCGAGGGGGAGCATATGAGCGAGCAATGATAGTTGAGTGGCTCGTATCCAAAGGAGAATCCAGGAAAATAGATGAGTTGGAGCGGTACCACGCCAATATAGTACATGAATTTCTAGAGTCCTCTACAGGTCATGATTGAAAGGGAATAAATAAGACCCTTTGGCATGTGTGTACATCCATAATCAGTGTTGGAGTGTTTGTGGTGATTTGACAGAGGCGTTTTCATATCACTATTTATTATGTTATTTGACTCGAGTGTAAAGAAGTAAGACCAGTTTGGGAATGTGAGAACTTGAATAGACTAAATTCCTGGCCAAGTATTTTTTATATTGAATTGTTGACGTGTTTATGATGAATGAACAGTAATTGTAAGATAAGAACTCGTTATGAGTTTTGAAATCTCATTGTGAGTGGTTCATATATTCCATGTGGTTATGATATATTGATTATTGTATTGACGACTATGAATAGTTGGGTTATTTGTGATGAGTAGAATGTTGTAAGAGTTAAAGGAAACTGTAGGTGTGTAGCTGGGTCGGTGTGCTTCCAAGGAGTACCACGCTGGCCGACATATTCCACCGCTGGCGTAGATCATGGCAGCTAGCCAATGATCGCGCAGTGAGGCCTCCAATCCATTGAGCAGGCCGGTTAACACCCTACAGATTAACTTTTGAATGTGTGTTATTTAATGAACTGGTGTTCTGAGATATTTGCATATTGTCATTTCGCTTATTTGTAAATATTATTATTTAAGGTCAGCCGATGATGCCTACCAAAGATTGTGTTATGTACTAACCCTACTCGCATTTCTTCGAAAAGTGCACTCAACCCAGAAGCCTCATTGCGACCCCACCTTAGAGCAAGCAGCTAACTTAAGTTAAGGTGAGCGGATCAGTATGTAATGCTTCAAATTCCATCACAGTAGATATTTTATCTTTTCGCATTGACTTTTCATTGTTCTTTCTCGATGTACCCTTTTTAGATAAAGGTCGACAGATGTCCTCATTACAATACTCTCATGTTCTGGGGATATTCAAGACAGTTGGATGTTATTTTATTCCTTCCATTTAATTAATTCTTCCTCTATTTATTTTTATAATGTGACTTACTCAGATCCGTTATCGGATTTAGGTAATTAGTTGGGATTCATTAGTTCGCCCAATCGAGGAACTAGTGTGGGTGCCAATTGTAAAGACACCAATTGATGTAAATCTTGATCTTGCTACGAACAAAGATGAAAGTAAGTCTCAATTGGAATATGCGATAGTATTGAAAAAAGGATGTACATCATGACTTTACACGATATGATATAACTTGTGTTATAAGTAAACTTAGTTGATATAATCCCAATCAAAATCATTACATGACTAAGAAATGAGTTTTGTGATATTTAAAACATACTCAAAACTTGGATTCATATTACAACAAGTATGCAGCGCTTTGGATCACCGGATTAATTGAAACTAAGTCCACAAGAGAATATATTTACCGTCGATGAGAAAATGTCTTGAAAATCATCCATACAAACATATTGCTCATTCTACAATGGATCTCGAGTTCATAGCCTTAGACAAGGCCGAGAAGAAGACCACTTTGGGGAATTTCTTAGAAGACATTCCTTTGGCCCAAACTGTTGGCTCCAATATGTATACATTGCAATAGCCAAGTGTCACAGAAAGGGCTAAGAGTGTATAATGAAAAGTCTTGTCACATACGACAAAGACATAATACTTAGAAAACTAATTTCCTTAGTGAATGATTACAATTGACTACATAAAGTCAAAAGATACTATGTCAGATCAACTTACAAAAGGCCTCCAACTAGAGAGATGATTGAAAGATCATCATGCAAATAAAGACTATGCCTGAGGATAAGTCATCGTGGGAGGCAACTCTATGTCCCGACCCAAATTGAAGAAGTGTGCGGGCATCTACTCGACTCTAGTCTGATAGGAGAACCCCTTTAAAAATATAATTTTCTCAATATACTTATTCTTATAATAAAACATAACCAAATAACCGAAACACCATTTTTACATTCAAAAATCCCAGATAATATTTTTTTCAAGGATCTAGTCTAGACATGTACAAGAGCTCTAATTAGAGCAATGACAATAAAAAGACACAACTTCACCTAAGGAAGAGAATGCAAAGCTACTGCCGGAGTATCGCCACTTTAACCGTGAAGACTTCAACATCTTTAACAAATACACCCTGGCCAAAAAGTACAACAAGAGTAGTATCAGTATATCACACGTACTGGTAAGCATCATCGGTCGATCAAGATTAGTTTACGCAACACATTTAATTTCATATAGAAACTTATGCCACTCAATCACATCCTGCGCCACTTCGAGGAGTTCATAGAGACCAACAATATTCTTACCGTTATAAATGAATCTCTATCTATAAGCCCTATACATGCAGTGTTACTTCTTAGATACTTGAGGGATCTAAACATTATTAACATCACCAGTAATATATATATCATTATTAATTTCAACCATTTCACCATTAGACCATGTTAAGTACCTTAACCCTATCCTTTTTATCATAACCACCCTATAGTCATATCCAACCTAGCCATAGGCCTAATAACATACACCAAATCTTTGAAGACACAATCAAAAGAACCCAAATAACACATCATACTCAGACTAATCATGTAAAATCCACATAGAAAATATAAGTCTCTAAAATAGACATCGAAAAACATCACAAGTAATTTGCAATTATAAGACAAAACAACACAATCAATGGAATCATGTCAACACTGAAGTACAGCTGTACATCTCATCAATCTCACTCTATATCAAATCTATTCATACATCTCACAATTATCCGTACACACATGTAGAGTCTTATGTTTGTTAATCCAGTCATGACCTGTAGGGGACTCTAGAAAACCATGTATTGTACCGACGTGGTACTCATTTTCACTCATCTGCTCATCCGGGATGCTCCTCGAACACGAGTCACTCATATCATAACCACTCATCTAGATACTCACCTCAAACTCAAGCCACTCATATCATAATTACTAGTTTGATTACTCACCACGGGCTTGAGCCACCCATATCATAACCACTCATCTGGATACTCACCTCGGACATGAGCCATTCATCTTAGAAGAATGTTGTATTCCTCCATTATTACACAACCGCTAGTTTGGAAGCTCACCTCGAATATGAACTTCTCATATAAGAATAATGGTGTGCTATTCAATCATCATCAATACATCTTTAGTATGTTCTCTAGTCAGTCGTCACACAAGACAATAATCATTAAAGTACTCCATTGATTACCAATAAGTAGACAAAATCATGAATTATGCGTACAAACTTAAACAGCTCACGGCTTATTCACATAGCATTGTCAATACAATCTCAATCAATACATATACATATACTCTCATATATTTAGCAACATGATCTCAACAGCTTAATAGTTAAATCATACAAGCATGGTCATATAAAATCTAACAATTTAACAATAATATTCAAACTAGACTCATAACCTATACCACAATTATTCGAACCAAACTTCGGCTCTTAATTCATAATTATTTGGCTATGGTTACATACTAATATATTACTACTTGCTTCCTTTCGACCCTCTTTTTAGAAAATTATATTATTACTACCAGCTTATCCTTTTAGTAAGATCATGAGTGTGAAATTTACCTAAGCATACAACATCGCCTCACCCACAAATAGACCTTACTACCCTCCATTTCTTCTTCCCAACCTTAGTATAATTTATTCAAGCTATGAAATTTACCACATAGCAAATCCACTCTTCTTATATTATTCTCTATTTCAATTATGATCTTGTATATGATTCACTAATATAACTCTAAACTCAAAGTAAACCACAACCTACCTCGGGCGCCTGCCGTTGCCATGAAATCGATGGAGTTTATTTCCTTCCTCAATCCGGAGTTTTTGATGGAGTATCAACTGAAAGGATGATGGAGTCTATGCTACCTCTCAATTTAGTGAATGTCTTAATTTTATTCCAGGAAATTTCAGGAGAAAATCTTTTAGAATAGGAGATGGGCCTAAAATAAACCTAAACACAAAATTTTGGTTCGTGTCTTTTGCTACAACGATCGCTTTCTTCATTGCAAAATGATCCCGTTTATAGCAGGAATTGCCCATACAACGTTTTCACCTGCCTGACTCACTTCATTTTAACTCATTCTACTCAATATTTACTTACCTTATACTTGTTATCCCAAAAATTAAAATTCATGTCAATAAAATTTTTAATTTTGTACTTCCGTATTACCAAAATTCTATAATGATTACATGGGTTGTTACACTCTACCTAGAAGACTAAGATTCAAAGATCAGGTTGAAGGAGATCAAACAAAGTCATTGGTGATGGTTCAATATTGTCAATATAACCTATTTTGGTTCATTCTCGTAATGAAACAATGTTTAGTAACAAGAATAAAGTGTTAAGGTTTTTTTAATGATATCTAAGTTTGACATGGGTATATCAAATAGTATATTTATGGGATAACACATTTAAGAATCACTTATGTATGTATAAAGTATAAGAGGCTTCAAGGAGAATTCAATAAGGTTAATTCTCTACGCACTTATGAACCAGGAAGTATTCATGGCTGAAATAAACAAAACAGAAGCTGAACCAGTTATGATTAAAGGATTAATTGTGTGACTTATGTTGTAGGTGTACATTAAAATTAACGGTTCAAAGATATCAAATATAATTAAATTGAGTATATCCGATATATGTTCACTACGAAAATTAAAAAGAAAACTTACTTTATCCAAATACAATTAATGCTTATAATTAATTAGGAATGACACAATTTTTTTTCATGCATTAAAGTTTTGATATATCATTCTCATTCATGTGATATTGTTGGAATTAAGGAAGTATGTAGGGGTGAATTGAGAAATGGTGGAAATAAATGAGGAGGTGAAAAGTTACTTGTTATAAAGTGAACTTTGTCCTCATCGTTGCGTAAATGTACAGTCCTTGGGTTTATATTTAGAAGCCTATCCCCTTCTAACTCAGAGAGTTGAGAGGAAAGTCTCCTCAAGGCTACCGTCGTAGCCGGCCCGACTTCGGCTTCTAATGATTTGATTGATTGATAAATTTTTGAAAAATATTAATTAATTTTCATTTTTATTTGCTGATATTATTTTCAAATTTAATTTTTGTTGAAACAATTACCATAGGAAATTTTCTATTAAACAAAAACCTCAACTAAAACCACTTCAATTGGGTTTTTCAGTTATAAATAAAGACATTTTGCCTTCATTCGCATCAATTTTTCTGATTTCTGCATTATTTTCGAACAAATAAATGTTAAGTCTTTTGTGTGATTTATTGCTGTTTTTCGAGTTCGACAAGTTTTTGTGTTTAAGGTATTACTATAACATTAATAGGTTTATCTGTTTTATCTTGGGAGAAAATAATTCAAAATATCAAGCATTGTTAGAAAAAATTAAATTTCTTAAAAATAGACCGTTAATTTTGTGATCTCCAATATTTATGAATTTTTTTTATTTCGGATTTAACATACAACGATACCTGTTAAATTCTCCAACGTATTCAGACCTTTCATGTCATTTACGAAAGCTGAATAGCATTAAATGATACTACGTAATATTCTGATTGACCTGTTGCTCTTTCAAAGATTCTGCAATTACATTCTTTGTTAACCAAAGGGAAAAAGGAAAATGTATTAAAAAATATCTGTGGCTCTACCATGTGTACCCTTTATTGCATGGTTGGTACTATTTCAGCTACCTCTTAGTCTAAATAGTACGAGATGATAAATTTAGTCCATCAAATATGACACACTCAATTCATTTAAGTTTGGATAGGGTTAGGTAGCTAAGGGATATTTTCATGAAGCATTCTAAATTATTTCTTTTTTTTATTTTAATAGCTAGATATATTAAAAATAGTTGTTTTAAAATATTTTTTAGTTTCAAAATTCAAGAGAAATTGTTCATATTTTTTCAATTCTACCCTTAGTACTTAAAATCGTTTCAAAATTCTGAAGGAATTATTACTATATTTCAAAAATAAATAGGGTTATATTAGTCAAATCGCCATCACTAATTTTTTTAATGGGTGTGCAAATCTTATCCTAACAATTAAAATGGAACAAAGGAAGTAGTTGATTTAGAAGTCGGATTGATTTTAATTAAATATGTAGGCTAAATTGATATAGTAAGAAATTCTTTTAATATATTCTTAAGAAATTATTTGATACATTAGATATAGTCATAGTAAAACTATAATTTTGTTATTTATTGTTAATTAAATAAATAATAAACAACAATTTAAAAAAACTTGTTAATAATTGAGCGGTCTCACACTTGATCATGTGAAAACTCATATTGACACCAGTGTACTATAAACTTTAGTAAAATCTCAGTGCACTTATGATCAATTTGCTAAATATTGACTTTGCTATTGTTGTTATTTCTGTAAAAAAAGATGAAGAAGAAGAAGAAGAAGAAATTAATGAAAAGGATATGACATGCATAAAGACACGAGGTTTCCCAAGAGAAGTCAAAAGGTAATTTACGGAAGAATGAGTTTCATGACTTTATACTGTTTTATTGGACCAAAACATTCACTATTCTTTTCTTTTAGCTGGGATGTGTTCTAAATGTTCTATTTGTTAGCAATTCATAAATGGAAGGAAAAGAATCGTGCAGCTTCAATAATGATAAAAGTAGTATCAGCACTTGCAAATGTACATTGATGAGCATGAAATATAAGATTACAAAAAGAGTCCCAGACAAATTAGGACAATAGATTGATTGGAATCAAAAGCCACACCCACAAAAGACATAAAAGCGCGTCATTTTGCTACTGTACTTTTCAATTAGGAATAGTCTCCCCCTTACATAGCCTTTTCCTTCTTTTTCTTTTTTGACTCTGTATATGTTCTACCTTTAGCTTTTGGGAATTGTGAGGCTGTTCAGTCTCTTTTGCTATGTGTGTGCTTGTACAACATGAATGGTTGAATGTAATGAAATGATGCGTACATGATAAATCACACTATTCTAAACTCACCAACTATAAGTAGTTCTGAATTCACCTAAAATAAATGATGTGCAACGAGGATATATCAAAGCAACTAGATTTTAGGTCTAATTTAATTCAAAAGTTATTTAAAAGATGAGAAAATTGTCTATGTCATATTAAGAAGACTATATACATTTCTCAAAGAACTGATGCAGACTTCCCCACCCCCCATCCCCCTTATGCTCAGAAATGAATATTTGGGGTGTGGACAAGTTAATATGGAAGTCGTAGAAATGAGAATTAAAATAAGTCTTGTTTTAATATCATGTAAAAAAATTAATTTTAGATCTAACTAAATCTTAAAATAAAAATTTAATTCAAACGTAACTCAAATCCAAAAAATTAACTCAAAAGGTGAAAATTTTACGACCCATATTAAATAGACCATCCATTCATTTAAGGACTAATATGAGATTCTTCGTATTTTCCTCACACCTATGGCTGATAAATATTTTTAGAAATAAGAATTGAGATAAATTCTGCTACAATACCATATAAAAGTGTAATATGTTTGACGCGGCTTAGCGGTCAAACGGGTTCATTTCGTAAGTAAAGTCTACCTTCACTGTGGGGAAATGAGCCCCACTTTTTGGAGTTTCTCCTCGGAGAGTCTATTATGGCGACTGTGAGTGTACTGTTTGACTGACTTGGCTTCGTTTCTTTTATTATTTGTGTCAGCTCATTTTATACCATAATAAGTTTGAGTCGTCTGCTCTTCTTTTCTTAAATTAATTATGAAAGAGAAATTAATTAAAAAAACAAAAAAAACATGTAATTTAATTAAAATACAAAAATAAACACATAATTAAAAAAACAAAATTTAAATTTAAAATAATATTTAATTCATAAAAATGAGTAAAATATGAGTTAGTCTAATGGGTTAAGCTTTCAACATTTATTCACTTAAGATTAATGATACCACCAAAATACTACAATTTCCTTTACTTTTTATGTTGGGAAAAATATAAATATACTACTATAGAAAAATAATTACAAAAATACAATAGTTTCATGTTTTCACATATAGCAAAAAATTATTTACCTAGACTACCAGATTTTAATTAAAAAATAAAGCATGGTTATAAAAATTATTCTTAATTTATAGATATCTATGCTAAGAAAAGAAAAAATAACTGTTAATTATATTTATCATTTTTTTACAGATGTATACCCAATTTACACTATAATTGATTCCCACCAAACTTGATAACCTATTTTCCTTCTCAATAAGAAAATCAAAATCATATTTTTTATAATGCGCGATCTCAATTTTTTTCACGTTACAGTAAAAGGCTTTACTGTTGATACTTATTGTTATAACTGCGCGTTTTCAGTTTATTCGCGCGATCGCGCAACTCATTTAAAATGAGCCAATTAATTTTTTTGTCCTCTTTATAAATATTTTGGTTATAACTAATATGTATACACTTAGCTACCAATAAATCAAAAAATTAAAAAATAAATAACTTATCAACGTAAACCAATATTATATATACCCAAAAATACTATCAAAGATATCAACATAAGAAAAATTAAATAAATAAAAGAACATATATATATAAACATTAACAACTTATTTCTAAACATTTATAAATCCAACTGTAAATCAAATAAAAAAAGAGGGCACTTTAACAAATTTAAAAACCAAAATTTAACTATAATCTATATTCAATACGTAAACAACTTGTCAACTAATAAATCAGCAAACAAAATATGGCTTCATAAGAATAGAAATTATTTTCAAAAAAAATAATATATTATCAATTTCTAATCATTTTGTATATATTTGAACCATTAATCTTAAAAACAATATTACATTATATAAAACAAAAAAATGTTAGTTGTTAAATAAAAAGACCAGTTTATAAAAATATTTAATACCAACTTCTAAATAAATTATAAGGTCAAATTATAATGTTATCATATGACAATAAACAACTCAAAAATATAATTTTAACAAATAACATATAATCAGAAACAAGTTATCAACTACAACCAACAAGAAAATATGAATTTGCTAAATACGTTAATAAAATATTAACTTTTTGAAAAAAATAGATTTTTAACCAAAATGACCAGCTTCCAACTTAAAACTTAAAATTTTAACCATAATTTGTACCAAGAGTTTCCGTTATATTGAGATGAGTATTGTGGAAGGAAACAAATCAGTTTAGGAGAGAGAAGAATCACACCGTTAAATTTAGAAAAATAGATATAAAAATTTTTTACTCTAATTTATGGATATGTGGGTATATGTAGTTATCACTATTATCCATGTAGTTCTTAATTTATCCCTTATTTATAGCAATACATAATTATGAAAATTATTTAGAGAGAAAAATCACATGGTTAAATTTTTTTAAAAATGGAACTTTAAAAAGAAAAAGATCAAGAAAAGATTGAAAATTATAAAATTATATATATATATATATATATATATGCTAAGAAAGAAAAATTAAATCAATAATTTTCATAATTATCTCAGGATTTACCAATAAAGGATAATTAAGAATTATATGGATAATAGTAATAACTATCATATACCCACGTATACCCATATAGGTATTTTTGTAACTTATTTGTTATTTAAATAATACAGTATTGATAGAACATATAATTAAAAAGCATAATATTAATATTCTATATAATTTTCCCTTTTAGAATGTTTCTTCTCTTTATAATTTATCATTTGAAAAAAAAATTCAAATATTATAAATATTATTTTGCATTGTCACGACCCTAATGGTCGTGATTGGCACCCGCTCTAACCCCACGGTGGGCGAAGCAATGCTTCCCAACAACTACCCCAACAACAAGCATTTCAAGAAGAAGTAACATTTGTAACAAAATAAAAGGAAATGAAATATCCGAAATTTATAATAATCAACTAAACCAAAACAACAAAACTTTTCAAGATCCGAAAGTCATTACACTTTAACATCTAACTAAAAATCTAGGAATATGTAAACTAAAAAGAAATAGAAGCAGCAATGTCTGGAGGAGAGACATTTTCTAAGGAGGAGTGATTCAGCCCACTCCGCATCGCTCACCTTTCAGAGGAACCACTGTTGTTTGTAGATGGGGATGAGAGAAGCTTCATGGATCGTATTCTGCACTCAGCAAAGAAGTGTAGGAGTAAGGTCCGCACAAAATAATGTACTGGTAGGCATCATCAGACGATCATACATAATAACATATAAGAATGGCAGCAACAATATAAAACTAGTCCCGAACATCATACATAACATGCAGTTTAAAGCATTTCATCAAAAAAGGATCAACTCGACATCCATAATCATTAATCCGTATCACACTTAGGATCTTTTCCACTCTCCTCATTTCAATTACAACTACATGATCATTAATTCTACTCAACCACTTAGCATATACTCATTCCAAAACTTTCACAAGTTACACACATCATAAAATATAACAAATGGTGACATGCCGGGCACATGGCTCCAACATAACACCATAAATACTTCGTCATCAAAATCAATATATACACATGCTAGAGGGCCTTATTTCTACCCTTCCAGTCATGGCCTACAGCGGACTCTAGAAATCCATGTACTGTACCAGTGTGGTACCCCCTCCTACTCATATGCTCGTCCGGATGCTCCCTTCGAACACGACCCACTAAATCAATATTGCTCGCCCGAATGCTCCCTTGGGCATGAGCCTCTCATTTTAGGATATTATTAATATCTTTAACCATTCTCGTTCAACTGAATATACAGGGTGAATTCTTTAAACACTCAGGAATTTACAATCTACTTCTTCGCTTGCATAATTACAAACCATCAAACATCTCAATAGAAATGCAAAGGAACTTCACTTAACCGCTCAACACAATTTCATAACAGTTCACATACCATATCATATCTACATTACTTTTACAATTCATTCAAGAGTAAAACTTCATAACAGGTAATGTCCGCAGACTAATCACATATCATCATTGAAACAAACATATATGCCATTAAATAAGATTTATTTCTCTTAAATCATAACCTACCTCGGTCTTTGGGTATGAAAGTCAGCTACTCGCAGCGGCCTTGCCCTTTCTCAACGCCTCAAAAAGTTTGAAATCTACAACAACAACATAGAGTAATTTCATTATTTACTCTTCAAATAAAGGTCTTAGAAGTTCAAACCCTTCTCTTCAGGGCACTTTCAAAAGTAAAACCTTAATTCTACCTAGTTTTAGGTCCCAATTTCCGCGTAACCCACGTTCTCAAGCAAGCAAACCTCGGAAAATGATCAATACTCCTCAAACTTCTAAATAAACCACCCTATTAACTCCCTATGATCCAGACCTAGTCTATCAACCTAGAGTTTCTTAGCATTAGAAATTACCATTAGAAACCACCCTACGATCCTAGGGTGTTGAGAAATGGAATGGGAGAAGGGATTGGCTAGAGACTTACCTGGGGGAAGAAGTTCAATAGCTCTGAGGGGAGAAATCTCATACAGATCTTCGACCTTCATATTTTAAAAATAATGGGGTATAACCCCAGAGATCCCACTTAAATTCACTTTCTGATTCCCGTCGTTCGCTGCAACGGTCACATTTCTGTTGCAGCGAACCCGCTATAGTGGTTAGGAAATCATTACAGCGAATCCAGCAGTTAATTCCTCAATCTTCTATGGCCAGACTCTGATCGTCACCAAGGTCTCGCTGTAGTGAAAATCTACCGCTACAGCGGTCTCTCAAAACCAGTAGCTCCCGCAAAAATCATCTTTTAACACTTAGCTCAATTCACATCAATTCTCCTCAGATTTTCACCTTTTTCAATAGTCCTAAGTCCGTTCTCCTCATAGCAAAATGCGGGTCATTACAACAGATACCAATTAAAACCCCCTTCATGGGAGATACTTTGAGCAGAACTTGTTCTACCTCCATAAACTCTATATCTCGCACTTTATTGTCTGCATATTGTTTTTTCTACTCTAAGCAGCTACTAGATGTTCTTAGATTGTCCAAACTTTCTCCAAGGATTCCTTCATCAAATTGGCTCCCCAAGGTCGCACCTCAAATGCATCAAACCAACTGATTGGAGACCTACATTTCCTGCCGTACAGAGCTTCAAATGGCACTATGCCAATGCTTGAGTGATAGTTGTTGTTATAGGCGAACTCTGCCAAGAGTAGAAATTTATCCCAATAGCCTCCAAAATCTATAAC
Source organism: Datura stramonium (assembly GCA_018107945.1). Taxonomy (NCBI): domain Eukaryota; kingdom Viridiplantae; phylum Streptophyta; class Magnoliopsida; order Solanales; family Solanaceae; genus Datura; species Datura stramonium. The sequence continues at coordinate 191,181 of JACEIK010000617.1, forward strand.
ACAGGCTTGGAGCATGTCCTCCAACATTTGGATGGTCTTTCTGGTTGTTCGTCTGTCTGAGGATGAAAGGTTGTGCTTAAGTCCAACCTGGTGCCTAACTCTGCCTGCAAGGTCCTTCAGAAATGAGAAGTGAACTGAGTACCACTGTCAGACACAATGGACACCGTCACCCCATGCAATCGAATCACTTCCTTCACATACAAATTGGCCAACTTCTCGACATTGTAAGTCACTTGGATAGGGAAGAAGTGAGTATGCTTGGTCAATCTATCCATAATGACCCGAATGGAGTCAAACAAACCCAATATCTTTGGAAGACCAACTATGAAGTCCATCTTTATTCTCTCCCATTTCCACTCGGGGATAGGCATCCTCTGAAGTACTCCCCTAGGCTTCTGGTGTTCATATATTACCTGCTGATATTTCAAACATTGGGAAACATGTTATACAATATTTGTCTTCATCCTTCCCCACCAATAGTGCTGCTTCAAATCAAGGTACATTTTGGTGGCTCCAGGGTGAATGGAGTACCTCGAGTTCTGAGCTTCTGCCAAAAGAGTCTTAATTAGTTCACTGACTCAGGGAACACAAACGCGCCCCTTTATCCTCAAGACTTTTTCTCCATCTATCACTGCTTCCTTCATTTCTCCCCGCAAGACCTTATCTTGAATTTTATTCGACTTCTTATCCTCAAACTATCTTGCCTTTATTTCCTCCCATAAAGATGACTTAGCCTCCATGCTAGCTAGTATCCCATCTGTTTCTGTCAAAGATAGCCTCACCAAACTATTTTCCAGTGTCTGAACTTTTCTAGCCATCGATCGCTGAGTAGCTTCCAAGCAAGCTAGACTACCCATGTTTACTGCCTTCTGACTCAATGCATCTGCCACTACATTAGCCTTTCGGGGGTGGTATAAGATGGTGACGTCATAGTACTTGAGCAGTTCCATCCACCTTCTCTGTCTCAAATTGAGATCCTTCTGGGAAAACACATATTGTAGGCTGCGAAGATTTGTGAATACCTCACAACGAGCCCCGTACAAGTAGTACCTATAGAATTTCAGGGCAAACACCATCTCTTATAACTCCAGGTCATGGTTGGGCTAATTCTTTTCATGCACCTTCAACTGCCTTAAAGAATAAGCAATGACCTGTCCTTCCTACATTAACATAGCACCCAACCCAGACCATGAGAAATCACAATAAATAATGAAATCTTTACCTTCCACCGGTAATGCTAGGATAGATGCCCATGGTTAACAGAGTCTTGAGCTTCTGAAAACCTTCTTCACACTCCTCAGACCACTGAAAAAGTACATCCTTTTTGGTCAACTTTGTAACACTGAAGCAATGGATGCAAAACCTTCACGAATCGACGGTAGTAACTAGACAATCATACGAAACTTCGAATTCCAGTCATAGTAGTAGGCCTATACCAGTTTCTAATCACCTCCACCTTATGTGGATCCACTTTGATTCCCTCCTTAGAGATCACATGCCCCATAAAAGACACCGACTCCAATCAAAACTCACACTTAGAGAATTTGGCATACAACAGCTTCTCCTTCAGTAACCCCAATACTATTCTCAAATGATTCTCATGCTCCTACTTGGTCTTAGAATACACCAAGATATCATCAATAAGAATAATCTCAAAGGAGTCTAAGTAAGGTTTGAAGATATCATTCATCAGGCACATGAACACAGTTGAACATCCGTTGAAAATATGCGGTGGAGATACTAGTCACATAGGTGACATATGGACTACATATAGATGTGTATGTTAGGTCTAAAAATTTGAAAATTTCAAAACTACAGTTGTTGAGACACGAAACAACATATGTCAGTCATATGTTAAGTCTACAAATAGTTGAAAAATCAAGTTTCTGAAGTTGATATTTAATCTAAATATAGTTGAGAAATCAAGTTTCTGAAGTTGACATGCGGTTCGCATGTCAAACGACTGTTGAAAATACTGAAAGTTGGAATCGAAATGGTACATTGGTTGACATATAAAGTCAATATACGGACCATTGTGGGATATATAGGTCGCATGTCAATCACATGTCAAGTTTGTGAATTTTCAAATTTTAATTGGATCAGGGGTCCATATAGGGACCAACATGCGAGCCACGTATTGAACATATGGATCCTATATGGTGGTTATATGTAGAGTTTTGATAACAAACTTATAAATATGAGTTTAGTCAGATTTTTCCAGTCCACTCTATTTTTGGCTGATTCTTTGAGAGAGAAAACACCCTAGAGCTTTTCTGAATTATGCAAGGTGATATTTTACTCAATTCTATTGATTCATGTATCAAATTAACAAGATTAACGCTAGAATTATTATTCTAATTCTTATATTTCAAGAGCGAATGAAGAAATTTTTAGAAAATCTTTGAGAGGTAAGTCCCTTAGATAATTACGGTGATTATAAGATTAATTGTGGTTCGTATAGTCTATTGAAAGATATTATTAATATTGGACAACTTTTGAAATTGTCTAGACATAAATTTTATCTTAGAACCCTATTTTTTCTAAAAAGGTGAGAATTCATGGAAATTATTCAAAGTTTTAAACTTTATCTTCTTAATAATTTGTAAAGTTCTTGTTGAGTGTTGGGGATGGCGATAAGATATTTTTTAGAATATTTGAGGTATGTCTCTTTTATATCATATTTTTCAATTGTAAAGACTATTTAAATAGGGCTTTATCAGCATACAAGCTCACATCGAGCCTTCACATTTTGATTTAATATTATGGTATATGTACATATAAATGATTTGCCATATGATCATAATTTGATGAAATTGATTTCAAAGTAATGGCCTTTAGACATGTTTTTCCCTATGAATGGACTAGTGACTCAAAACTTAATTTTAATGTGAACATGATTTTAAAACCAATTTGTGACTTGAATATACCCCATAAATTATATTACTTGTGTTTAGCCTAGCTATTCGGGAGGAGGAGGAGTCTTTATAGATCCTAACGTGGTTTGTGCAGCTATTCAGGAGGAAAAACAACCATCAAGGGTTGGTAGCTCTGATGTGGTGCCTTTGGATGGACTGGGACCTTAAAGTGAATTTTTTCTTCGATACCACATACTTAGGCTTGTATTGACATATTTGACTTGATTTGGGATTTTCTAGTATCTTCATAATTACTTGACTAGATATTATCTTGATTGGCTCAACATAATGCTTTTGAACTAATGAACATAAATTCATTCATTTCTTCATTGATGTTTTTCAGTGAATCTCATGATTTTATTCTATCACTAGATTTGAACTATTTCAATGATACTACTTTATTCATTATTATTAGCATGATTATTCTCCTTATATTCAAACACCCATTGAGTACCCAATACTCAGGCTTACCATTATTATTTTTGATGATATGTTAGCAAGTGTAGGGTGATAGCAAGGACTAGAAGTACTTTCTACTTCTAGATTATTGGTGAACCCATATATCATTCATGGGACTCCACTGAGCTTTTACTACTTTTATTAGATTTCGAGTTGTGTCCTGAATTAGTTACATACTTCATAAAAGCTTTATAGATAGATGTCCATAGTGTGATTAGAACTTGGCATAAATCATTGCTTGACTTGTGAGGCATGTTGACATGCTTAGGTGACACATATTTATTATATTATTTATATTATTCTCATATTTTTATTTAAATATTGCATTAATTTCAAATATACATAACTAGATTAATTAATAATAATGAGGTATTTGTGTAATATTCTATCTTTATAAGGTGATTTTGATGTGGTTCGTAGTATCAAATGTCTGTTGTGGTAGGATCGAGTTTGGGACATAACAAAAAGAAGGAGAATGATGAATATCCTGATCATCTAGATCAGGTTGAGAAGAAGGAGTCAAGAATCTTAAATTTTCTTTCTCATTAGCCTATATCCCTTTTATTGATAAGGATAATATAGAAATACACAAGATAGGGATTTAAGGAGAACTTGATTTTTTATTGTGTTAAGGTTGAAGCACAACAAAGACAATAAAAATACTTTAGGAAATAATAGGTAGGAAGAGTTCAAAAGAGCAGTTGCTAAGGTGTTTTCCATTTAGGTCCCTTGAAGGATACCTATTGATCAAGAATGTAGTAGAGTGAAGATACTCTTTCTAGTAGGCAATATGAAGATGTAATTGAAATAATAGTATCCTAAATATTTTTAAAATATGTATGTGCTTTCTCTTAACTATTTCATTTTGCTATAGGGCAGCAGTGTAGGATATTTGGTATAAAATCCGTTGATAAATAAAAAATTAAAAGGCAATATATTCTTTTTCATATTCTAAAGAATTATCGACCTAATTTTCTTATTTTTATTATTGAACTTCTTTCTACAATGAATAAAAACTATTTCAACATAGAGAATCCATTTTCCTTAGTACTTAAAAGGCAGGTCCAAATTGTCTTGCTAAAATATGCTATTGTGAGAAAGTACATGTAACCACTGTAGGTTAGAGTCTTGTAAGGGTCTCAAGTGTCAATAAAAATTAACTCAAAAATAGCTTTAGTTTTAATATTATTAAGGGAAAAAGGTAGTCTAGATTGTCTTGAAAGAGGATAGACATCACAAAAATATAATAAGAATCATATCTTTAAAAAAAAATGAGATTTTTAATTGATGGAATATGCATGTGTGAAAGCATTACATGTCAAAGGTTAACATTAGATTTCTCATTGTTTGATATTGAACTATAAAATGAAGTACAAGAAGGAAAGCTATCACTTTATAAAGAAATTGCATTAGTCTTGAAGAAACTTTGAGACTGCAGATTTAAAGGAATAAGTTGATAAATACAACTTTTAGCTTGATCAAGAACCAAAAGCCTCTTCACTGAAGAGTTCTGAAAAATATATTCAGTAGAAAAGGATATTATAAGATAATTCAACTATGTGCACATTGCTACGCCTCTGGCGCATTCGCAAGCGCACGCGGGCGTACAAATAATATAGTGACTCTTTGCAAGTCGAATGTTGAATCCATAGGGACTGGACATTTAGTGAATTGACGAGTTCAAGTATTAATTTAAATTTTACAAGTGCTTTAGTAACCAATATTGTGTAGTTTATTACTAAATATAAGGGTGATTACAATTAAATAGAAAACAATAATGAGAAGAATCCAGGGTTCAGACCAAACAATCACATACAACTAACATTTGTATTGGTTCAAGTATTTATCTTCATTTATTGTCTCACAAGATAAATACCATATTCATGGTCTTTTGAGCCTCTAAATATATATTCAAATTCGTCTCACAACTACATTATTGAGCATGGATGTGACAACCTAATTCATATGCATTTATCTGGTGGAGTGGTTTACAGGATTAATGCCCTTGATTATGGAATTTTGAACCTCTAACCATTTAACCTAGACTTGAGTTCACAACTACATCAAAGAGTGATAATGTAATAATTCAAATCCAAATGTCTTGCTATCTTCCCATTTAATAACAAAGCACGATGAATTAGGTATATTTCTATCCTATCCGCGAATCAAGCTTTGATGACTTGAACTCACTTCTTGCATTTCAAATTCTATCCTAGGGTTTGCTATTTCAAGTTTACCTAGGATTAACACATGTATTTCAGTAGTAATCAAGTATTAAAATGATTGAAAATAAGATTACAAGAACCAAAAACAATGAAGAACTTGAACCAAGTAAGAATTACGCTAATATGTTCATGTCATATGGCCTCAACCCTAGAAGAAGGGCTTTATCCACTCATTATCTTACAAGAATTCATAATGTACTTACAATTCATGTAGAAATAAGAGTAGAAAAGGAAAGAAAATAGAACCCTAGGCAGAGTCTTCTTCATTCTCCCTCGCTCCTCTGCGTTTTTCTAGAAATATTTTGTGATATTCTATAAAATTACCCAAGTGTTCAATTTATAGATGTTGATTTGGTCGTGTAGAAAACACCTCCATGTCATATTTCCCGTCGCAGCAAGGCAATGGCGTGACATAAAGCCATCACGCCTCACCTCTTGATAAGACGCTGACATGTCTTGCCTTAGCGTGACACGACGTTGGTCGCCCCAATTCTGTGTTGTGGCATGGTGCTAACGTGTATTCTTACTGGATCACTTGGCACTGGCAGGTTGTGGCATGGCATGGTCAGGCGTGACACAACCTTCATCATGGACCTTGCCCTCCGTGACATACTGCTTGTCGCGATTTTATTTCAAGTATGGCACGGGCCTATCACGTAGGCACTAGATGGAAGCAACATGCGTGCATGGCCTTAGCGTGGCACGGGGCCTGGCGTGCCAATATGCCAGCATGACATTGCTTGACAATCGCATGCCATCTCTTTGACACTCATCCCAACTTCCTTCTTGATCATGCATTTTCATTTCTTTCCCCATCTTAACATATTTTACTTGCAAAAATGGGCTAATCATATTTGTTAGTTTATCCAAGAATTTATAATCAAAATACATAAGAATATGCTTAAGTAAATTAACAGAAGAGACTAAAATATGGGTATAACATGGAACTTGGGCATGTAAATATGCCCAAGATCACTATCCCACACTTAAAGCCTTGTTCATCCTCGAACAAATTCTTTATATCTCATGCACAGGAAAGACTCACACATTATCAATTGAAGCAAGACCACTCAAATTAAGGCTACCATGACTGACTTAGATGGAAAGTTCAAATATAGCATGCTATATATGACCCAATTAAAATCAAGTACAATCGGGTTAAGACCTCCTAGCCTCAAAAATCGATTCCACAACCTCAACAAACTCATGCAAGTTAATCAATCAAGAAGTTCAATATGAACCCTATCTTTCCTCAAACATGTGCCCTCACAACAAGAGAGATACTCATTTTCACTCACAAATATACAAGTTATAACACGTATGGGTACATGAATAACAATTACCCTCACTCTCACAAAGAATTCACATGCAACACACAGTGACCTATATTCTTTCCCTTAGTGTATTACTCCACTAATACAGGAACATCTAAAAGTAAGATCAAGTAGGACTTTACAGGTTGTAATGTAGACAAAGGGACAAGTATGTACTATTCTAGCTAGTAATAGTGACTATCTCATTTTTAATACATCATATTTTCTCATTAAGCACACTTTTTTCTTCTTTTAATTCTTCCCCTACACTTCTCAACTCTCAATTTCCCTTTTTGTTTCCCCATTTCATTAACCACACTTATACTATTAGTAGGGAGTACAAACATTAAACGCTAGTTCATTCTTCTATTCTTTTCTACTCCCTGCCAACACTTAGGCATTTTGAGAAATTTCACCCTTCACTCTTTTCTTCAACTTCCATAACCAAATATCTCCCCTCTTTTCAATACTCTTACTCCTTTACTCTTTCGCAATTTTCACTTAAGCGCTTAGGAGTTTTGGATCAAATTTAGGTCTATTGAAAGAAAAGGATTAAGCTTTTAATGTGCATAACAAAGAATAGGCTAAAGGTAAAGGCTCAACGGGGTTAACTAGGATTATGCATCAAGGGTAGGTAAAGCAAAGGATAAAACCAAGCTTATTCAAAGAATTACCTAAATCATCTCCTACAATTAACATTCTTCATTTTGCTTTGCAAATATACCAGGATAGTTCTAGACATTACATGACCGCATGGAATATACAATATCTCACACTCACTACACATGTTCAATTCCAAACAGATCAAATAGACTCTCAATACAGCTAATCACATGAATTCAAAATTTAAGCATACAACATACAAAGTCATACTCATGAGACTAGGTGTCTCAAACAAAGTTATAAAATTCACTCAACATGCTTCTAAATTACAGTTCATTTGCAACTTACATCCATGTATAACACTCAACAAAAGCATCAAGTAATCAATCAGTTAGGGGTTCAAAAGAAAATCTTAATGACTAAGTTTTTTTCTCAAGGCGTGCGTCGTCCATCCATCACGGAAAAGTCCTAACTATGACCGAAGTACTACTTACAAACACTTTCAAAAATTTATTCTCTGTACAAATTGCCCCCTTGAAGAAATGTTGAAGCCCCTTCAGAAAAGAACCAAAAAGAAAAATCAAAAGGTGGATGAGATGTGCTCAACTCAGATTTTTTTATCAAGCATTTTCAAACCAAGCACATAATTCACCTGCAATCAATCACTACAAAATTTTGAAATTTCTTCCCTCATCCCACACTTAAAAGTATGCTATGTCCCCCAAGCATCAAAAAATCAAATAAGGGTTAGGGATACTTCCTGAGGCCTCTAGGTCTAGCTAGCAGCATGTTTTCATTCTTTTTTGAACAAACAGGTCAATGACCCTACACTCCATTTTTTTCCATGCTCCTTAGTTTTCACTTCCAGGAGTACTCATACTTCCCTTGAATCTGTGCTTAATAACCAAAAATAAAAACAACAGTGAAATTAACCAAAATTAACAACAACAAAAAATCATACATGTGGTACAACTTGGGTTGCCTCCCACGAAGCACCTGATTTTACGTCGTGGCATGATGTGAATCACCCATTTCAGGATGTTCTCAAACTCTTCTTCCTTTTTGGGAACCACCTTCTTTTTTCTTAACTTTTGAGGGAAAAGCCTCCACTCTTTCCCTCTTCTCATCCATCACTTCTTTCACTAAATTTCTTGGCATCTTCTCAACAACAGGCTTGGGTTCTCTTTTTTAAGAGATCCTTCAGAAGTGGAATTTTGTATTCATCCACCACACGATCATTCTCGGTTAACACATTAATCTTACAAAGATCTTTATAGTATATTGGGGTGTTGATTTCTTGGTACACTCTGAAAGTATCCTCCTCATCATTCACCCTCATTTTCAAGTTGCCAGCCCTTACATCTATTAGTGCTCCTCCAATGGCTAGGAATGGACGTCCCAAGATGAGGGGTATCCTGTTATCAACCTCAAAATCTAGGATTATAAAATTAGCAGGTATTATGAACTTACCTACTTTAGTAAGCATATCTTCTATAATCCCCTCTGAGGCCACCTTCGACTTGTTATCCAGCTGTAGAATCACTCTCATTGGCCTTGATTTTTTCAAACCAAGTGTGTTAAATAATATAGGGGCATCAAGTTCATAACCGCCCCTAAATCACACAATGCCCACATCATCTCACTTCCACCTATTTGTATGGGGAGGGTGAAACTTCTCGGGTCCTTGAGCTTTTCTGAAATCTTTCTCGTCACCCTAAAGTTGCACTCCTCAGTGAGTTCTACAATTTGTACGTNCACTAGCATCATCCTGTTGTCCACCACATCTTTCAAGTACTTAACATACTTAGGTATTCCCTACAAAAAATCAATTAAAGGAAGATTTATGTGAAGTTCTTTGAAAATGTCAAAGAACTTTTGGAAGAAAGCATCCTCCTTGCTTTTCTAGAGACTTTGCGAGAATGGTGGTGGTGGTCTCTGTACAAGTTGCACTACTGATTTTGCCTTATTTTCTGTAGCCTTATGTTCATTACTCTTGTCAGTTGATGGACCTAGTCTAACCAACTCTGGTTGTACCTCATTTTTCTTCTCTTTTGCTGGTGCATCAGCTAAATTTTTTCCATTCTTCATACTGATGGCCATGAACTGTCTGGGATTTGGATCTGTGTCACTGGGTAAACCTCCACTATGGTCTAGTATTCTGAGCTGCTGCTATCTGCCCCATTTGTTTTTTCAAATTCCTGATGGCTAGCTATTGATTCTTTAACTCAGCTACCATTTGTTCTTGGTCAGCTTTCATTTGAGTTTGGTTGGCCATGCTTTTCTACAACATCTTCTCTATGTTGCTGGATTGTCCACTAGCCTGCTTACCTTGCTGCTGGTACTGATTTTGTGGCTGCTGAAAGTTCTAACTCTACCCTGATTTCCACCCCAAGAAAAGATAGGGTGATTCTTCCAATTCACGTTGTAGGTATACCTATAGTTTTGATTATCTCTCTGCATATTACCTACAAAGTTCAGTAATTTTGGATTGGCTCTTGCAATAGTCTACCCCGTGCTTGCTATTGCCACAAATCTCACACCATCTTAGAGCTGGCTAAACTGCATTCACTTGTGCATGCGGCTGTGCTAAGTTTAGCTTACTGAACTGATTCATCATTTGATATTGAAATGAAGCCAACTAGGCTGCCAAAGCATTCACATTGTCAACCTTTATCAACCCAGTTGTCTTTCTGGCTTCTCCCTTTGATGCATCACTAAGCCACTTTGAGTTTCCTTGTGCAATTCTACTTAGCATAGTGTACAACTCATCATAGATTTTCTCCAATGCTTGCCCACCTGATGCAGAGTCTAACCAAATTTTCGTGTGGGGTCAAGACTCTCCCAGAAAGTATGGGCCAGCACTTCATTTCTTTGCTGGTAATGGAGGCAATCTTTGAGAAGAGATTTAAATATTTCCCACCCCAAGTATAAATTTTCATCCCACCGCTGCTTGAAGCTCAATATCTCACTTCTCAATTTTGCAGTCTTTTCTGATGGAAAGAATCTTATAAGGAACTTCCTTTTCTGGTCGTCCGAAGTTGTGGTAGAATTTGGTGGTTCTACCTTCAACCACTGCTTGTCTTCTCCCAAAAGCGAAAATGGGAAAAGCGTCAGCCTCACATAATTAGTAGACACTCCGGTGGGGATGAACGTGTCACTGGTTTCCAAAAAGTTTAGCAGATGTTGATGTGGGTCCTCATGTGTCATCCCTGTGAATTGCCCACTTGAGTACAACAACTACACCATGTTCTGCTTTAGCATAAAATTATTCTAGACTCCGGTCTGCGGATGTTGGAGGTAATATTTGTCGCGAGTGAGACTGCCACTTTATGAACGGGTCTTGTTGCCATCTCTACTGGTGCAACCTTGTCCTATTGAATCTACTGGATGGGATATAGAGTGTCACCCTCCCTTCTCAACTGTCTGAACCTTCTCTCAGGTTCAGGGTATGGCTTAGTCAACTCTCTATTCCTAGCAAGCTTGCTGCAAGGACCAACCTGTTACCTGCAAATTTGGTGACCAAGACCAAATTGTTAACACTTAAGAAAATACAAAAATAACAAAAAAATAAGAAATTCACCAAATATTACCAGTCTATGGAAATGGAGCCAAAAACATGCTACGCCTCCAGTGCACGTTGTCGTACAAGTACTATAATGACTCTTTGCGAGCCAAATGTCGAACCTATAGTGACTAGAATTTTAGTGAATTGACGAGTTCAAGTATTAGTTTAAATTTTACAAGTGTTGTAGTAACCAAGATTGTGTAGTTTGTTACTAAATCTAAGGGTGATTACAATTTAAACGAGAAAAAATAATGAGAAGAATCTAGGATTCATACCAAACAATCGCGTACAACTAACATTCATATAGGTTCAAGTATTTGTCTTCATTTGTTGTCTCACAAGATAAATATTATGTTCATGATCTTTCGAGCCTCTAAACATATATTGAAATTAGCCTCACAACTATATCATTGAGTGGGGATGTGACAACCTAATTTATATGCATTTATTTAGTGAAGTGATTTACAAGGTTAATGCTCTTGATTATAGATTTTCGAACCTCTAACCATTTAACCTAGACTTGAGTTCACAACTACATCTAAGAGTGGTGATGTGAATATTCAAATCCAAGTGTCTTACTATCTTCCCGTTTAATAACCAAGCGAAGAGAATTGGTATATTTCTATCCTAACCGCGAAGAAAGCCTCGAAGACTCGAACTCACTTCTTCCATTCCAAGTTCTATCCTAGGGTTTGCTCTTTCAAGTTTTCCTAGGATTAACACATGCATTTCAATGGTGATCAAGTATTAAAATGATTAAAAATAAGAATACAACAACTAACAACAATGAAGAACTTGAACCAAGTAAGAATTATGCTAATACGCTCATGTCATGTGGCCTCAACCCTAGAAGAAGGGTTTTAGCCACTAATGCTCTTACAATAATTTATAATGTACTTACAATTCATGTAGAAACAAGAGTAGAGAAAAGGAAGAAAATAGAACCCTAGATAGAGTCTTATTCATTCTCCATCGCTCCTCTGTGTTTTTCGAGAAATATTTTGTGATATTTAATAAAATTACCCAAGTGTTCAATTTATAGATACTGACATTTGTCCATGTATAAAACACCTCTGTGCCACGCTGCCTATCGCAGTAAGACAATGGCGTGACACGGAGCCATCGCGCCTCACCTATGGATAAGCTGCTGGCATGTCTTGCCTTAGCGTGACACGGTGCTGGTCGCCCCAATTCTATGCTATGGCACGGTGCTAACGCGTATGCTTGCTGGATCACTTGGCATTGGCAGGTTGTGGCATGGCATGGTTGGGCGTGACACGACCTTCATCGCGGACCTTGCCCTTCGTGGCACGCTGCTTGTAGCAGTTCTATGCTAGGCGTGTCACAAGCCTGTCATGTAGGCACATTGGATGGAAGCAACATGCGCACATGTACTTAGCGTAGCACGGCACCTGGCACGCCAATGTGCCAGTGTGACATGGAAAAAACACGACAGCCTTCTTTTCTTGGCAATTGCATGCCATCTCTTTGAAATTCATCCCAACTTCCTTCTTGATCATGCATTTTAATTCCTTTCCCCATTCTTAGCATATTTTACTTGAACAAAATAAGCTAATCATATTTGTTAGCTTATGTAAGCATTTATAATCAAAATACATGAGAATATGCTTAAGTAAATCGACAGACGAGACTAAAATATGGGTATAACGTAGAACTTGGGCATGTAATATGCCCAAGATCAGTGCACAAATGAAAATGTTGTCCGAAAAAAATATATAAAGAACATTATGTATGATGAGATTAGAACTGAGTAAAATACTTTAGGCATGAGTAGGTTTCACCCTAAAAAAGTTACGCAAAATGACATTAATAGGCGCAAAAAAAAGATTTGAGATTAAAAAAAATGCTTGAGTCAAAAAACACACGTAAGTAGCCCCTGAATCTAAGATTCAGAGGGTAAAATTCATAGAAAGTAGCATGAAACATAGACAACTGAAGTGTCTGAGAATGTAACTTTCTACTGATTGATTTTAACTTGTTGAGTAGGTGGACCAACTAAGATCTCATGATTTAGTTCATTTTCTACATCACAGGGAGCAAAAGTAGGTTATCAGTTTTCTTAGAAGAAAAGTTAACATTACTTTTAGCATTTTAATGCATCTTTTTGAATTTAGTAAACTTAAATCACCAAAAAAATCAATGATCCAAAAGCATTTGTCTAACAGAATAACTTGACTTTGTATAGTAAGAACATATGAGATTGTTCTTCTTATCTTTGGATCAAAAGTTTAAAATTTTTCAAGATAAGAGTTCTGAGGTGGATCATTGTTGTTAGTAACCAGAAAGGATAAAGGATCACCTGAAAAGTGAGAGTAAGTAGATATCTCTCTTTGTTACTTATTTTGCATGAGAAGGAAATAAACATGACTCACTAAGGAAAGACGAGATAACATAACAATGTTGATTTATTTAAACATAGGTATAATTCTGTTTCATGATGAACTGAATGAGCCTTTCATCTTGTAGTATTTTGCCATTATAATCTTTTCACCACAATCACAAGTGCAATAAGAATTAGTAACAGATACTTTTGAATCAACGATTGCCTCATCAGTGGTACTTCCATGATAGAATTGTTAGGATATACTATTAACCATGCGGTTTAGTATAGTGTTATGTTTCAGTTATATGTAAGACTTTCATTTTATTTGTTGGATTAATAAACTCTTTTTTTGAATAGATTGATTTTGCATGTGTATCTTTTACTTATATAGTAGATGGTTTAGTGTACATAGTTTAGCTTATACATAGAAGATTAAATAATTGGTTCTTATAAGTATAAAGTTTGTATATGTTCACAATTTAAGATGAGAATTGAAAAAATTCATCGGTGTGATTGTAGCACACGATTAAATATAATTTATCTTGATTATGAG
>JACEIK010000617.1:205251-215972 GCA_018107945.1 Datura stramonium
ATCATTAAATGTACTTATACTCTTAATCTTGATATAACTATTATGATCAATGTCATTTGCTTGTTGTTTTGATCTATCAAAGGGTGAAACTCTTTCACGAATTAAAATATTCCCGACAGGTTGGATGATGACAAATGATATTTGTGAAATGATAGTTAGTTGATGGGATCCATGTATTGACCTTGAGATTGATGATACCCCTTTATGATTGCTTATAAATTTTCATGTGAAAACTCTAAAAGTGGATTCTGTATCCGTCACATGAAATAAGTTAAGCGTTTGAATAAAGGATTAAATTGATCAATGAATTAAATAGCCAGAAATTTAATTCGATTGGTTGGTATCTGTAATCTTATCATGGGGAGTTAAATAAGAATTTAATGATTGATTTTTGAAATTATACCGAGGAGTGAAATTACGGATTTTTAGTGGAATAATCTGTGATTTATTATGGTAGGTTAATTCATTAATTATTTTGAATTAATACCATAATTGGAAGCCTCACTAATTAAATATGTGGTCCTCGCTATGCCTCATTAATTAAAGAACTTGAAAAAGGAAGAAACTTGTTTTCTTGAATTAGTAAAATCCTACAAGATTTTGGACAACTTCATAAAAGGTAAGTAGTACACATTTGAGTTTTATACCCTTAAAAACGTGTGAATATACATGGAAAATAGGAATCCTATACATTTTGGGATTAGGGTTTATACCCTAAAAACGTGATTATAAATAGGGTTTTTTCCTTATTGAAAGACACCTTTTCTGAGAAGCAGTACTTGCCCACACAAGTATTCCGCACTCGGAGATTATTGAGGATATAGTAGAAGACTGCAGACCTGGAGAGCGAATTGGACGCATTGTGTAAAAGCTTCAAGAGGTTAGTATTTCGTATTCTAACTCATCGTTGTTATCTAGTGATTCATGTAATATTGTTGATCCAATTTATGCTTTCTTCCGTTGTGCATGTTCTAACAATTTGCATCACAAGCCAACTTACATCTACCTAGATAATTTGAAAATTTTATGGAAAAGATTGTTTTATGTATTTCTTTTTGGCATGAATGCATAAATCGTATCACAGATAAAAACGAGTGTTTTAATGGTTTTTGTATTTGAAAAACTATTTTATAAATAACTTATGATATGTTTTGTGAAAGAACCAAAAAAAAATATTTTTTGTCGGGTCGCGCGCAGGATGCTGGCCAGGCGCGCGCATGCTGCCGGTTTTGATCGGTATTGGAGTTTTTTAAATTTTGAAGAACTCCGATTGACCTGAAATTTGGTAGTTTCATCGAAAATGACCCACTGAGCAATACTCACTGCTATGTCGTTTTGATGGGTTTTTGGGCATTTTTCTGTTTTTTGAAAAATTAAAAATTGAGAAAAAATTAGTGTCTTTCAACCAGTGTTGTTAGGGTTCAATCCTTATGGTCCCCATTGGTACAATAATGTAATGAGTTTACATGTTGAAATTGGTCTTCTTTCCCCATCAGATAGATTCATTACGGGATTACTGTGTTTTCTTGTATCCTGTTGTTGAAAACTTGTATTAACTCTCCAACTGAGTTACGTGTTGGTTCAATGGAACAGAGATTTACATTATTGGATATTTAACTATCTTAAATATGCAGTTTACTCTCCAACTGAATTAGTTCTGTTTTGATTTATGGGGTAAACATCTATCATAACTCATACAGTTTGCATGAATAATTAAGTTTCCCTATCGAATCTAGCTATTCAATATGCATGGTTGTATGTGTTATGTGTTTACATGAATTTAAATATTTTTGTAGCATTCTTAATGATCTATTTGATATTTTTTTTACCTCCCAAATTAATAATGACTTCGTTCAATCCTCTCGCCTCTATTTTCAAAAGAAAACAAGTTAGAGGGCCCGAATTATGTTGACTGGAAAAGAAATCTGAATATTTTCCTAACTGCTGAAGGGTATAATTTTGTGTTGGTTGAGGAATGTCCTGAAAAACTTGAGAATACCACCATGGACCAAATCAAAGCCTATGAAAAATGGGTTAAGGCTGATGAGATGACACGATGTTACATTCTTGCCTCAATATCGAATGTTTTGCAACATTAGCATCAGTCCATGAAATCTGCTTATGATATGCTTGAAAGTCTCAAAGAGATGTTCAGTGAGCATAATCGTGCTGTAAAGCAGACAACCATGAAACCCCTTTTTGAACACTAAGATGGTTGAAGGTTCGTCCGTGAGGGACCATGTTCTTAAAATGATTGATCTTCTTAATGAACTGGAAATCCTTGGAGCTAAGATTGATAAGGAATTTCAAGTTGAGATGATCCTGCAGACTTTACCTGACAGTATTCAATAATTTCTCTTGAACTATAACATGAATAAGATGGATCTATCTCTAGCAAAATTGTTGAATGAGCTGCAAGCGATTGAGTCCATTATCAAACAGCAAACTCCTGTTGTGGCATTGAATGTTGAGAGAACTCCTTCTTCTTCTAAGCCGAAAGGCGGACAGAAAAAGAAGAGACCTCACAAGGCATCTGGAATTACAAATATTGGTGTGGCTAAGACAAAAGGCAAGTGCTATCATTGCAAGAGACCTGGGCATCACAAGAAGCAATGTTTTGACTACCTGGCTATATTGAACAAACAAGGTAATTCTTCTTACTTAAATGTCATTGAAACTTGTTTAGCGGTTGTTTCTACAATTCTATGGGTTGTATATTCGGGAGCCACTAATCATATCTGCACTTCTTTGCAGGGGTTTCGGGAAACACGACGGCTAAGTGAGAATGAAATTTGCATTTTTCAAGCCAATGGAGAACCAGCACCCGCCTTAACTTTAGGAGATATTAGTATTTCTTTTAGTAGTTCTAGAGTTTTAGATTTAAAAGATGTTCTCTATGTACCTTCTATTAGAAGGAATTTGCTTTCAGTTTCAAAATTGATGGATGCTGGTTATATATATATTTTGGTAATAATTTTGTTGTTATCAAATTTAACAAGCATTTTATCTATACTACTGCTAGAGTGCATGATCTATTTGTTCTTGAAACACCTCCTAACTTACTGCAACCAAAGGAACTAAATAACATTAATTTGTCAAATAAAAGAAAACGTGTTTCTGAATTGAGTCAAACTTACTTATGACACTTGCGTCTAGGTCATATAAATCTAAATAGGATTTCAAGGTTAGTCTCTGATGGACCTTTGAGTACATTGAAAGTGGAGGCACTGCTAACCTATGAATCCTGTTTAGAAGAAAAAATGACTAAGAGACCTTTTCCTTCTAAAGGAAATAAGGCTAAAGATAAGTTGGAATTAATTCACTCTGATTTGTGTGGTCCTATGAATATACAAGCAAGAGGTGGTTTTGAGTATTTTGTGGCCTTCATAGATGAATACTCTAAATATGGATATGTTTACCTGTTGCGACGTAAATCTGAATGCTTTGACAAGTTCAAAGAATTTAAGGCAGAAACGGAAAAGCGACATGATAAACATATTAAATCATTACGATCTGATCGTGGTGTGAATACCTTTCTGCTGAATTCATTAAATACTTATCAGATTGTGAAATTACATCTCAAGTATCTTCTCCAGGAACACCACAACAAAATGATGTGGTAGAGAGAAGAAACAGAACTCTTTTGGAAATGGTAAGATCAATGTTGAGTTATTCAGATTTTCCTTCTTCCTTTTGGGGATATGCATTAGACACGACAAACTATCTATTGAACTTGGTTCCTTCCAAATCAGTACCCTTAACTCCAATAGAATTGTGGACTGGACGAAAGCCTAGTCTAATACACATTCGGATATAGGGTTGTCCAGCCCACGTGCTAAAGGGAAAAACTGATAAGTTGGAATCAAGGATAGAAATATGTGTCTTTGTTGGATATCCAAAAAGGATAAAAGGTGGTTTGTTTTATTGTCCTAAAGAAAAGAAGGTCATTACTACAACAAATGCCAAGTTTCTGAAAGAGACTATTTAACAAATCATGTTCTGAGAAGTAAACTCGCTTTACAGGAATTGAACAATAGAATAACAAATTATGTATCTCAAGAACAAATTCCACAAGAAATTATTGACATACCACTCCATTATCATAGTGGGAGAGATGCCAATAGACAATCGGAGGCGCAAGTGCAAATGTCAGACATCTCACTACCTCAAGATGATGGGAGCAATATTGACCAACCTGCACTTGTCGAGTAGCCTGTGCTTGGGAAAGAAGTTCGTGATAATCAGGATTTAGTTTCCGAAAGTGATGTTGTGGTTCCACCGCAAGATCAGATTAATAATCTTGTAGTGAGTCGTCGTAGTGGGAGAGTTATTAGAAAACCCATTCGGTTTGCACTTTTGGGAGAATCTTATGATAGAATCCCTGAAGAGCATAATACAGAACCCGTTAGTTACACCGAAGCACTACAAGATATAGATTCTGAAAAATGGATAGTCGCTATGAAATCTAAAATGGAGTCTATGTACTCCAATCAAGTCTGGGATCTTGTAGAACCACCTGCAGAAGTAAAACCCATTGGTTGTAGGTGGATCTATAAGAAAAAGAGAGGGGTGGATGGAGAAGTGTAGACTTTTAAAGCTAAGCTTGTTGCAAAAAGGTTTACTCAAAAAGAAGGAATTGATTATGAGGAAACCCTTTTGCCGGTGGCCATGCTTAAATCCATTAGAATTCTCTTATCCATTGTTGCTCATTATGATTATGAGATCTGGAAAATAGATGTCAAGACGACTTTTCTTAATGGAAGTCTTGATTAGTGCATATATATGGAACAACCAGAGAGTTTCGTGGAAAGTGGCAATGAGCACATGTTGTGTAAGTTGAAAAGATCAATATGGGTTGAAACAGGCATCTAGGGCATGGAACACTTGTTTTGAAAATTCGATTAAGACTTTTGATTTTGATCAATGTGAGAACGAGTCATGCATATATAAAAAGTGGGAGGGAAATAAAGTAGCATTTTTTATTCTATATGTGGATGACATTTTGCTCATAGAAAATAATGTGAGCATGTTGAAATTGGTCAAAGAGTGGTTGTCCTCGCGTTTTGATATGAAAGATTTGGGTGAAACGACTCATATCCTTGGGATCAAGCTCATGCGAGATCGCAAGCAAAGGATATTAGGCTTGTCTCAAGTTCTTTATATTGATACAATTCTTACCAGGTTTAGCATGCAAAATTTCAAAAAAGGAATTTTTTTCTTTTAGGCATGGAATTTCTCTATCTAAGGATCAGTCTCCTAAAACGACTAACGAGATAGAGAGGATGAGGCTGATCCCTTATGCTTCTACTGTTAGGAGTCTCATGTATGCTATGTTATGTGCTAGACCTGACATCTGCTTTGCTGTTGGCATGGTTAGTAGATATCAGTAAAATCCTGGGAATGAACATTTGACTGCAGTTAAGCATATAATTAAGTATCTGAAAAGGACTAGGGATTATATGCTGGTTTTTCACTCGGGTGATCTGGTGCCCGTTGGGTATACAGATTCATATTTTCAGTCTGATAGAGATTCTAGAAAATCTACCTCAGGATATGTGTTTACTTTAATAGGTGGAGCCATAAGTTGGAGGAGTATCAAGCAATCATGTGTTGCTGATTCCACCATGGAAGCCGAGTATGTAGCTTCCTCTGAGGTGGCTAAGGAGGCTGTTTGGCTTCGGAACTTCCTAAAAGAGCTTGGAGTGATTCCTGTAATTGAAGCACCAATTACACTTTATTATGATAATAGTGGTGTGGTTGCAAACTCAAAGGAACCACGAAGTCACAAAAGAAGCAAATACATTGAGAGAAAATATCACTTAATTCGGGAAATAACTCAGAGAGGAGATGTGAAGGTTTTGAAGATTGCATCATAGAACAAATTGGTGGAACAATTTACAAAGAGATTTTCACAGAAGCCTTTTGATAAGCATGTAGAAGGAATGAGCGTTAAAGTTGTAGGTGCATGATTATGAGTATAAGTGGGAGATTGTTAGGATATACTATTAACCATGCAGTTTAGTATAGTGTTATGTTTCAGTTTTATGTAAGACTTTCATTTTATTTGTTGGTTTAATAAAGTCTTGTTTTCAATAGATTGATTTTGCATGTGTATCCTTTACTTATATAGTTGATGGTTTAGTGTATAGAGTTTATCTTATACATAGAAGATTAAATCATTGGTTCTTATAAGTATAAAATTTGTATATATTCACAATCTAAGAAGAGAATTTGACAAATTCATCGGTATGATTGTAAAACATGATTAAATATAATTTATCTTGATTATGGGAATGATATTATTCCAACTTCTTGTGTTAGTACATTTTTTATGTATTGAACGGACCAAGTAGAGATAGTTTTTGTCTGACTTAGTAAAATAAATTCTCTAGATCATTAAATGTACTTATACTCTTAATCTTGATATAACTATTATGATCAATGTCATTTGCTTGTTGTTTTGATCTATTAAAAGGTGAGAAACTCTTTCACGGTTAAAATATTCCTAGATAGGTAGGATGACAAATGATATTTGTGAAATGATAGTTATTTGATGGAATTCATGTCTCGACCTTGAGATTGATGATCCCGCTATGTTTGCTTATAAGTTTTCATATGAAAAAATATATAAAATTAAAAAAACAAAAAAAACATGTAATTTAATTAAAATTAAAAATTAAATTGATCGATAGTTAAATAGCCGAGAAATTTAATTGATTGGTTGAACATGTATGTCTATCTTATCATGGGGAGTTAAATAAGAATTTAATGATTGATTTTAAAATTATACCGAGGTGTGAAATTATGATTTTTTAGTGGAATAATCTGTGATTTATTATGGTAGGTTAATTTATTTATTATTTCAATTAATATAATTGGAAGCCTCGCACTAATTAAATTTGTGAGTCCTTGTCATGCCCCTCGTTAAATTAAAAAGAACTTGAAAAGGAAGAAACCTATTTTAACTAGTAGTAAAATCCACAAGATTTTGGGCAGACTTCATAAGGTAAGTAGTACACGTTTGAGTTTTACCCTTAAAAATGTGTGAGTATACAAGGAAAATAGGAATCCTATATGTTTTGGGATTAGAGATTTATACCTAAAACATGATTATAAATAGAGCTTTTTCCTTGAAAGACACAACTTTTAAACGTGCCTTACACAAGTATTCCCCACTCGGGAGATTGGCCCAGGGACATAGTAAGACGGAGCACAGAGAGCGAGTTGGACTCGTTGTGTGAAAACTTCAAGAGGTTAGTATTTACATTAATCTAACTCGTCATTGTTATCTAGTGATTTATGTAAAAGTGTTGATCAATTCTGCTTTCTTAAGTTGCATGTTCTAGCAAAGAATGATAAGATAATATTAAAGAATCTTCTAAATTTGTACTCCGAGACCATTTTAAAATCAGTGTCCAGTAATACCAATTTTAAAAATTATCGATGATTTTATTCTTTGCACTATGCATATATTTGTACAGAACTTTAGCTAAAAATAAATGAAAATGTTTCACTTATTAACCTTCATCGCATAACAATATAATAATTATATACATATTATTGGTGATAAATGAAATATTATTAATTATTCGTTTGCCAATTTTTTTTATGGTTAGTGCACATTTTAAAAGTTTATACTACTTTCTAAAAAGTATGATTGGTGTAATTACGGTTGAAAGTGATAGACAATTAGATTTGCGATTACTTCATACTTCTTAATTTTGTGTAATCCACTTCAACTTGAATTCATCTTTCTTCAAATTTTTTAGTGTATATTTTAGACATTTCAAACTCTAGCTAATTAAATTATTCAATAATTAAATTTGAAAATGTATCTTAATTTTGAATATCTTTTGAACCTTAATAATCTTTGTGACATCAATGATGTTAACCTATTTTGGAGTTAAAATTAATAGAAAAAATTATACAAATAAAAAATGATCTCTAATTGACATATTAAATCATGTAACGTCTGAAGTCTATTCTTTAATATTTTTGTTGTTTATAAAATACTAAGAAATTTGACCGCGCTTGGCGTATTCGTTAAAATAATTGTGCTTTTTTGACTAATTTTATATCTATTCTATATTCATTGTATCATTGTCTTTTATTTTTATTATAATATAATGATTTATTGAAATATTGATAAAAAATGAAGCTTATCATATTTGCTTTATGTTTAATGGGGGATCGTACCTTCTTAATGAATACATTAGAATATATCATTTTTATTTCATTTTTATTTCACAGAATGTGCATTTGATTGTACCTTTTGATGTCTCTACGTGTTTTTATTGAGGCTGAAATGAGGTGCATATTTTATATACAACATGCCATTCTAGTGTCTTTGTTTTTACATTGTTAGGTAATATCTCACAGTGTTAAAGTTCCTATAACTATTTTAATATAAATTTTAATATAAATGTGTCCATATCACCAACTCCATATAAACAATCAACCACATCTACAAATAAAGAGGGAGAAGTATTCTATTTAAGGAACAAAATTTATGTTAAAATAAATTTATTAGAAAAATTGGTAACAATAAGTGTGCAGACCTGATTGACACATTAATAATAAAATTGGTAATAACAAGTATATAGACTTGATAACACAATATTGTTGTTTACCCTTGAGTCAATCATGTTTAGTTCAATAAACTGAAATCCGTTTATAGGAATATCAACAATGTCTTCAGATAAATTCTTGATCGTAGTTGAAGCAAAGAAAGTAATTTTGAATGAACTTTCAACAGGTCATATATCCATGAGAGAACCTTGTCTCAACTTATATTTGAACCCGTTAACTTGATGTTTTCTAATTATACCATGAATCAAATTTTTATGATAGACGAAAGTCGTAAGTGAATTGAGGATTAAAAATTTTAAAGAAACATTTGTAGTAAAAAATATGAGTCAATGTAATAAGGTACCTTTTTATTAATAAATATCATATCCATACTGATCAACTCGTCATTTTTCTTAGGATTAATGGCATTCACACTTTACAAAGTCTAACTCTTATGATAAAATCATCTCGGGCGGTAACCAATTCTCTGAAAGAAAAAAATGTCATTGTAAAATCCAATTAAAACCTGTATAGACAAAGCAAGTTACAACATGCAGAAGATTTATTTCCAATTTATATATTGTGCGAAAATTAGAGTATGAAACAGTACAAAAATAAATTAGCAATTTTATTATTCAGACATTAATACACTTTAAAATAGATTGTTGTTATAAATGATGAAGATATTAATACACATTAAAATAGATTGTCGTTACAATTGAACTGTCGAAACAAAATTGCATAGGACCATAATCACCTCAACAATGTCAGAATATTCAAAATACATATGATGATATGAACATGAAATTCGTATGCNAATAATAATATAAGGCAAATTGAACTCTAATTAATTATGATTTGACCTATAGGAAGAATTTATACGGTTAATAATTCTTAAAACTTATAACAGGTAAAGATATGTGTACTTTTTTTTCTTCACTAGATTTTTTTTCACTTGGTTTTTCTAGTAAGGTTTTAACGGAATATATTATCTATCAAATAAACATCCAAGGGGGAGTGTTATAAATATATTTTCTATTTATGGTGAATGTCTATTTCTTAAAAGAAAAGTTAGGATTTGTAACTTTGAGACCAAGTTAGTTTTCCCCTATAAATAAAGGGGTTCTGCTTTATTTGCAAATCATCCATTTGATCCCTTTAACTCCTCAAGAGTATCCCAACAAGAGAAATAAGAACTTATCTCTTTTTCTATAATATTCTTGTTCTTTCTTTATTATTTCATAACATAAAACTTATAATAGGTAAAGATTTTCTAACTATTATTAGTTTCTAATAATTAAATATCAATTTAAAAAATAGTATTGCAAGACAAATAGGACTCTAAGTCTGCTGCCGGTTTACATTAATTTTTCCTTCTTTTTTTTCTTCTCTTTCTTCTTTTCTAAACACTTACTAATTACCAAATCTCTCCCATCTCTCTCTCTTGAGATCTTCATCTTCATCTTTTTCTGCATTTTCTAAATACTCATTTAATTTTCTTAGTACTATATCCAATTCCTTCTGCATTTTTCTTTGATAAATTAGAAATTATTAGTTTGTCCACGTCCTGTAAATATCATTATTTGAATGTTAGAATAAGAAGATAAACTTAGCTTAAAAGCTTAAAATATTATTCAATACTAATGCATTGAACTTATCCAATTTATTGAAAAAGTTGTAAAATATTTCTCTATAGAATTATTATTATCACCATCATCTACTAAACAAAAAAAATTTGCAATTGGCACGTATGAAGAAATGAATATTGGATTTGTTGAATCCTTAACAATTCATGTGAAAATTGATCATCGAGGATATCCCGTTTTTATAAACTAATTAATGTGAGGACACTCTTCTATTGACATATCACATTTTTGTAAATTATATCAAGTTTATTCTATCCATTTCAAAAATCTAAAACAAAAAGATGGTGAGTAAAATATTATCATTTAGAATTATGTTAGATGATTGTCTCAAATTTCTTCGTGTATGCCAGTGATTTGCTTCTACGCTGTTGAACAACAATGATACAATAAAATTAATAACCATGAAGATACTCACTGATGCATTTCTTCAACAAGGACACATGGAAGACTTGGTGCCCCGATTCTAACTCCACTGGCAAATCGACTTATAGGCTACATTACCAATAT
>JACEIK010000617.1:281325-294994 GCA_018107945.1 Datura stramonium
ATAGAATAAAGTAATCTCTATGGAATATCCTTGTTTATCCCATTTCAAGTTCCAAAAGACCCAATTAATTCACTTGGTACAAGTTTAAAGTTTTAATGTCAAGTTAATTTGATTTGATTTGACTTTTCTTTTAAAATTAAAATCAAATACCAAACTAATCATGATTTTTTTTTTCAACACTAAACCAAACTAAGTTAGTAGATCGAGTTTTTTTCTAAGACTAAACCAAACATTAAATTTGTGATTTGTTGGTTTTTCTTTGTACCCTGTGATATAGTATATATGTGTGGTTTGTGTCTTGTGTTTTGTTTTTTTAAAATACATTAAGTCTTTTGGACATACAATATAACTTGTGGGATATTATGATACGAACATATAAATTTATGCAGTTATTTATTATTTTTGATGTTAGGGGTATAATTATGTCTTTTAAAACATAATTGATTAAAATATTATAATAGAAAATATAAAACTATACCTTGTAAAAAGTTATTTATTATTTTGACCTATTATTTATTACTTAAAGTTTTAAAGGGCAAGAACTAGAGATTATCAAATTTGAGGAGAATTTTTTTTGAAAAAAATAGGGGCACTCATGTAAATGACTCTCCCAATAATGGTCCCTCTTGAGGACAAACACCTCGTTGGTCACGACTGAAGTCACTTCTTTGATCCACAACATCACTCCTGACACTCTTTTGATTGATCAGTTGGTCATATCTTATTTTTCTTAAGATCTTCACACTATATTTGTCAGCCCAAGTGAAAAGAAGTTGACTAAACATAACCGAAAACCATGTACAATTTAACAAAAAAATACCCAAAAAAAGAAAAACCAAACTGAAATCGACAACTCCAATTGTTAGACTCTTCAAAACTTATTATAGATGTAAATAAGGAAATTGTAAATAAGAATAAATGCCATCGCAATCATAATTTGTTGGCCAATTGAAAGGGTCTTCTCTTTTTCATGCTTACTTGAATCTTCATTGATCTTTGGAGGAGAAATTAGTAAAGCCAAGGAAATGCAGTCCTCTCTTTGACCTTGAAAAACAGGCCTTCCTATCACATGCTTGTATTGTCCACCACTCCATCTCTAAAACAAATCAATATATATTAAAATTGAAAAGGAAAAAAGAAGAAGTCATAGCTCATAAGATTCATATTGCAAATCCAAGAATGATTGTTATGATTGTGTTTTCATTTAATCTAAAATGCTGGTAGAACAAAGTGGTTAATTAGGGGGGCCCTTCAGATATTGAAAAAATGGTACTCAAAGAAAAAGATTGTGAAAGTGTAAATGGGAAGGGCTGCTTGTAGGGTATCTATATTTAAACATATATGATGACCGTCATAATGGACAATTATGGGGCATTTTCTTAAAGTCTCTTTTCTCGAGGTGGCCAACGATTAATCTACTGAACTAAATTTGTTTAAAAAAAAAAAAAAAAAGCTTATTCAGAAGATAAAATGTAGTCTATAGAACTAACNCGATTAATCTACTGAACTAAATTTGTTTAAAAAAAAAAAAAAAAAAGCTTATTCAGAAGATAAAATGTAGTCTATAGAACTAACAAGAACACAATTTAATATAGGGCCTCGGAGAAGACCATACAATGCAAATAATTCCCATATGACTAACCAAAATAGGCCTCCGACTTATCTAGTGTTTAAACTCTATTAAATTTTATATGAGTGAATTGAAATAACAAGAACGTTTGAATCTCAGTGGATCGTGACAACAAAGTTACTTTGATAATTTACTTCATTGATCTCTAAAGTTAGAAGGATACACGTTGAAATCTTTAGTAGATCATGACAGCAAGACCATTCTATCAAGTATGGAAGTATTAAAAACGTAATTACCTGTAAGAGATCTCCAATAGTGACTATAAGGGAGTCTTTATCAGGCTGAAAAGAGACCCAACCTTTCTTGGAATAAACATGGAACTCTGAGCATCCATTGCTAACATGCAGACACAATGCATGAGGAAACTCAGATCCTCTTATCAACATTCTAATCACATCGTATTTCAAGGTGTTCATGTACTCTTCATCTCCTTTTATACTTCCCTTATGATTGTGTAGATAGCAGATGGAGTTTTCTGGCAAATCCCCTTTCTCCTGCGTTTGATCACCAATTTCATTGATTAATTTTTTAGGAGTATTCTGCTGCAGGAATTGTAGGATTCTCCCACCTATGTCTTCCATGTCATCCAAAAGCTTTTCCATCTTTTCACTGTCGACATTAAAATTGAACAAGTTTAATCTCATTAGTATGTTACGACAAGGTTAATTATCAGCTACTAAAGAACATTCTGGTGCATTAAGCTTTCGCTATGCGCGGTGTCCGGAAAAGAACTGGACCACAAGGGTATATCGTATGCAACATTACCTGCATTTCTGCAAAAGATTATTTTCACGGCTTAAACCCGTGACCTCCTGATCACGTCATAGAATATCTTAATTACCAAAAAAAAATTGATAGAATATCTCCCGTTGAAAGTCATCATTTAGCATGAACACTAATCATGAAAGAGCAAGAATAATGTGGAGGCAAAAACAGCACGTGAACCGAATGATTTTAGTTTGTGCAAACTATTTATAACAATGGAGTAATTAATTAATTAACAACAAAGGTTGTCTTCACCATGTGTGCTGTAACTTGCAGCAGGTATAGTTTAAGCGTGAATGCTTGTTTACAGCTTGCAAAATTACATCATAGACATTAGACACAAACCATCATATGAAATTTGAACAAAATATATAGAGAGAGTTGAAGCTTTACATATTATTAGTATAAAAAAAAGGTCTCGATAATAAGTGTGATTGCATTTACTTTCTTCGATTCGGAATATACTCCTAAATAAATATCACATACTATAAGCTAGATGGTGGTAGCATGCAGGCATGCGTCTTTTATTTTCCATGATTTGGAGTATGAGCCATATCGCACGGATAATACAAAATAATTATCCTAGGAATTCACGCACAATTGTGAAGGTATATTTTTAGAGGAATTTACAAGTACTCAATGGTTAATTGGTTCCTAGAATTGACTAGCATTTCCTCTAAAAATGACATTCAAAATTTCATATTTGTGTCTAAATCAATCTTACTAGTACTACAAAGGACTGACTAATTAAGAACAAGTTGTGTGGACAAACTCGATAAACTTAATTTACCTGAAAGTCGAAAATCCAAGAGGCCAAATTCCCTCCATTTCCTTGTTGAAATTTTGATCGCCTCTGCACCAAACGAAATCTTCACTCGTCTCTCTTTCCTCTTCTCCGTGAAACTCCTCAAATCCATATGGCTTCTCCGACGACCTCATTAATTTTGCTTTTCCCTCTCGTGAAATCCCGAAGACTCCGTTCCCGACGGACGAAACTGACTTGATCAGATCCCCTGAAATTCCATGGTTAACCACCTCAAAGCACCCAATCGTTGCAACTGAATCCAGAATTTTCGAGATAGAGTCAATATTTAAGGACGCTAACGACTGAAAATCGAGTTTCGATGGATTGTGAATGGATTTTTGCCTGGGGAAGACACGATCAGGAAGCACAAGGTCTGGTACTCTTAGCGAGTTTTGCAGAAATTCCGTGAGGACTTCATCGTTCCTGACGCAGGATCGCCGTCCTGAGGCGATCGGAGATGGCGGCGGTGCGCGAAAATCGATGAAGGAATTCTCCGGCATTGTTTCCGGCGAAACTGCCATTTTTTCCCTCTCTCTCTCACTGAATCTAAACAAAGACTAGTAGAATTATAAAAGAGGAAAAAAAGAGGAGGAAGCAGCAATGATGGAAATGTTTGGAAAGTCGCATACAATTGGTGAATCGGCATGTCCCTTCACTTTTAATATGCTCTGCTTTTTCATAATTTTACCTCTGCTTTACAGGTATGATGGTTTCTCTTCTTCCTTATTCGTACTATTACTTTTTGCTAATTTTCTTCTTTTGAATTGGCTGTATATAATTGCCAGCCTGACAAATTGACATGGATATTGACTGTTAAACTGAACTTTGTGGCCTTTAGAGTCTTTCATACTCAGAATTTTACTAGTAACAAAGAAATTCAGTTGATGCTGTTAATCATAGACATACACATTTAGTCTAGCATCTTTCTGTATGGTGGTAATCGATATTTGGGTTGTAACAGAAATCAGAGAGATTTGATAACAATGACTTGGATGATTCTCTTGCTAGTTCCCGGTGGTCAAGTTCTTCTTCCCCATATATTCATTTGTCTCTCTTTTTTTCTTTTTAGAAGTTTTGGATATTGTAACAACTCACAAGTAAGATTTTATCAAATGTAGTCCCCGCGAAACTAAAATTGATAGGACTTTCCATGTGTGTGTGAAATGGGTGAGGTTAGACTGAATTTGAACGGATCAAAATAAGTTAAGTTAATAAATAGGTGGATAAAGAAAAATTTTAGGCTAAAATTGGTTGGGTTAAAGAGGATTAGTGGATTACTATATATTCCTTCCGTCTAAATTTATGAGTAATCTTTTTTTTTTGAACATAAAGTTTAAGAATAAAAGAATGATTTTTGAAATTTGTAGTGTAAAATATTATAAATATTAAAGTTATGTTATTTCTAGCTATATAAAAGTGATATTCCTCTTGAACAAATTAAAAATAAAGGGTGTCATATGGATTGAGACCGAGGGAGTAATAAATTCTTTTTATTTTTTATTATAGTCATATATAACATAATTAATTTAAAAAATATCTTTTCAAAAATGTTTTGATAAAATTTATTACTCAATTTGAAATATATATTAGTTCAATTTTTAGATGGACTACAATGAGTTGGTCGACATGTACTGAGCTAATAACGGATGAGTCAAAGACCAGTCCAGACATGGATGAATTAGGCGAGTTGTGTTCTTATGGCTAATTTGACTAGGGTCATTCATACAAGTGTCTTATTATGGGGTTGTCTTTAAACTTCACCCCTCAAAATTACTTGCCTTTATTTTTTATCCTTTGAGGTTTTAATTAATAAAAAGAAATAGTCAAAATGCCCTTAAACAGTAAAAAAAAAATCGCAAGGCAAAAGAAAATTTGCAAGACACAAGTTTAGTTAAATTTATGCTCTGGCATAAGTTGAATGACACAAGGTATGCTTCAAAGCAAAAGAAGGTACGCCCGAGACATAAATACAGTCACACAAGTTATGCTGGAAGGCAACAAAAATTGAGTTCAAGACACAAATTATGCCTTCAGAGGCAAGAGTTATGCTCAAGACACAAATTATGCCTTCAGAGGCAAGAGTTATGCTCAAGACACAAATTATGCCTTCAGTGACACAAGTTATTCTCCAAGACAAAATAAATTATGCCCATGATATAAGTGCAGTGACACAAGTTATGCCTGAAGGCCAAAGAAATTAAGCTCAAGCCATAAGTCCAGCGGTATAAGTTATGCTCAAGACATCAATTTAGTAACACAAGTTATGTCACAAAGCATAAGTTCAGTGGCAGAAGTTATGTCCTAAGGTATAGATTCTCTAAAAGTCTTGCGAATCAAATATTATAGAACTTATGCTTCAAGACAAACCTTTTCTAAAAAGTTCTGCTTTGCGAAATAGGTCACAATTAAAAGTATTTTAGCCTATAAATTTTTTATTGAATGAACAGTAAAGAAAAAAAAATTAAAATCACCCCATAGAAGTAATCCGTAAATAATAATAATAATAATAAAAATAAAATTAGAATTAGAAAAAAAAAAGAACTGATTTTACCGCCCCAAGATCTTCTGGATTGTGTTTTGAATCTCACAGTCCAGTAAGGAATGGCCCAAAAAAATAGACAACCCAAACTAGAGGCCGGGCCTTTGGGAAGAAGCACTTTTGGACTTTTGGTAAAAATACAAATGCTGAAACTTTCGGTACTACCTTTTAGGCATAAATTCCGAGCACTATATCAAAAGATAAATTTCCTACAATCAAATTAATGTAAAAATCTTTTGGTTAGTTTTCTTTTAACATCGGATTTCTTCAAAGGAACATTTTCTGAAAAATTAAATTTAGACAAAAAAATACTTTACAAAATAGCTGCAGAAAATCACTTCGAAATGTCCTGTTTAATTTTGTCACTCTTGTTTTAGAAAATTTTCTTTTTAAAAATGACAAAATTTTATATTTATTTTTAATATCAACAATAACAATACTCAATTTAATATCATAAATTCTATAATCATATATACATAATGAATTTTCTTAAAATAATGAGTTTTATAAGTCTTCCTTTATTTTCTTTAACTTTGTATTCAGTCAAATTTATCTCAGTAAAGTAAAAAAACGGGTGGACAGTACAAAAACACTTATCATTAACCCAAGGTGCTTACCCACAATATCTACAATCTAGAACTATATTTGCACTAAGCAGGCCTGTTAACTATGAAACCCTCTTTTGGCTCTTGAATTAATTTTCATAAATATCCACTTGTATGTCTGTTGGTTGAAATATAACTAAAATCGTCTTCTTCTTCTTCTTCTTCTTCTTCGTCGTCGTCGTCGTCATTTTCTTAATCCCTGCACAAGACCAAAAATAGAACAGAACCAAAAAATATATATATGACATTAAGTTTTTAGATTTTTCTAGTGTTTGATGTCATAGCAACCGTGACACTTTACAAATTTAAAACTTCATGTTATTAATTACTGAAAAGAAATGGATCTTTAAGCTTACTTAATATCAAAAATTAATTTGTGAGAGAAAAATTATTCAAATCTATATAAAGAGTCGATTACTCTGTCTCCGTCGTTCTACCTGTGTCGGACTTAATAATTACATTATCCTAAAGTTTTAGCTGCAACCAGTTCAACTTGTATAAGTTTGTATCTAAGCTACTAGTAAAGGTATAGAAACTATTAGAGCTGCAACACCATCAGCAGTACGTATATAACGAGCTGATCGTCTCGTTGAAATACTTGAAGAATCTTAATTTATCTCAAATTTGACATTCACATTTACAAGGACCTAGCTAGTCCAAACATCCACATATATACTTGACTGATGACTCTCATAGGAAGATGAATATAATATTTTCAATTTCATATCTGTTTAAAACTGACTTTACATCGTACATTAAATCTACTAATTTGGTGTCGGCGGCTACCTCAATTTTGAAACTGCTCAACTTGTTTTCCCATTTTATGTTTGCCCCATTTCCACTTGCATTGACTTATTGAATTATGCATGCGTCATTATAGCTTCTCAATTTCTTAAAAGTTATATATTTGTATACCATAAGACTATTTACTATTTTTTGAAGCTTCTCGATTTATTCTACTGATGAATCATGTTAGCCAAGAGAAATCATAAATTAAAATATAAGAATAAAATTATTATTCCTATTTATTTGGGATGGAGAAAATTTAACCGATACTAATAGTTGCAAAATTATAATTAGTTCAATAATGAATATATAGAAATTAATCCTTTAAATGTTAATTCAGAATTCATCGTAAATTCCCCCAAAAAAATTGAGAGAAGAGAACTTTGAAGTGAATTTGATGATTCACTTTTGAAACGTCTCTCTCTAGGGGCCAAAGATTAAAAGGATAAGAAAGGATATGTGACGTGTCGGGTTCTGGGTATAAAAGAGTGGGCGGTCGTTGTCTCCGAGTCGGTAGATTGGGCCAAAACTAAGCTCAATGCCCCACGATTCTCTCTTGGAGTCATGCAACAATTATTGTCGTGGGTAAATAAAGTCAAAAGATCTCAACCAACTTGATGGCTCAATCCTCTAAGCAATGTCCAAAAGTTTCTTCCAACTTTGACCTCTTGCACAATCTTTCGACATCAATGAACATTGATTGTACAATACTCCCTCTGTTTTAAATTTTGATTTTATTTAGACGGATCGGAGAGAAAGTTTTATATAATTAAAAAATATTAAAAAATAATAGTTTTTAGAAATATTTATTAAAGATAAATGCGTAGAAATATATTTTATTTTGTAGGAATAAGTAATTTTTTTTAAAGGGTGTGTCCAAATTAAAAACATCACTTATTTTAAAATAAAGGAAGTAGTTAATTTCTTCCTCAATTTCAATTTATATAATACTTTTTCTTAATAATAATTTTATCTTAATATTATATTTTTACTGATTTTTCTTTTGAATGTTATATAATGTCCTTTATTTCATATAATTTCATTATTATTATTATTCTCATATTTGTATTTCTCTTTTTAAATTATTTGTAGTATTTTATTTAAGTTGAAAATCTATCGGAAGTAATTTTCTATATCTACGAGATAGAAATAAGATTGGCATACACCATATTTCTTCAGACTCCACTCGTGAGATTACAATCGGTGTGATATTATTGTAGTCGTTGAAATAATTTATAGCAATAAAAAAATTTCAGGCTTAATCAAAGACAAAATACGTAAATCAAAACAACGAGAGTAATACTCTCATTTTTACTCACTTTTAGCATATCAAGGAAAAAATAATTTCTTTTTTTATATTAATTATTTATTCCTCAAATTATTTTTTAAGATTTAAGATTAAATATAAAATACTCATGTCAATTATTGTTTTTAAAAAAGGTGTAAATTTCTTAACAAGTACCAAAGAAAGTAATTTATTTTTAAAAAACCCCTAAAATGCTCCACGAATCATAGGTTCATTTATTGGGCCTACAAATTAGTCACATACGTTCTAACAGAAACAAGACAAGTTGTGACTTTGCGTGGAAAAATGACAAGAAACTGAGACCTTAAACCCACAAAAACTATATAGGTAAAAGTAGCTTTGCTGTTGGAAAATTTAACAAAGTCAATAATAACTTTCAACATTTTCTTTAATCCTGTAAATTAAGGTAAATCTTAAAAGGTGAGTAGGTTAATGCTTACTCTACAATGACGAAAAGCTAAGCTAATTAAGAACAATGATTAGCAACAACCTCTCTTGTCTCAATTTATATTATATGCTCTTCTTTTATAAGATATTCCAAACAAACTTTGTTTCAAACAAAATGACAACATCGCCTTTTTTTGACACTATGTAAGCGTTGCATTTCCATTTTTTCTTGATGACATAACTTGTGGGAAGTCACTTAATTTGAAAGTTAATTCTTTTATGAAAAGAGAAGTAAAAAAGGAAAAGACAAGTGAAGATGTTACCCCACTCATTTTAAAAGAGTAATTGTAGTAATTTGCACTAATTCGACTTCTATGTCAAAAGTTCTCTTTGTGATATTGAACTTCATGCCTACCAAAGCATAAGAGCAAAATCAAAATAAAGGGTATTTCCTTTTTTTTTTTTCGAGGAGGAGGCATAGAGTTAACTATCTAAAGATGACACCTCTTTGCAAAAAATATATACTATTCACATAAGTATATAAATTTACTATGAATATATTTTAATTATCGATATTAGTAAAGTATGTACGTGATAGTCATTGCAAAAGTAATATGTTGAACCATCGTCGATCAAAGACGTTGTAATAGTGTATAATTTTTGAATCCCCGATGGTTCTCATAGTCGACCATTTAATAGTTCTGTTTTTGACAATACACAATTATAATGAGTTTTCTTTAATCCTTTCAAACAATTAGAAGAGTGGGGAATTGGGAACTCCCTAAAATATATAAATGTGGGATAGATGAGAAGCTGGGTGAGCAAGAATGAAGCGTAAAAATCCGAAAGGCCCAGTCTAGGAAAAATCCAAAATTTGTTGGGTTACTAAGAGATGCTAAAGTTTGAAAAAATCATAATGATGGCTTTTGAGACATAGAGGCGGGTATCTAACAACTAATTTCGACAATAATTCAACAATTAAACAAGATCCAATTAGTCTAAACATTGGGTCATCAATGATACGGTTCAGTGTCAAAGTTCACAGTGTTTGTATAAATTTAAGAAAAAAATGA
The DNA here is from genome assembly GCA_018107945.1 of Datura stramonium. Classification (NCBI taxonomy): domain Eukaryota; kingdom Viridiplantae; phylum Streptophyta; class Magnoliopsida; order Solanales; family Solanaceae; genus Datura; species Datura stramonium. The sequence goes on from JACEIK010000617.1 coordinate 291,222, forward strand.
AGAGAAAAAAAACTTACCTACCTCTGACAGAGACTTTGAAAATATAGTTGAAAGGGTCTTCATATTCATCCCTTTTCACATTATTATTATTTTTATAATATGATTTGGTAGGTGAACAATATTTCTCTAATCAAATCATATACTCATGTGGTTATCGTACCTTATTGAACTTCGTACACCTCACTTTGTCAATGTAGAATGTCTTAATTAATCTTTCTTTAGTTTTTCTTTTTTCCTAATTGCGAAAGGAAATATATCATCGTATCATGCAAATTAATTATACGCTGTTTAATTAGTATATAAATTATGAAAATTAAACCAATAAGAAAAGTGTATACAGTATAATAACTATCTAACTGCAAAATTACCAAAAGGAAAAAGTGGTAGGTTTGTTGTGTTTGGTTGGAGGAAAAGATAAATGTTTCAATCTTTTTTCTTGATTGATAAAATTTCTAAAAAATATATTTATTTTTAATAGAATAAGTTTTTTTAATTTGAAGAAAATGATATTTTTAATTAAGAATGAAAAAAATATTTCGCAAGTAATATTTCATATTGATTGTATCCTCTCATTCTACCAACAAATTTCATCTTCATCATCAATCTCTACCACCCCACATCCCTACCTTCTGCTCTCACCACTTATAATATTTGTTATATAAAAGTAATTTTAAGATAATAATTTTTACTTACGTAACAATCCAACTCAAAAGAAAAAAAAAACAACAATTCCAATAATTTTCCAATAAAACATTTTCCTTCCCATCTTCCACAGGAAGACAAGGACACAAGAATATATGCTTGTTCATTTTAAAAACGTGTTCAAACAAAAAGGTGAAGAAGCTATGTAATTTGTTGTCTTTCTTTTCTTTCTTTTTGTGGAAATTAAAATGGCTTTTGCAGAAGCTTCTTAAGAATCTTAAATTGACAACATGATATTTTATCAAAAAAATATTCATGATTAAATCAGGAAAAATTATAACAAAATGAGAGTTCTACTTCAATTTTAACCCATGCTTTCCTCTTAAATAAATGTTCTACTTCAAACGAGACTAATTAAGAACATTTAAATACATATTTTACGAAAATTAGTGAAAAACATACGTCCAATTTTTATATTCTCCCGTTTTATTTTTACTTGGCCCTTATATATACAAAAAAACCACATCCTTTTTACTTGTCCATTTAATAAAATTTAGAGAAATGTATTCTTTTCTTTTAATATTGTCCTAAACATTATATAACTATATAAAATAAATTTAGTAAAATAAATTCTTAATCAATATTTTCTTAAGATGAATGTTAAGTCACTGTGAGCCAAATAAAATAAAATTGATAAAGTATATATACTTTTTGGTATGATACTTTTCCTTTTAAAAGAATTATATATGAACTTATTTAACTAAATATAAAGTTTAAATAAAAATGGGAGCAGTATCTACATCATGCCAGCTACTCACAAATGGTTAATTGTATCTTCCCAATTTGACTGTTTCTCATGGTTAGTGTGAACAAATTGGGATGTTGCCCTAAGCAAAATAGAATCTTCTCATAGTCAAACCTCCGTCCATTTATAATAAATAAAATAAAATGTAAATGAAAATGACTTATTAGCACAGAGTATCGCTAACCTTACCTACATGCTACATTCGGGCAAAAAAATATTTGGAAAACCATCTGGTAATAAAATTTAAATATATAATTGGATGTAATTATATAATTTGACATGTTTGTTTGGTCAGGTAATTATATGATTAGCAGAGAATTGGGTGTAATTAGAAAGATGTAATTACACTCTTCAATTCCTAAGAGGGAGATGAGAATTGCATGTAATTAGATGATATAATTCTAATTTTTAAATTAATATAGAATTTCACATTACATGTCATTTATTTTTAGTTATTTATTTTTAGTTAAATTGGATAAGATTATTTTTTTTCAAATATTTGAATAACTTTATGGTATTATGTTTATAATATTAATATTTTTTCAAACAAATTCAAAGATTTTCTACTTTTTTTTTAAAAAAACAGAGAAAATTAAATTATTAATTAATTAAATTAAAATATTATTAATTTTAAAATATTTTTTATTATACTAGTTAAAAATATATATTTATTAATTAATATATTTTTTAAAGATATTAGCATATCTTAAATATCTAATTTAATATCATTTATAAAGACACATATTTTTCAAATATTAATTTTTGAAAGATCCATACAAATCTAAAGAAAATCCAAACGGAAATACTAAATAAACTTTAGAGTTTTGCTGGCGGAAAATTGGACCTCAAATTTTATGGTACGTATTCTTAGGAGTTATTAATTAGTTCACCTTTTTCTTTAATTTCATATTTTTTAAAATTAAAAAATTCTTTAAATCTGAAACTAATACACAAGAAATTTCTACAGAATCAATTTGTTTTTTCTATTTTAAATTTAAAGGACTATGTTGATTATTTTTTTAATATATTTTAAAGCTTTCAAGCATGTTACGTCGCGTTCCAAATTATGCAGCTGAATTTAGTTTGTGGTAAATAGATGACAAAACAAAACAAAAAATATTTCAAGGTGAGACCAAACTACAAAATGATGTAGCGATGACTTTTCAGGTGCATACATATTGCATTTACTTATATGAGGCTATGGTCAATGAAAATTTGGTGCCAGTGGGGGCTAAATTTGGCATAAAAATTAGTGGTCCATTCAATTTATTTAGTATTTTATTAGTTACATATTAAATTGATTTTAATTTAATATTTTTACGTGATTTTTAATTTATCTTAATTTATATTTACTATTTGAGATTTATTTTTTATTTTTTTAATTGATGGTAGCTTTGATCCTAAATTATGGTCGAGTCAGGTCTAAAGTCCTAAACGAGGGTCGGGGCTTGCACTACTAAAAGAATTTCAAAATTTGACCTCAAAAGATTGAAAAAATATAAACAGACCTTCGGAGGTCGCTTTTTTAAAACATATTTTAAAATCTTTTTACACAATAACAACTTTTGAAGATTTTTTTTTCTATCGCCAAAAAACAGAAAAAATACAAACTGGCCTCTTGAGTTCAATTTTTTATTTTTTATTTTTTATTTTTTTTTCTAAAATCAACCTCCAAGCAAGCTAAAAGTGGATTAAGACAAGGGTCACCCTATATCACCTTATGTATTTGTTATGGTAATGGTCTATCTTAACAGATGCCTTGCTACACTTAGGAAGCAACCTGACTTCAACTATCATCCAAAAGTCATCAGCTGAGCATAATGCATCTATGCTTTGCAGATGATCTGCTTATGTTCTCTAGGGGTGATATCTATGAAGCTGCTCAGTCACAGATTTAATGAATTCTCCATAGCATCAGAACTGAAGGCTAACCTTACCAAGAGTCGAGTATATTTTGAAGGTGTGGGGGCAACAGACTGGGCCAACTATCAACTTATATAATTGGGATATGCACAGGAAACTCTACCAGTGATATATCTTGGAGTCCCTTTAATTTGTCTACTAAAAGTCTTACGGTACAGCAGTTCAGCCTTTAGTAGACAAAATCGTTAGGAGTTAAATGATGGGTGTGAATTGGGAAATGAAGGAAAACTTGTGCACCAGATTTAGGAGGAACCGAAGAATCTTTGGATTTTTATGTTCTATATAGAAGGACAATCTATGAAATAGGAGTATATAGTAGGAAATGAGAAAGGATGGATGCTGGATAGCCGTCCCTCTGCTCTGAATTAATAAAAAAAATTAATTGCAAAAAAAAAAAAAAAAT
>JACEIK010000617.1:297959-310249 GCA_018107945.1 Datura stramonium
AAATTTAAATTTAAATTATTGAGTTTCACCTAACAATAAACTATACATGAGCTCCGCCCGGGTGGGGATCATGATTGTGGTCGTAGAACCAAGAGAGGGATTTTCGTTTTATTTTGGTAAAAAAGAAGTTTTATTTCCTTTTTGTGGGTGGGATGGGTTGGTGTAGACATCTTTGTTATTGAAGTGTCTTTGTTGTAATTATTATAAGAATGAGTCAAATATCCAACGACTACAAATCATGCACGCATTTTATGGATCGATATTATAGTCTTCAATATCTTATCGTGAACACCATATCAAATGATATACATGTGCATTGCATCACCAATTCACAATATGCAACTTGCTCTTACCAAACCCTACCTCATTTTTTTTTCTTTTTTGGTCCAAATCATGTAAAGCGAAAATGCTTTAAAACCAAAGTATCTAACAAATCCAAAACAGTGTTGTTGAACCGTTCTATTTTCTAATAAAAATGCAATTTTTAAAGTTCTGCTTATATAATACTCTATTAGATAATAATTGAAGTTTAAATGAAGCAATATGAACAGTAAAAGCTCATTAAAATTGAGATATAATTGGTGTTGTTACTTTTCCAATTCAATCTATATTACTCTTACAGTAGTTCAATTTTATCTTGAAGTGATGCCAAAGGAAAAGTTAAAGTAGAAACGGCTGGGGACCTAGTCATGTAGCTTCAATATTTTAGGAATCAAAGAACACGTAAGAAACCATTTTAAAAAGAAAAGTTAATCACATAAATCCGCAGCAAAAGTCAAAACTACTTAATGCCAAAAACGTTCTCTCCATTGGAAACATAAATCTTCATTCAACTACTTTGTGAACATCACTCCCTCGTAATCTCCAATATAGAACTGCTCCACATAAATAATATTATAAAATTTTATTTTATATGCACTAATCGTCAGTTTAATTGTTTTTACCCCTACGTCCTTAATTTCACTTTTTGTAGGCAGATACATTGAATGATTATTTCTACAATCTGATAGTATAATTTTTTTTTATCGTATTATAAAGTAATAATCCTCTAGATTAACATGGGATATTTTGATGATTTACTTATTGTATGGTTGCAGAGTTGGGATTACCCTTCCTACAGTAGAAGTTCGTTACGAACATTTAACAATAAAGGCTGATTGCTATATCGGCGACAGAGCTCTTCCGTCGCTGCCTAATGCTGCCAGAAACATTGCGGAATCAGCTTTGAGTTGTGTAGGAATTAATTTGGCAGAGAAAACTAAACTCACCATCCTTAAAGATGCTTCTGGAATAATCAAGCCCTCTAGGTAATTCTAATTAATTATTACAACTATTATTATTCGTTCGTCTTTTTATACAATAAAATAAAGTAAGACAACCATTTTTTACATATCCAATGCTGACATTTTGTACACATGCGTAAACAGGATGACCCTTCTATTAGGTCCACCATCTTCTGGGAAAACGACCCTTCTGTTGGCTTTGGCTGGAAAATTAGACCCTAGCTTAAAGGTCAGTTCCTTCACATTTTAAATTACTCCATTAAATTTCACTGTAAATTAATAAATTATCAGCTTAAACGTTAAGCAAGCATGTTGATTATATGAACATTATGGAACAGGTAAGAGGAGAAATCACATACAACGGGTACGGGTTAAAGGAATTTGTACCCCAAAAAACATCGGCATACATTAGTCAAAATGATGTTCATGTTGCTGAAATGACTGTTAAAGAAACTCTTGATTTCTCTGCTAGATGCCAAGGAGTCGGCTCTCGTTATGGTACTTCAATTTTCACTCACTAATGAACTTCACATTTTCGATATATTGTTTTGTTACTTACAGTAAAAAAATATATATCTATGTAAATTCATAGAACTTCTGACGGAGCTTGCAAGGAGAGAAAGGGATGCTGGAATCTTCCCGGAGGCTGAGCTCGATCTTTTTATGAAGGTGTAACCTAGCTCTTAGCGACTTCGTAATTATGATACATTTTTATGTTTCAATAAACTGCATTTCAATATTTACTTTTTCTTTCATATATATATNATCATGACAAACAATATACTAACACTGTAATGCTACTTTTAATGTTTATTATTAAGGCAACTGCTATGGAGGGAGTTGAAAACAGCCTTATCACTGATTACACGCTCAGGGTAAGTGAGACTAAGACCCTACCACTTTCTTCTTAATCAATAAAAGAATAGAAAGGTGTGGACATTTACTTGCAACTTGTAATAATTGACTTTTGAAAATATTAGGTATTGATGTGTCTGAACTAACCACTTTCCTTTTTTCTATTTTTCCTCCCATCTTTTCTTTAAATTGTCATTTCCTGTTTTTAATTTGGGTTAGATTTCCCCACTCACCAACTCTTTTGTTCAGATGTTTAGTCTACAATGCTATACCTTTGACCTCTTGAGATTTTGATTTTTGAATTTAAAAGAAAAGATATTTATTGATTGGTTAGAACTTATTATTTTTGTAATAGAAAACAATAGCTTAAGCGAAAGAAAGAGGTGTTTGGTAAACAAACACAACATTAGTTCTTGAACTAAATACTATAGAATTGCGGTTGTGTTTGTGGTGAACTAAAAGGTAAAATGTGCAGATTTTGGGACTTGATGTGTGTCGAGACACCATTGTTGGGGATGAAATGATCCGTGGCATTTCTGGTGGCCAGAAGAAGCGAGTCACAACAGGTTAAATTCTTAATATCTTTTACATTATCATGTTAAATTATAAGTAATAACGAGTAACTGTTTATAATATACACGATTTGAGAAATAAAAGTTAATAGCTTGTTAAATTATACTAAATGTGACGTCAGCACATATAGCTTTTTTTAAAATTGGTCTTTCCGCTATTCTAATTTTAAATATTTTGCAATAACAAATTAAAATATCTCAACATCCTAATGAAAAAGAATACTCAATTTTCTACAGGCTTAAATGAAGTAATGTTTCTGTAGACATAATTCGGAAGGAGTTAAACTACCACACCACACCTCACATATAGGCCCTCCACTTTAACGCACTTTCTTGTTGGATGACCACCAAAATGTCTACTTCACCTAATTTTATTTACCGGTCGAAAGTTTCTTTTTGTGTCAAAGTTTTAATCATTTCTCTTATTTTATTACAGTTTTAAAAAAAAGGTATACATCCAATCAAAATGAAGGTGTACAGGTTTTAATATCACGTACACATTTATCAATAATTTATATTTACGGAAATTGATTTTCCCCAGAAAAAGCGGTCATCTTAAGAAACCTCTAACCTATTAGTTATGTGACTAATAATATTATTGGGCTTGGCGCAGGGGAGATGATTGTTGGGCCAACAAAAACACTATTTATGGACGAGATATCCACTGGACTGGACAGCTCCACCACATTTCAGATAGTGAAATGTTTACAGCAGATTGTACATCTCACTGAGGCTACCATCTTGATGTCTCTCCTCCAGCCTGCTCCTGAGACATTCGACCTGTTCGATGATATCATTCTCTTATCCGAAGGCCAGATTGTTTACCAGGGCCCACGTGAACATGTACTCGAGTTCTTTGAAACCTGTGGTTTTAAATGTCCGGAAAGAAAGGGCACTGCTGACTTCTTGCAAGAGGTAAATCATCAGATGGGCCTTAAAAACTAATGGGCCTAGCAACTAAATTGATATACACAAGCAACTAGAAGAATTTAACACTATCATGTTTCGCCTAACAATAACTAACTACAACCCATAATCTATGTCACTCCAATCCTTCAAAGATTCCCATTGGACGAGTGTTGTTTTTTGGAGTATTAAACACAGGAGCAACAACATTTTTGAAGGATTCGAGCAACATAACTCATTTGCTCATAGCAACATGAATTATTAACTTGAAAAATAAAACAAACAGCCTGCTGTAACAAATTACATTGTGGTGCATTTAAGTTGAAGCCCATTTGGTATTTGTAACATAATCTAACATGTAATTTGTCGAATAGGTTACATCAAGAAAGGACCAAGAGCAGTACTGGGCAAATAGACATAAGCCATACCAGTACATATCAGTATCTGAATTTGCAAAGAGATTCAAGCGCTTCCATGTTGGCTTACGTATAGAAAATGAGCTCTCAGTTCCCTATGAAAAAACAAGAAGTCACCCGGCAGCTCTAATATTCAAGAAGTACACTGTCCCTAAACTAGAGCTTCTAAAGGCAAACTTTGACAAAGAATGGCTCTTGATCAAGAGAAATTCTTTTGTTTACATTTTCAAGACCGTTCAAATCATTATCGTTGCACTCATCGGATCAACCGTGTTCTTGAGGACCAAAATGCATACCAAGACTGTAGATGACGGTGCTATCTATGTTGGTGCCCTCCTATTTGGAATGGTCATCAATATGTTCAATGGTTTCTCTGAACTCTCACTCATCATACAGAGGCTTCCTGTTTTCTATAAGCACAGGGACCTTCTCTTCCATCCACCTTGGACTTTCACTTTACCAACTGTGCTCCTAAAGGTTCCAATTTCTGTGTTCGAGACTATTGTATGGATGGTCATGACATATTATACCATTGGTTTTGCCCCCGAAGCTAGCAGGTATCATTTCACACATTCCAATTTGTATATTTGAATCTCAGAAAAAGATGTCAAATACAACTGATCTTAAAGCTGGACCAGCCAAAGCCTGCAACACTGCAAAATTAGATGCTTTGGTAGTTTGAAATTAGAAATTTGTGTACCTTGGCTGAGTATTGAAATTAATTTTACTGCTATTCTCCCTTGCTCAGGTTCTTCAAGCAATCACTGTTGGTTTTTCTGATCCAACAAATGGCTGCGGGATTATTTAGGCTCACCGCAGGAGTTTGTAGGACTATGATTATTGCAAATACTGGTGGAGCACTCACGCTCCTTCTTGTGTTCCTATTGGGTGGTTTCATCCTGCCTAGAGGTTAGTTCAAGAACTTTAACATGTTGAAGATAATACCATTTGTTTTTTATCTGGTACCAATTAAAAATTTACAGCCAGAATATAGCAATAGAAATGCTTGATTCTTTTTGGGGGATTGTTTAGAAGTTTCAATCACTGACAAAGTGATGGCTTACTTGTAACAGGCTCAATTCCAGACTGGTGGCGATGGGGCTTTTGGGTTTCACCTCTTTCCTACGGGTTCAACGCCTTCACTGTAAACGAAATGTTTGCTCCAAGGTGGATGAACGAATTTGTAAGTTCACTTTGACGTTCTCCTCGGCTTTTACCTGTCTTGACCATATTATCAAGTGAAAAATGATGCAACTCGAGAAAGAAACAATGTGTTTTGTCGAAGTTCATAACCATATGTAATCCATTTACAGGTCCCAGGCGGAACTACTAGATTGGGTGTGCAAGTGATGAAAAACTTTGACGTTTTTACAGAAAAAAGATGGTTTTGGATTGGTGCTGCTGCTCTTCTGGGGTTTGCAATTCTCTTCAACGTTCTTTTCACCTTTGTTCTTATGTATCTCAGCCGTAAGTACTCACTCCTCAAAATGTACAATGGGATTTGCTATTCAGTGCATTATCTAAACTTAGTAGATCTTTTGTCACCCTATCAGCTCTAAACAAGCCACAAGCTATACTATCCAAAGAGCAGGCCAGGGACATAGAAGCTGATCAAGAAGAAAGCAGGGAACCCCCTAGACTTAGAATCAACAATTCGAAGAGAGATGATCTCCCTCGATCCTTATCTGCAGCAGATGGAAACAAGACAAGTATGGTCTTTATCCCAACAATCACAGAATCTGCTTGGAGAATATTAGTAATGTTTACAATATGATTACTCTTTCGCAGGAGAAATGGAAATCCGACGAATGAGCAGTCGTACCGGCTCTAGTGGACTCCATAGAAATGAAGATGCAAATCTTGAGGCTGCAAATGGTGTCGCAGCAAAGAAAGGAATGATTCTGCCATTTACCCCTCTGGCAATGTCCTTTGAGGATGTGAGCTACTTTGTTGACATGCCACCTGTAAGAGCCATATCCTTTCACTCACTTTCTCCTAATTAGAACGATAATTTATCATAGATATAATCAGTACAACCCCCTGTAGCTCCTCAATCCGCTTATCAGGGAGTATTCTATGATTGAACTAGAACCTACTTAATGATTTTTTCAGGAGATGAGGGACCAAGGAGTGACAGAGGACAGACTTCAATTGCTTCGCGAAGTAACTGGTGCATTTAGGCCGGGAGTATTGACAGCATTGATGGGAGTCAGTGGAGCAGGAAAGACTACACTCATGGATGTTCTAGCTGGACGTAAGACTGGAGGCTACATTGAAGGTGATGTAAGAATATCCGGATTTCCAAAGAACCAAGAAACATTCGCCAGAGTTTCAGGATATTGTGAACAAACTGATATACACTCACCTCAAGTAACTATCCATGAATCTTTGATATTTTCGGCTTTCCTCCGGCTCCCTAAAGAAGTCAGAAATGAAGACAAGATGGTATGGAGCAACACCTCCTTATGTAATACTATAATAATTTTAGAAAAAATAGATACTGAGTTTTTCCTTGAAAACCTTTTTCCAGGTTTTTGTGGATGAAGTAATGGATCTGGTTGAGCTAGACAATCTCAAGGATGCAATTGTAGGGCTACCAGGAGTTACTGGTTTGTCAACAGAACAAAGAAAAAGATTGACCATTGCAGTAGAGCTTGTTGCAAATCCTTCAATTATATTCATGGATGAACCGACTTCTGGTCTTGATGCCAGAGCAGCAGCTATTGTTATGAGAACTGTACGAAACACAGTAGACACAGGGAGAACTGTTGTCTGCACAATACATCAACCAAGTATCGATATATTTGAAGCATTTGATGAGGTAAAACACGAGATCTTCTTAACTTCCACACCGTCCAGTTTGAAAAATAAAATGTCTCTTAGCCCCATAAGCCCCCTTTATCTAATATGTACTTTCTTCTGCACATCAGCTTCTTCTTATGAAAAGAGGAGGGCAAGTAATCTATGCAGGCCCATTAGGTCGACATTCTCAGAAAATTATTGAGTATTTCGAGGTACTTAATGACTGTTGAATTATACATTCAAATTACTAAAGAACCGCCACTTTTTTTGCTTGTGTCAAGGAAAAGTGCACTAATTCAACTATCTAATGCAGGCAATTCCAGGAGTTCAAAAAATTAAAGAGAAATACAATCCAGCAACCTGGATGCTAGAGGCAAGTTCAATTTCCACAGAAACTCGTCTAGGAATGGATTTTGCTGAATACTACAGATCATCAGCTTTGCATCAGTAAGTCAAAATGAGTGAACTGCAAAAATGTCTTTGGCACATTTAAAATAAAACACTATAATGATGTATGTTGCTTCATGCAGACGAAACAAGGCTCTTGTCAAAGAGTTGAGCTCACCTCCTCCTGGAGCCAAAGACCTCAACTTTACCACACAATATTCCCAGCCGACATGGGGCCAGTTCAAGTCCTGCATATGGAAACAATGGTGGACTTACTGGAGAAGTCCAGACTATAACCTTGTCAGATTCTTCTTTAGTCTGGCTGCAGCACTATTGATGGGGACAGTTTTCTGGGACGTTGGCAGTAAAAGGTCTATCCCTAATTTAAAATTAACACATAAACTTCAAGGGATTGTTTAAACCAGACAACTAAAAGGTGGATTATTAACTCCATCCTCTGTTTTTCCTGTGCTACAGAGAAAACAGCAGTGATCTAATGACAGTCATCGGGGCAATGTACGCAGCTGTACTGTTTGTTGGAATCAATAATTGTTCGACCGTACAGCCAGTTGTAGCAGTTGAAAGAACAGTCTTTTATAGAGAAAGGGCTGCTGGGATGTATTCAGCGTTACCATATGCTATGGCACAGGTAAGCATCATCCAACTAAATTGTACAACATATAGATTATCTAATCTAAAATCACTAGCACCAGGGAAGAGAAAAAACAAAACTAGCACATATTAAGGATGCATATCTTATTTTTAGAACATTTTCTTACTCAGTCTCAGTAATTGCTATAACACATTCCGCTTGCAGGTAGTTGTAGAAATACCATACATACTCGTCCAAACAACATACTATACTCTCATAGTGTATGCTATGGTGGGCTTTGAGTGGACGGCGGCTAAATTCTTCTGGTTCTATTTCGTAACCTTCTTCTCCTTCCTATACTGGACATACTACGGAATGATGACTGTTTCCATCACACCAAACCACCAAGTAGCTGCAATCTTTGCTGCAGCATTCTATGCACTTTTCAATCTTTTCTCTGGTTTCTTCATCCCCAGACCGGTAAGTCAACTCTTCTTTACAGACATTCAAACATATAAATAATCTTGAACATGCTGATGATACTAACTTTTTCTCATTAAAATCTCAGAGAATTCCCAAGTGGTGGATATGGTATTACTGGATCTGCCCAGTTGCATGGACTGTTTACGGATGCATTGTGTCACAGTATGGTGATGTGGAAGATACTATCAAAGTCCCGGGAGTGTTTCCAGACCCTATGATTAAAGACTACATTAAAGATCATTTCGGATACAATCCAGACTTCATGGCGCCAGTTGCTGTGGTTTTGGTTGGTTTTGCGGTCTTTTTCGCCTTTATGTACTCTTACGCTATTAAGACATTGAACTTCCAAACTAGATAGATAGATAGATATAGATAGTTTACTAAATTAAAACTTGTAAATATTTCCTGAAGCCACCACTTTTTTTTCGCAAAAAATCGTGGGGCAATTGTTATATATTATCCTCAAGAGTAAAGTATGGGGAGAGATACACCTGTAGAATCTTTAGTGTGTGTTGTATTTAGAAGTTTTGCAAATTAAATATTTCTATAGCACTGAGGAACATTCATTCTTATAAAACTCTCAAGCATAGTAGTCTCCTCAGAATGGCACAAATTTGTAAACAATAACTCTGGTTCCAGAGGGCAAGTTGTAATTGTAAATTACTAATGCTTATATACAAGTGAGATTTTTTTAATATCTTTTTGTGCTTCATGGAATGTAGTTACATAGTTCACAGGAAGAATCAGTGTTGTCTGATTGTTACAATTTGAAGTTTACTAGTCCATTTCCTTGTATTTGCATGAGTTGTCTAGTTGCAGTTCCAAACAGTTGGCAAATAATGTGGTCGCCAATTGTACAAATCAAGGTCTCTACTATTGTAAATAGGCCCGCCAAGCAAATTGTCCACGGTTTTTTCATGGTTCATTATTTTGTACGACATCTCCGACCCATATCATTAAATTTTATACTAAAATGATGTCAATATTATTTTAGTGTAAACCAATACTCAATGCACTATACTATTATTATTTATTATTTCATTTTCTTTATTTCATAAAATAAATTCTTTCTTCTTTTTTTTACATATTCATCCTATATAATTCATATTCTTTTCTTATATAATTTTTTAATATAAAATTATTTTATACCATAAATTTTTAAATAATATAAATTGCAAGAAAATATTATACTTTATATATATTAATGGATAATTCAAATAAAAGTGAAATCATTGATAAAATATAATTAAATAAATATTACATCATAGTACAACTAATTTTAATTTTTACATAAATATTCAACTTTTAGGATTAGTACAACCCATAAATTGCCTATTAATGTATTATGAAGTTCAAAATAAGTATTTTTGTCCTTAATTTTTTATGTCGAGGATAAGTGTCATTCATGATTTTTATTTAATTTTTAATTTAAGATATGTATTTTTTGTACTTTAGATAAAAATCTTCAACCGTGTAATTCATCAAATTTTTACTAATCAAATCTTTATGATTTTTGGAGTCTCAAATAGATTATAGAATCCCGTTAATTGTGGTAAGTGATTTTTTTATTTTTAAAAAATCCTATTTGCGTATTTGATAGGTTATGTATATTATGTATTTCGACATTATCTTTTCATTTGTATGTATTTGATTTTTAGGGTTTCCATTTATATTTAGTTGTATTTATGACACAATGCAAACACATAGATTATAACATAATAATGATATTATGTTATACAGATACATATACATACATATATATAAAAGTTGTATNATATATATTTGTTGTATGGTTATGTATTTTTCAATAGACACCATTTATTTTAACAAAGATACATATTTGTAATCTTTGATACATTTAAATACATAATTCTTTATGCCCTTTTTAGAATTTACATATACATATATATATAAATACATATACATATATTTGGCCGTATCTTATGATACAAACTATTCATTGATTATTTCTTCTTTTTTTTATTTATTATTATGTAGCAGGAAATAAAATATTTTGTTAAAAAGCCTCCCAGATTTGCCCCCCCACAAGTGTTGCTACACCAACAATGACATAAATAAGGATTTGAGGAAGTATCTTACTGCGTCACAGTTTAAGAGGTTCAGTGAGCATACATGTTTTGTTGCATACACGCATATGTCAAAGTGTCATGTGCAAGCACAGATTATTCCGTGTGTCATGGTTAGAGAGGTGGAGTCAAGTTTTGTTGATGCATTATTGATTAATTTGAATGGGACAGCATTACATTTCACCCAAAGGAATTTTCTCTGATAACTGATCTGAATTGTACGGCGGACGATTCTGAGTTTGAGTTCGACACAAATGTCCCAAACAGGCTTATTTCTTAGTATTTTAGGGTGATAATACAAGAACAGTTAGCAAAGCTGAATTTATGGAGAAATATGAAAAGAAGTATAAGGGGACAATGATGAATGATGCATTGAAATTTGCACTATTGTACTTTATAAATTATTTTATTTTTTTCAGGGAGAAAAACAGTGTATCAATTCAAAGGCTTCACTTTGATTTGGTAGAAATCGGTAAATATATGAAGTACCCGTTGGGCAAGAAATCATTTGAGATCTGATAAAGAGTATTTCAAAGAAGATGGATGCCTCAAAAAAAACATTACCGAATGGGTGGCATGCCTTTAGCGTCGTAGGTGTGGTTGTATGAATGTTGTTCCCAGGTTGATCCTAAGGTTGCAACCAAGGTTGATAATCGAATTCCTAGACTTCTCAACTGGAAGACAAATAACAATCACCCACGCTATCAAAATCTCATGCAAGAAATGTTCGGTAATGTTAATAACCCGGAAACTTATATTATTGATTTTTGTAGTATATGTTTTTATTCAAATACACAAATACAGTTCATACAAATATGAACTTTAAGTTATATTAATATAGTTTGTACACAAATTCATATGATACATTGTATAAAATACTATATATACATATTTATCATTTGTATTTGATGTTTTATTCTAAATACAATTATTAAATATGAAATTCCAAATTTTTATGCAATTTATTTATTTACAGTTGATTTTCAGGAACATTGTGTCAAATTCTAGGGAACTTTCAATCCTGAACTACCACTACCATTTGTTGAATCTCACTCAGTATATCCAGTGGTCAATGAGGCAGATTAGTCGGATGATGATTAAATGGAAGTTCAACCTCAAATCTCAAATGCTAAAGGAAAAGAAAAAGTTGGGGATTCATCATCACCCGTCAAGAACAAGACAAAGCAATAGTCTGCCGCATCTCCACATTCCATGAGGAGACAATCTCGTCATGTTGTTAAGCCATCCATAAAGAAGATATTGTGCGTTTAGCCTCTGCGTAAGAAGTATGCTTTACAAAAAAAAAAAGAAGCAGTTGTGACTCAAGTTGTTCAAGGGGGAAAATCATTTGCTTCATCAGTCGTTCCGCAAAAATTAATATAAATCAAAATGCAATTTTTAGGCAAGAGATTGATTTGCTCAAGAAATATGAAAGTAACATACATAATAACTTTGTATTTATTTTTAAAACAATATCCAAATTAACATAATTGACATTATATTTCACACAGTTTTTATTTTCATAGGTGAAAGATGAATTTGATGACATCTGCAGATTGATAAATGTGAAATTCAATAGTGTTATGGATGTTGTGAGAGTAGGTCATGAGGCTGAAAAGGTGATCATCTATTTATGATTATCCAACAAAATTTTCATATACCAAATAATATGCATCTAAATAACTCATATACATAGGTATATGATCGTGAAGGTCAACATCATAAACCTGAAGTAGCCTCTCATGTGCCACCACAATAAGTACAATCAACCTTATACTCGTGATATAATTTTTTTCACTCAAAAAATACAATTTTAATAACGAATCACTTTTACAGTATTGAAATTCATATGTATTTTATTATATTAACTGTTTATAAATATTTGTATTTGATTGTACTTGAATATA
>JACEIK010000617.1:312875-323158 GCA_018107945.1 Datura stramonium
TAAATAATACATAATTAAAAAATAGAAGAATATAGTCATCCACTCCGTATGAACAATAACACATATTTATCAGAAAAATATAATAAAATAGTGATTTTTTTCTCAAACAAAAGTGACACTTAAGCAACACGCGGTGTATTCTTATAGAACACCTATTGCGACCAGAAAATCCACAAGTACTACATGAATTTAAATTTTTGTTTCCAAATAACACTCTACATGACTTGTCTCGTTTCTTTTTTGGTCTGCCAGGAGGTATTCGATATTTAGGTGGCAGTACTTTGTCCCTCAAAATATATTCAGGGATATTTCAATCTGTCTTATCAGGAAGAGGGATCAGATAAAATTCATACATCTTCAACAGAGTACATGACTTAATTCTGACCATTATTCGTTTGGTTCCATATTTTTGCTCTTCAACACAACCCATACATGTGGACACGATATTTCATCCACTAGAAACCTCACACAGATACATGTTTTCTTCTCAAGACAAATATAAATATCTTTTCATCATCATACATAGTGTGTATATAGTCAATGGATGGTACAACTTGTTAACAATATTAAAAATATAGTCAATACACAAAAAAATAATTATTAACATACTAGATTAATTTAATGTAAATTTATTAATATCAGTAATTTAAAAAAAATACTGTTATCTGTATACATTTAGCCTCATTAAGAGTTAACAATTTCTGAGATTTTTCCGCAAGCAGCGTGAATGTGAAAATTGCATTTCTTTTGTTGGTGCAATTCCATCTTGAAAACATCAACCTAAATTCCTCAAGAAATTCATAAATTGGCAATTCTCTTGTTGATACAAGTGCTGAATTAATCGACTCCACTATATTTGATGTCATTGTCCAACCCTGGTGAACTGATACATACAATCGCGCCCACTTATCGTATCCAGCCAACTCCAGATATTTCTTTACTCTCACATTGTCATGCCCCTCCTTGGGAGATATGACTAACACCTGGTACCATGACTAGGATCTGGACTGATCTGACTGAACTTATGAACCTCTGGTGCAAACTTACTTCTCACATCTAGAAAACGACGGGCTATATCTCGACTGTAAACACAGCCCCCAGTTGACAAGGCCCTATAGCCACCTGTAAAATAAAATAACTAACCAACAACAGACGATAAGAGGGAATGCTATGCAGGTCGACAAGGCCACCATGCTGTCTAGTTATAACTGAAATGAGAATCAGGCGACTTACACATACTATAGTCGACAAGGCCACTATTCAAATGCTAAACAAAGCCCCACACAACCGTTATCAAGAAATGAAAACATACATCTAGGCCCTACACGACCAATAACAGACTAACCACATGGTATTGTACATCTGCAAGCCTCTAGGAGTAGAATAGTGGTCGAGACAGGGCCCCGACCTACCCATAAACTGAACAATCAAAAAGAGCAGACCTTCTAGCTACTAGCTCCAGAGGAAGAGAGCTAACTGTACTGCTAACCCTGGCTGGAAGCTATGAAGATCCTGCCTTGTGCCTATCCATACCTGCAGGCAAGTAATGCAACGCCCACGGAGGGCATTAGTATAATATGTACTGAGTATGTAAGGCAGGAAAATAATAGCGGAATGAGAGCTGAAGAACTGAAATAATCATATAGAAGGGAAAAAGTTTAACCTGAACGATCTCGCTATCTATAGTAATTAGTTAACAAGATACACATATATACAAACAAGAACCTAACCGGGCCCCCATAAGCCTGGAAGGTACAACCTATACAATAATAACCTACCTGGGTCTGCATAAGCCTCGACAAGTACAAATAATATATGCTTCACTATCTGGTTGCTAATGATTGCAGTACACGGTAACTCAAGACGACCCTAACAACCTCGGTCTAATAGAACCCACTATGGCCCTCACGACCTCAGTCTAATAGAACTCGTATGGCCCTCACGACCTCTGTACAATAGAACTCAGTATGGCCCTCGTGTCCTCAGTAGATCAGAACTCAATATGGCCCTCGCGACCTTAATATAATAGAACTCAGTTTGGCCCTCGCAGCCTCAATATGGCAGAACTCAATATAACAACAACAACTAATCGCAATAGATATGCATTTGACTCTCTTATTGGAACTCATACTGTATTACAATACTTAGGTAGCTAACTTGACGAAGGATTTCGCCTTAACATACCTCGATTGTAGTTTCCTCAGTAACTGGCAAGTTTCAACTGGTATTCAATAGCCCTTCCTAGCTGTAATCATACTACTGAGAGAATAAGACTAGTTTCAGTACTAAACTCGGCAGAAACAATAACTTATAATACTAGTATTGACTATACTTCAACTTAACGAAACACAACCGAAAATATATGATTTTCCGAGAGTTCAGAAGGGAGAAATACTTACTTGAAGCCTCTGATCATATAGAAATCAATTTGAAGCAATTCTGATAACTTTTTCTCGGCGGAGTTACGATTCGCCGGGCGAATTTTATGAAAATAACTCTGTAGTAATGCTCCCTACGGGCTTAGAACTCAATACCCGAGGTTAATTTGAATTTGGATGGCGTTTCATAGCGTAAACAGATGAAAAATTCTCAATTCCCTTGACTTTTACTCTCCTTAGCCGAATATATGGACATATGAAATGAAACAAGGACAACAACTTAATATATATAACATTTGGGCGGTAGACAAGGAGTCCGTGGCACGGGCCCCATCGCGTAAAAATACGATCATTTCACGGAGCCCAACGCGGAGGGGGAGGGTCCGTGACACGTTGCCCCTGTGGAAACCTACTTCGGTCTTCTCCCGTGCAACCTCGATTCTGCGCTCAATCAGCCGTTCCCCAGGCCCTTTCTCGCACGCGTCATACTCTAAAACTCTTGACTAACGTACGAATAGGCCGACTAAATGTTAGAACTTTACGGGGTGTAACATCCTCCCCCCCCCTTAGGAATATTCGTCCTCGAATGTCACTTATAGGAGCTTAATTCTTTCGACTATTATTCTAGAAATTTTTTGTAAGAGTCTCCTCTATAATATGGACTATTCAAAAATCCTGAAACGCAAAAAATCCCAACACAGATATCTTACACGACACTATAATAACTCTTCCACAAATAAGAGATGGCTAATCAAACAGTACTGATAACATAAGTAATAAAATAATAACTAAGTAACCACATCATCTTAACTGTATAATATGAGTTAATCCTGGAACAAGTGAGGATATCTAGACCTCATGTCATCCTCAGCTTCCCAGATCATCTCTTCTTTATTTCTGTTCCTCCACAATACTTTAACGGAGGCCACATTTTTAGTTCTCAGTCTGCGAACCTGTCGATCTAATATTGCAACTGGAATATCTTCGTAAGCTAGCTCTTCCATGACCTGAATATCTCCAACTCGTACCACTCTGGACTGATCACCTATACACTTTCACAACATAGACACGTGAAATACTGGATGGACAGATTCTAATTCTGGAGGTAACTCTAATTCATATGCCACTCGGCCTATTCTTCGGATGATCCGATACGACCCAATGAACCTCGGGCTAAGCTTGCCCTTCTTACCAAATCTCATCACGCCTTTCATCGGTGACACTTTAAAAAATACCCAGTCATTCACATTAAATTCTAAGTTTCAGCGTCGTACATCGGAGTAGGATTTTTGATGACTCTGAGCTGTTAGTAGTCGTTCTCTGATAAGTTTTACTTTCTCTTCTAACTGGTAGATCAGGTCTGGCTCGACTAACCCTGCTTCTCCTACTTCGAACCACCCAACTGGGGACCTGCATTTCCACCCATACAATGCCTCATAAGGCACCATTTGTATGGCAGAATGGTAACTGTTATTATATGCGAACTGAACAAGCAGTAAATGCTCATCCCAGCTCCCTCTAAAGTCTAGCACACACACTCGCAATGTATCCTCGAGCGTCTGAATGATGACGCTCTGCCTGGCCATCTATTTCAGGATGAAAGGTTGTACTCAGATTAACCTGTGTCCCTAAACCTTTCTAAAATGACTGCCAAAATCTGGCTGTATACTGTGCTCCTCTGTCAAAAATAATAGATACTGGAATACCGTACAATTAGACTATCTCTTTAATGTATAACTCTGCATAGTCTTCAGCTAAAAATATGGTCCGAACTAGTTGAAAGTGAGCTGATTTCGTCAGTCTGTCAACAATAATTCAAATAGAGTCAAACTTACATCTAGTACGGGGTAACCCTGTCAAAAAATCCATATTAACTGCCTCCCATTTCCACATCGGTATAGCCATCTCTTGAGTTAATCAGCTAGGTCTCTGGTGCTCAGCCTTCACCTGCTGATAATTAGGGCACTGGGCTACGAATGCGGCTACATCTTTCTTTATTTCGGGCCACCAGTATGTCTCTTTTATGTCATGTTACATCTTCGTTGAACCAGGATGAAGGGAGTAACGAGAATAATGTACCTCTGTCATAATCTGTTGGCGGAGCCCTGCTGCATTTGAAACGCAGAGATGACCTCTGTACCTCAACACCCCATCTTCAGCTATCCTAAAAGCCGCTAGTTCACCCTGTCGAACTCTATCTCTGAGCTGCGCTAAATAGAGTCTTCATACTTTAACTCTTTTACCTCTACCACCAAGGACGATATGTTGTATTCTGAATTATGGCCCCATTGTCCTCTAAATTTATTACCCGAACTGTTAAACTGGCTAACCGATGCAACTCTCGAGCCATCTCCCGCTTTTCTGGCCTCAGATATACTAAACTTCCCATAGATCTGCAACTGAGGGCATCTGCTACAATATTGGCCTTTTCGGATGATACAAGATGTTCACGTCATAATCTTTTAGTAATTCTAACTAGTGGCGCTGTCACAAATTTAGCTCTTTTTGCATGAAAATATACTGGAGGCTTTTATGATCCATGAAAATATCTATATGTACACCATACAAGTAATGCCGCCATATTTTTAAGGCATAAATTACTGCAGCTAACTCCAAATCATGGGTGGGATAGTTTTTTCGTGCTTCCTAAGTTGTATGGAGGCATAAGCGATTACCTTCCCGTGTTGCATCAGGACACACCCTAACTCGACTCCTGAAGCGTCACAATACACGACATATCCCTCTGAGCCTTCTAGCAATTCTAACACTGGTGCCAACCAATCCATACCTATAATTACATGAAAATCAATCATCTCTAGCTCTTACTAAATCTGCTGAGGTCTGGCGACCCACAATCTCTATTGTACAACCCCGGTAAATTTTTTTAGCAATAATAGAGTCACCTATGGGTGTAGATACTGAAAAAGGTCACTGAAACAGTTCTGGCACTATATCAAACTTTCGGGCTACTAATGGAGTAATATATGACAAAGTAGAGCCCGAATCTATCAAGCATAAACTGAATGGGAACAAACATCTAATATACCTGTCACAACATCTGGTAATGACTCTAACTCCTGTTGCCCTGGTAGTGCATACGTGCGGTCCTGGCCGCTGCCTGAACTGGATGCCCCAGATCTGCCTCAGCCCCTACTAGCTGGAGCTGAGGGCCCGCGCCCTGTAGAGGGTGTTGGGGCATACAAACCTGCTGAGAATCTATCCTGCTGATCTTGGCTGGTCTGGCGTCTAGACGGACAATTTCTCATCATATGTACCTCCTGCCCGCAAGAATAGAAGGCTATGGAACCATAGCTGCACCTCCCCAGGTGCTTCCTGTGGCAAGTACTACATCGGGGCACCGCCAATCCTATCTTATACGGTCCTTTCTGCTGTTGTGAGCCTGATGCCCGTGAACTCTCACTGGGACCTGACTATCCACGATGATCTGATCTACTACTCTGCCGCTGCTGGAACGGGGGCCTGGGCAGCCTACATGATAAACGAGTCCTAGGTCCACTTGAAAAATCTACCTGAAAATCTACGGGCCTACCCCTCCGACGCTGCTCCCGATCTGCCCTCTCCATGTCATACTGACGCTGTCTGAGCTCATCTATATTCTGGGAAAATGCCTGACCCCATGAAATATCCATATCCTCTCGCAGTGTGGCCGTAATACATGACTCCACATACTTTGGTGCTAGTCCTATAATGAACTGATGCACCTTGGCTAGCATGGTGTCAACAAAAGAGGGTGCATACCTGGCTAAGGAATCAAACCCCAATGCATACTCTCTAACACTCATTTTTCCCTGCTCTAGGTGCAAAAACTGCTCTACTATGGCTTGTGGAACCTCTCGGGACAAGTAATGGTCTACAAAAGCCTCAGAGAAAACAAGACACGCAGGTGGAGGTGCACCTCTGCCTCGGGATCTCTCCCAACTCTCGTACCACAAAAATGCTACATCTCGCAGTCGGAATACTGCTAGCTCAACTGATTCGGTAGACGAGACATGCATAACCCTGAATATTCTCTGCAACTGATCTATAAAATTCTAGGGATCCTCTCTATGGTCGATCCCTGTAAACTGTGGGGGACTCAGAGCAAGGAATTCACGAACTCTCGAGCTACCAGGCCCCTCAGCGGGCTCAGCGATAGTTGTACTACTGGCTGAGGCTGACGTTGGGTAGCCATCATCTGAACTCACATATAAAATGCACCTCTAAGCTCCTGATTTGATGGTACTGGAATAACTGGGGGTGGTACTGGTGTATCCGCTGCCCTGGTGGGCTCTGAGTCGATGGTGAGTGCTGGAGAGATCGAGGGGATGTCTCCCTGTTGCCCTCAGGCCGAATTGACTCTGACTGGGGCCCCCTACTGGTGCTCTCTCCTGCTGCTATATCTAAATCTCGACCAGTCGCAGTCCGTCGTTCATCTGACATTTTTCTCTGTAAAAAACAAAATAACATAAGCTTAGGGGATTATCCTATACAACTCAGCTCTATAGCACGACTGAAGGAGAAAGAAGAGTAACCACACTATTATCTATTATAGCCTCCTGTCTATAGAATGTGGTGCACAACACATCCATAGACAAGACTCTACTTGACACGGCTTGCAGACTCCCTGGGATATGACCTGCTCTGATACCAAGTTTGTCACGCCTCGCTGAGGTATGACTGGCACCTGGTGCCCTGACTAGGGTCTGGACTAATCTGACTGAACTTATGCACCTCTGGTGCAAACTTACTTCTCACATCCAGAAAATGACGGGCTATATCTCGGCTGTAAACACAGCCCCCGGCCGATAAGGACTTATAGCCACTTGTAAAATAAAATAGCTAACCAATAACAGGCGATAAGAGGGAATCCTATGCGGCCAACAAGGCCACCATGCTGTCCAGTTATAACTGAAATGAGAATCAGGCGAGTTACACATACTATAGCCGACAAAACAACTATTCAACAGCTAAACAAGGCCCCACAAGGCCTTCATCATGAAATAAAACATACATCTAGGCCCCACACAGCCAACAACAGACTAACCATATGGTACTGTATATCTGCAAGCCTCTAGGAGTAGAATAGTGGTCGAGACAGGGCTCCGACCTACCCATAAACTGAACAATAAAAAAGAGCAGACCTTCTAGCTACTAGCTCCGTAGGAAGGGAGCTAATTGTACTGCTAACCCTGGCTGGAAACTACGAAGATCCTGGCTTGTGCCTATCCGCACCTGCAGACAAGTAATGCAGCGCCCACGGAGGGCATCAGTACAATATGCACCGAGTATGTAAGGCAGTAAAATAATAGTGGAATGAGAGCTGAAGAACTAAAATAATCATATATAAGGGCAAAAGTTTAACCTGAACGATCTCGCTATCTATAGTAATTATTAACAAGATACACATATATACAAACAAGAACCTAACCGGGCCTCCATAAACCTGAAAGGTACAACCCATACAATAATAACCTACCTAGGCCTCCATAATCCTCGGCAGGTACAAAAAATATATGCTCCACTATCTGGTTGCTAATGATTGCAGTACACAGTAACTCAAGACGGCCCTCACAACCTCGGTCTAATAGAACCCACTATGGCCCTTACGACCTTAATCTAGTGGAACTCACTATGGCCCTAACGACCTCAGTCTAATGAAACTTGATATGGCTCTCGCGGCCTCTTTACAATAGAACTCAGTACGGCCATCGCAACCTCAGTACAATAGAACTCAATATGGCCCTCGCGGTCTTAATATAACAGAACTCATTTTGGCCCTCGCAGTCTCAACATGACGGAACTCAATATAACAACAACAGCTAATCGCAATACATATGCCTTTGACTCTCTTACTGGGACTCATACTGTATTACAATACTAAGGAAGCTAAATTGACGAAGGATTTCTCCTTAACACACATCAACTATCTCAACATTTTCCATCAGCAAATCAAATTCTATTTTTATATATGCTTTGACCATTGTATAAAAATATTCTGAAAATTGCTCATGGGACTTTCGGTACTTCTTCCGAACATTACTCCACAAATGTCACATACAAGCGTAATGCTACATGGAATTGTACACCCTTGAAACACTTTCGATAATATTCTCATTTCTATCGGACACAACACACATCTTTTCCCTGTTTCCATAAGCCTCTTTGAACTGTTCAAAGAACCAAGTCCAAGATGCATCATTCTTCGAATTCACCACACCATAAGCAAGAGGTAATATATTTCTTGATCATTCAAATTGATTAATACAAATACAAATATAACAGTGAATAATTTAGTAAATTGGTACTAATAAATATATATAAATACATAATATACATACAGCTTACCTGCTCCATCTAGAGTACTAGCATATACAAATATCCTATTGTATGATCCTTTAAGGTGACTTCCATCAACCACTATGATAGGTCTACAATAATCAAAACTTTTGATAAAAGAAAACAACACAACAAACAAATACAAGAATTCATTGTCATGTATTTTTTCATCCGTATATGTGATCCAGTGTTTTGTCCAAAACATATAAATAACCTAGCAATTTATTATATGACTTAGTTGGTTCTCCCCTTAATGATTTTAAAGCCTTTTCCTTATCTTGCCAAGCTAACATGTACGACACATCTACACCAAGGTCCAACTTAACATCATCCTTAATATCTTTTGGGGTGTATTTCCTCTTATGATTCGTCATTTTAGGCTTCACTATTCCACCAATCAGATTACTTATTGCCTGCCGCTGAGAGTACACCTTGTCCTTCAAGCTATACATATGCTCATCATAGAATTTCCTAATTCTGAACATACCTGAAGTGTTAATGCCAGAAGCCTTCATAAACCACATGCAGTCATTGTCTGCACATACAAGAGTATAACTGCATTGAAGTTTTAAAATCGAAATTTCATTGTTAGATAGATGTTAACCACAATTTTATTTTTGTATTTATACTTGAATAAAAATACATATAAAATAAATACAACATAATTTATAATCACTAAAAATATTACTTTGCCCATTAATGTTACAAAATCAAAAAATACAATCAAATACAAATACTAAAAATAATTCTTTTCCAATTTGCAATACAAAATAAAAAAAATACAATCAAATACAAATACAAATAATAATAATTTTTAATTTACAATACAAAATTAAAAAATACAATCAAATACATTTACCTTCTAGCATTTGTTTTCTTTGTTCTAAATTGAAACCTTTTGCCAATTGCATAATTTTTCATCACATATTTTAAAGTTGTCTTGTCCTTGCATACCTGTTAACAATCACTTCCTTTTGATACTTGTCGGAAATAAAATTTTTCTCCTTTTTGATACAAGGTACACATGAATCTGGAATCACAGTCGACAATCTATCATTTGTATCCATTAATTTGTCGGATTCTATAATATTTTCGATATCTCGTTCAAAAATATTATCACATAATGAATACATGCCAAAATCAGTTGACTCCTTCCTTAATTGAATGTACACTCTAACACCCATGTCATTATGTATTTTCATAGGTGAGTTCGTCCCTTCAATATTGTATTTCAGCTTTATTAATTTCAGTTGTAGATTGATTCCAAGCTATCTGGCAATCACATCAACCAATTCCCCGAAAGAAGAATATTCCTTAAATACAATTTCATCTACTTTGTATCCAACGTAGTTATTATCTTTATTCCATCTCCCAGAATGCTTTATCAGTACCGCTATGTTTGTCATCAACAATTATCCATAACAAAAAAAATTTTAAAAAAATTAATGAACAAATATAGTGGTTCTGATACAATTCGGAAAAAAAAAATGTACATCTAAGACGAAAAAAAATTATTTGTGAAAAATAATAAAAAGTGTATTTAAACCATCAATTTATATGAGAAAATTC
>JACEIK010000617.1:325483-402514 GCA_018107945.1 Datura stramonium
GTATATCGACTGATACTATACGATAAGAATTGATCCAATTGTTTATTCAACATTGTAATATCATTGGACTGTGCATTTTTTTAAACATAAATTTGAAATAGGCGATGTGGAGATAATTAAGTGTAAAGGATATACACTGAGGAGTCTGCTTCGATGATATGCTTTGTAGTCAAATGTTACATAAAAATTTGACCTTTCCTGTATAATGGTATATCAATATTATACAAGAAACCATGGTTCAATAATCTGATTCCTGCTTTTGTGTCTGGATTGATGGTCAACACGTCAACTTAAAATATCCAATTATTAAGGAAGTAGCAGTGGTCCTTTTTGGAGTGGTTAATTACAAAAGGTTGGATGTATTAAGAGTAACAGCTAATTTTGGACAGTGAGTTTTTGATGGAATGCTGCAGTGCTTTGTGTTTTTTTCTTTCTAGTTAGTTTAAGTCAAATTCATGAATGTGGACATGCTTCAGTGTGTGTGATAAGCCCTTTGTTTTTGGGAAAATTGGAAAGAAAGCTAAAATGACTATAATTAGACTTTTAACTGAAGATTGTGCTGTAACCATCTGGGGATGATTTTTATAGCATAAAAAAGCCTCTCTTACTGTATGTTAGCTCATTTGCATTAGTTTACTCATCGTTTAGCTCTTTATGCAGGCTACTTTTGATTGTTTAATGAAGACTTATGGGTTCCTGACCCCAGACTTCTGGAAAGAGACTCGCTTCACCAAATCTCCATTCCAAGAGTACTTTGATATCTTGGCGAAACCTGCCAATAAGGTTATTGTCTACGCCAACGAGGAGGCAGCACCGGAGAGGGTTGAGGCTTGATTCATTAGATGTTATGCTCCGTTTGTTTTGTTCTAGTACTTCTCTCATCATGAAATGTTAGTATTCTAAATTTTGTTTTGTGTTTTGAGGGATGTTTTTCACAGACTTGCAAAAGATAATGTTCCTTTGTTTTCATCAATATATATGGATTTTCTGCCTTCTGCTTGATTGATCTCATCTTTTGCTTTAACAGTTTTCTTGTCTGCTGTTTGAGGTACTACGCTTATTTCTACGTTTATTTTATTGTCCTTTGATGGAAACAGAGATGTTATTTCTGGTTGAAATTACATCTTTTGCAAAAAGTTTCAAAAAAAGAATCTTTTGCAAGGTGATAATCTCACCTTTTTATTCATTGGTAGTAATGTTTGTTTTGTTAATGGCTGTTTAATAAAAAAAACTTGAAATGTATTTTGTTAACTTGCCCAGATATCTTTGTTTTGTTTACGTTTTTTAAAGACTTTTTCTCTCTTTTATTTTCTGGCATGATAAGCATGTTTCATTTTACAAGAAGTATGGATTATTGTGTGTTGTTAAATTATCAAAGAATTTTGAAATGGCAATTCACTTTTGATTGTAGTTGAGATTTGAGGATTGGTTATGCTCTTTTGCACTTTCCTAAATATTTTCTTGAGTTTTACTTTTACACTCGTTAAAAGATTATAGTTTTGGAATAATTTTATCATATATTTGTTTTTTATTTTACCGTTTGTATTAAAATGGTCTATTCGACTAAGATAAAATAATTTTAATTTTATGTGATATCTTCGCTTTTTCTATCTTGTGTATCAAACGACTAAAATTTTCTTTTTTCCATTAGAATTATTATATTAACAAACACTCTTAGTTCATGTTTTATAGCACGTAAAATAATATTAAAATTAGGTACAAGTATTAGTAGTGCAACGTTATAATTAGGGGTTGGCGTTCAGGCCATCAGATTGAATATGAGAATTTTGGTTTGGATATTCAATTTTCAAATTAAGAAAAGCACAATTCAAATTCAATCCAAATAAGTTCGAATTGGATTGAATTTTTAAAGTTCGGTTTCGAATTTAATCGGTTTGGATTTTTTGGATTTTCAGTTTTGACTTCTGAGCTTATTAGGTAGATCATAACAAGTAACAATCTCAGTCCACCTAATACTTTGCTCCTTGAAATTTATAACTTTTTACAATTTACAAGAATTGAGGTGACTCTACCGCCCATACCGTGTATTAAATTTTACTTACTCGTGAAATATTTTATATTTTTATATTTGATTAATAGAAAATCTCATATTGATTTAGTATTATGATGGGTCTTAGGTATTAATCTATTGGATCTTGGAAATTGGACTTATCAGTATTGGACACATATGGTATGAGTAATTGAGTAGAGTTAAATATAAGTTTATGAAAATTTCGGATTTTCAGATATCCAAAAATCCATAATATTAAATCCAATATCCAATCTAAAATTCATAATTTTTAAAAATGAAATCCAAAATTCAAAAATTCAAAAAGTTCGAATTTCTGTTTGAATTTTGAATTGACCCAAACTATACCCAGTCCTAGTTATAACTGTGAAAAAATGCTTTACTAGTTATCTACATTTTTATACCATAAATCAGATATTATTTACTCATGCGGAGGTTAAATTACTAACAGAGTTTTATGTTGCAAAATAGATGTTATATTGTATTTCCTCAGTTTTATTTTTATATGATTATATTAGAGTATAACTTTTGAAATTAATTTATATCTATATTATACCGAGAGCATGAAAACCTTTAGAAGTATTGTTTAAATTTTTTATCCGTTATTAAAAGACTCTATTATATTGATAAAATTATTATTTATTATTTTTTAAAATTATTATTTAATTATTTTTATAATATTTTAAGTTGAATAAAAAAAATTATTATTATATATAAACGCTTATATGATGAGTCTTCTACGATCGATTAATTGAAATTAATGTTGAATTCCCATAAGATTTGCCTAATAAATTTTTTCCATGCATAAACCCTAAAAATTTATTTCCTTAAAAATTTCCTCTAATTAGAATGCAATAAATTAGATTTTGTATTTTTAAATGGCATAAAATTATATTTATGTATAAATTCTAAAAAGTTTTCAACCGCTTAAAATTATATTTAGTAATTCCTAAATCTCACTTTCAATTTTTTTATTTTTTTTAATCGTTTTTTTTTTTTATTTTAAAACATTAACATAACATAAAAATACTCTCAAACTCTTCTTCATCAATAATTTTGTCTCAAAGTTTTCTTCATCAACTGTACTAACTTTGATTCAATCCCCAACTTTATATTGCTTGCAAGTTTTCTTCGGGTTTTAAAATCTATTTTTTTTTGTTTCATCTTGTAGATTTAAAGAAGACAATTATCTATCCGTTTTATTTCATGTTAGCATCGAACTTCAACTACTCGAGCTGGGCTCGTGGTGACACCCTGATGCCCACGCCATTGCGACGTGAGCGGGTTTGCCCATCGGCCTATTTTGCCAAAAGATAGCAAGGAGCGCAATGATTAGCCCAATGAATTTGAAGAAGACAACAGTAATAGTTATGCCAATTCAAGTTATTATCTTCAATATAATTTTATTTAATAATTTTTTTTATTTTTTTTATTTTTTTTAGTTTTTTTATATTTTTTATATTGTTTGTTTTTTGTTTTTGGGGTTTTTTTTTTTTTATGAATTTTGAGTTTTTTTAATTTTTTATTTTTTAATGAAATACTCCCTAATTTAGGGGATTTTATGCAGAGAATGAAAGTTGAGGAAGGAATGACTCTTGATATGTGAGTATTCAAATGAAAGATTTTCATGTCAAATATTTGTCTTATGGATATTGGTTGGCTTTTATCAGAGGAATTTAATTTTTCTAATACTTCTATTTAAGCTTATTTAGTGCTTTGTTCCCAAATTATATATGTCCAACATTTTAAAAAATGTGATAATAATTTTCACTTTATATGAGCAACTATATATCTTATCTCACAAGAAATTACATAAGAATCCACCTTGCTCCTAAAAACAACCATTCCTTTTCATCAACTTCCTTATAACAATGAAATTCAATTTATAGCCTTCACATATTTTCATTAGAGTTCAAGCACGTCAGTAACCAAAAGCCCCTTGGTGTTTTTTTAAAAAAATACAATATTTTTAAAATAAAAAGTTACATATTTTAGAGAGTTGGAGGCGTTTAATTAAGCTTTTCGATTATAAAAAAAAGTGGTATTGAGTAGTATCAGCAATTGTTCTCCAATAGTTTTTTTTTTTTAAAAAAAAATTTAATAATAAATACTTTAAAAGATAAATAAATTTTAAAATTTTAGTTAAACAAGTTATAAAATGAATATAGAACAAAGTACTAGATGAAAATTTTCTTCACTAATATTTTATAGACCTTTTGTTGTTTGTAAATTTTACTTATGAGAGTAAAATGTTTTTATCAAATTATCTTGTTAGAACGTCATAATTTATATATTTAATTAGTATTTTTTAATTATTTTAAAAGATAATATTTATTTTTTATAAAAATTATTACATAGATTAAAAAAATAAAAGATATTATGATTTTAAATAAGTAACTTAAGAAAAGAATGATAATTTAATTTAAATGAGTATTTTAAAAAGTCAATTTTTTTAATTTTTTTAATTTTTTTAATTTTTTTAATTTTTTTAATTTTTTTATTATTTTCAAAATTACACTTGAAAAATTATGATAGATAACTAGTTAGTTTAATAAATAAAGAACTTTATAAATAAAACTAGGGCATAAATTTTGAGAACTTATTTTGTTTTAAAATTTTAAATGTTAGAACTTTTAATATAGTTCAAATAAGGGAAGATTTAAGCTAAAAACTAACATAATGACTGCCTCCGAACTTAACTACATAGCTAATATCAAAAAAAAAAGAATTTAATTACATATTTTTAATTATTAATTTTTTAAAGGTCTAAATATTAGAATAATAATTAAATAAAATTATTTAAGAAAATAGTAAATAACGATTTTTTTCATTGCGGAATATTTTAATGAAGTGCAAAAAGTTCACTCAATATTTCAAAGTATGTTCTACACTTTTAATATAACTGGGCTTCTAAGATACGCGCTCTCACGTGTCCCTCATATATATTTACTTATATTATTTAAATATATGTCACATTTATTTTGACATCAATTATTATATTTTTATAATTTTATTTTATGTATATATATATTAAATTTAATATTAACGCGAGATACACGTGCAACGCATGTACACCGAACTCAGTAATAATTAAAATATGTTTGTGTAATAATATAAGAATTTAGAAAGAAAATTATGAATTTCAAATTGATAAATAATTATGTTTAAGAGTTTGATCCAATCTTGTAGTTCTCTTCAACTGCTCATACTTGTTTCAATGAACAAAAACAATGCATAAGCAAAGATTTGATCAAAGCGTATAAAAAATATCGCTTTTACATGAAAGACTTAAATTCATACAATATATGTATATTTTCATGTTAATTACAAAAATTATATTACTATGCTATTAACATTTTAACATTTAATATAAATATTAGCATTACGAAGATACATTGTAATACAAAGTTATATAGAGAATGAAATATATAGTATAAGTTATTAGTTTAACTATTAACACTTACAAAATCATGTTGTGAGTTATTAATGGTTTATTTTGGCATTAATAAATTGATATCATATCACAATATATTTATTTATTTGTACTGATCATCCAATAAGAAAGACTCATCAAAAATAGTGAAAAACAACCATTAATGTTTGCATTGGAAAGTGACTATATATATCATACTCCTAGCGCTGCCCTTTTCTAGACCCTATTAACACACGAAATGTTTTATGCATCTAGTTTCTGACATTTATCCTAAATGGCAAGTCCTACTGGCACCTACACCGACTCTAACTCGATAGGAGAACCCCTTTTTAATTATTACAACGAAACAAAACATTACAAATTCTCATTAGCTTGCACAAGTTAATATTTTTCTCGAAATATCAAATAAATGCTTCCCAAAACCTTAATTCTCCCAAGAATTCTAGTTAGTCTAGATGTATAAGAGCGCTAAATAGTAATACCGATAAAATAAATGACACACCTTATTCATGGGAGAGAATGTGAAGCCGATCTCGAGTATTCATACTAATCATAAAACTTCAAACCTGCCACAATCTACACCCAAAAAGGTGTAGCAATATAGTATCATATAACTTATATTTATATCCTATCAAGTTCATTAATCACCCGCAATCATATAACTCAAACAATATTCATATACCTTCTCAAACTCTAGCCATCGATCATAATTTCTATTCTATTTTCTCATCTCGCTGCAACGGATACTTTGACCGCCGCAAATGGCTCGACACGCAGTTCGTTCACTGCGACGACTCTATTTAGGCAAAGTAGCCTCGTTTCACCGACATTTTCCTTCAACCCACCCTTTAAACACTATGAACACACTTTATTCGTTCATACCCCTATTAATATTAACTAAGTCCGTTCCAATTTTCCAAGACTCATTTATTGACTCAACATGATTAACTAACCATTTTCACTCCTACTCTTTTGTCCGCTCCTCGATATTACACCTAAATCAGTTATCTCCTAGTTAATCATTACCATCGTTGAACCGCTTATGTTACCTTTATAACTCACGTAAACTACATTAAACAAGCATTCAATCACAACATTAAATAATAAACTCAAGTACTCAACAAGAAAAAGATCAACTTGTACCACTGGAGTTATGTCCTCCAAACATAAGATTACAAGCACATACTCGCACTCTATAATCTCCACATTGTACAATTAAGTACCGTAAATTGCATCACGCAAGACTATACCTCGCATCATAAAGATCATGTATCATCTCATTATGTATCATTTCATCATTGATCCTCAATCATACCTATATTATATCGGTATATCATGTATTACATCTCAGACATCTCATATTCTAAGTCACTCATATGCATACTGCTTCCGATATCTATCTCACAAATCTGCATGCATATCATATCATACTTGTACAAATCTCTATCTCACATTCATAACACGGATGCGTTTCTGCACACGCCTCCGCCACATTACTGTGCACACATGCCGAGGGTTTTATGTCTCGCCATTTCAATCATGACCCGTAGGACTCTAGAAATCTATGTAGTGTACACTCGGGGCCGTATGCACATCTCATCATACCTATCTTCGTACCATATTTGTACACCCAACTGTATGAACATTGAGTTATACATGCTCGTGTACTATCCCATACTACTTACCCTAAGCATATCCAAATATTCAAGCACACGCCCGATATTACTAATTTGATATTACTACCTTGCTCTGCACTCATTGGTTCATCAAGGCAAGGCGAATGGACGACTAAGAATGTGAAGATCCTTCCATACCCGCATTACGTGGAAGAGTTGTGCAAGAAATTTGTCAATATGTAGTTCAACGATGTCCCAAGATCTCAAAACGAAGCTTTGGGATGCTTTAGCAACCCCGTCTTCTATGATTCGCACCCGCATAAGAATTACATTGATCCTATCAAGGTGAATCGTGCAAGATCAAATCGCTTATTATTTTCTTACGTAGATGAAATAACTGGGACAGGAGAGTCTCGGTACTACGACATTAAGAGGTATCTCAAGGCAAGAGACTATCTAGAAGCGTGTAACCAAAAGATTCGAAGAGAACACTCCTGAGGTTAGCAAACATTTTTTTCTAAACGGGAAATTCTCTATGTAAGGACTCCCGATTTAGGATTTAAGGTGTGTCACGCCAAAGAAGTCAACAAGCTTGATTGAAGAAATACATGAAGGTACATGCGTCTCATATAAATGGCTTCACTTCGCTAAGAAGATTCTACGTAGCCGGTTATTTTTGAATGACCATGGAAATGCACCGCACGCTTCGAGGCAAAAATTTCATCGTTGTCAGATTCATGGTAATTTGATTCAAAGCTCCGCCAAATGAATTCAATGCTGAGGAAGCCCTCTCGCTCTTCGCGCCTGGGGAACGGACGCCATTGGTCCTATTTGAGCCACGCGCATCCAATGGACACAAGTTTATTTTCGTAGCTATTGACTATTTCGTGGAAGTCAGTAGAAGCATCTTCTTACAAGTCGTGAAGGACAGTTAGCGGTAGTAGATTTTGTTCGCACAACATCATTTGCCGCTCTCTAATCCCCGAGTCAATTGTGACAAATAATGGAGCTAATTCGGGTCAGCTTTGTTTGATTTGGGTGAGGTATGTGAGGATTTCCAAGATCACCCACCACAATACTCACTCCACTCGCCTCGATCACTGAGCAATTTCAGACGACTAACAAGAATATCAGTGAATATTGCGTAAGATGATTGAAAATTACAAGCATTGCACGAGAACTACCGTTTGCCCTCCTTGGCTATCACACCACGTATTAGAACTTCAACAAGAGTAACTCCCTATATTTTGGCTCACGCGAATGTATGAAAGTTACCAAAAGAAAGTAGAGATATCATCCTGAGAATTATCCAAGAAGCCGAATGAAAGTGATGCGTATTAGGCAAAAGCTCCGTATGAACAATTTGGATGCCATCGATGAAAAAGAATGAATGTAATTTGTCAGTATCGCCTTTATAAAAATAGTACGGGTCAAAGCTACCAAAGGTAAGATTGAGACAATTCAAACCGGGCAATTGTTGTCATGCATATTCCCAATCAAGAGTGAGGCTAAGGAAAAGTTTGCACCTAATTGGCAAAGGTCATATATGGTTCACCGAAAATAATGGAGGAGCACCGATTCTACCGTAGACGGACGGCGGCGCGGCCAAGGGCCATTAATGCGTATGTTGTCAAGAGATACTACATCTAGGAGTTTATTTATTTTTATTTATGCAAAGTCTTTCTAAGTAACAGAACTACGTCTCGACTCCTTGACTTCCCACCTACAAGTACGTAGGCAACCCACATATGGTCCAATTTCTCTATAATAGAAAAACTAAACCATTCTTTTCATGTATTTTGATCCACGTTATGACCTCCGATTCAAGGATATGCAGCGCCTACATCGCCCGCCATTATGATAAAAAAATTTAATTTCTTTTCTCTTCTTTTACTTGTATGCAACGAGCCACAATTTGCTTTAAATCCTCTTGAATACGTAGGAAACCCATGGAGGTTAGACCCCATAAGGTTTTCGAAAAGTATATTCAGAGACCATGCTAGACTCATTTCCTTCGAGATGTACAAATGTGACGCAAAGATCATCATCTCCTTATGACGAGCATTCAAAGACACCTCTTATGACAGTAAATTGGGGCAATTTTAAGTGGCATCATTGCAGAATGTATCAAAGAGACGTCGAAGAGTATTTGATCAACCCAACTCATTGGACAAAAGAAGAATTTTTGGATAAAGGATGTTCACTGCTTCACAAACGTGTCATATGTAAAAGTTCTAGGTAAAGATCTTTTACAATTATATCTCCATGCATATTATAGAAATAACATGATTTTTAATAATAACTATCATCATTATTTTAATTAGTATTTTTATTTATTTTATTATTATTTTTTATATCTATTGTTAGACTTACAATAGACGGGGTTAAGTAAGTCCAAACGGTTTTAAGCATGAAGAATTAAGTGTCAGGTCTTCAAAGTCGATGTGAATCACTCTCCCCCAAAACTAATAAATTTTCTTTGTGCAGGATTTCAAAATTGTAGAGGCCGAAAAGTGAACAACGCTAAACCTTTTCCTAAATTACGCATCAAACAGTTTGAATTTCTTATAATATTTATGATAAAATTATGCCTCTCAGAATAAAATAGTTTTCGTAATCTATGACTTTGAAATTTCTAAAAAAAATTACCAATTCATAAATACCTCAAATGCACTATAAATCACTTTCAATTTTCTTCAAGAACTTTGCAAATACGTTTCACGTTGCTTTCAAATGTTTTAAGATGTTCTACATATATGCCACACATAGCTTTAATTTCTTCAAATACTTTTGCAAATGCATCGCACTCTAGCTTTCAAGTTATTTCAAATGTTCTGCACTGGCATCGTATGCTACTTTCGAATATCAGGCATATGTACCGCACATGCTTGACTTTTCAAATACTATGCATATGCACCGCACTCGGCTCCAGCTTTCTTCAAATACTCTAAATATGTTATGCACACGTTTAAAAGTACTCGCATAGGCACCACGTGTACTTTAATTTTCAAATACTCGCAATGCACCACACCCGTCTTCGCATTTATTTCAAAGATGTCTTGTATTAAACATGCATCGCACATGACTTTGCAATGCATCACACATAGCTTTCGATTTATTTCAAAAACATTTGTACGCACCGCTACACTATCAGTTTCAAATGCTCCGCGTCACATTGCACGTAGCTTTCAATCGCTTTCAAACATTCAAGATAATTATCTTCAAATGCTCGCATACCTCGCAAATGCACTATATTATCATTATTTTTTAATTTTATCAGTTTCAAGCGCACCACAATGCACTATTTCAAATGCAAAGCACCACGTTCATAAGTCATTTGGCTTTGAAAAGCCTCATCTTCATGAATTATTTGTTTAAGGGCCATTTTCATTGAGCATCGCCGAAAGACACCATTATCATGAATCATCACCTAAAAACCTCATTTTTATAAGCCTTTATTAAGGACAACATTTTAAAATCATTCCGATTTGCAAAGCTACATTTTTATAAATTAACATCTGAGAGGTGTCATTTTCATGAGCTTAGTTTACTTCACTTCACATTTTATATATCTATACATATATCACTAATTATTTTATCTAAGACCCGCCCGTGTAAGCTTCAACACACGTGGAACTACTTCCTAAGCAATGGGACAGGCATCGCTTAGCGAGGAATATCAAACTCACAAGTCGAGTCAAAGGTCGCGTGCTCCGACTCCAATTCTTAATTAGTCACCCGTACTTCGTAATTTGAGTGAATCAATACTTTTTTCTCCCCGCATCTTTCTATATAAAGTTCTTCCCAAATCGTGCTGTAAGACCAAAGGTCAATCATAAATTGACTGGGCAAAATTTTGAGAGCATCCTCAAAATTCACCATAATCTTCCGCCTGCGAACCACCGTATTAAGCCCGATTCCCGTCTCCCTAAAAGTAGGTAGTTCAAGTTCGAGCACGACCGTACTCACTCTATTCGCGTCTAAATCTTCTTATCTTCCGTTACAAAAAGAACCTAAAGGTCATTATAATTCCACACTTGGGCAAATTTTTTGAAGTCAATCAATTTATGATGACTTTCGCTCCTTGAACTACATACTCAGCCCCGATTTAAACCCGAGATATGTGCGCAGCCTTAAATCGTAGCTCACCCATAATTTCTCAAATTTTAATTTTTTTGCTAAAAAGATGTGTTTGGTCGGCCAAAATTAGCTACTCGTTAATATTTTCGCCGAAAGATTCTGTTATCTTTGGTCGAAGAGGGCAAGCAATGACACCCACTTTATCTCTCCACATTTTTTTTATTAACTATTTTAAGCTTCAAATTTTAATGAAATAAAAATGTTTAAATTGTTTAAGATATTTTTAAAATTATTTGGATATTATATTGACATTTTCATCAAATGAATAAATAAATATATATGTATATATATGTTATTTTCTTACGATTTTCAATATTTTAAAATATTTTTTTTAAAATAATATATATATATATATATATATATATATATATATATGTGCGTGTGTGTGTGTGTGTGTGTGTGTGTGTGTTAATATATTTTTCATGTTGAAAATTAGTACTTTATTTGAGTATGTAGTTTAAATTATCAATTTTAAGTCAATTATAATTTAAATATTTTAATTAATATTTCTTAAAAAAAATTGATTCAGTTTGTCGTTTTTTTTTTTTATTTTAAAGTTTAATTAAATTAATCGACACACGATCTTAATTTTTATTTGTATTTCAAGAATGAAATGATTTTATTATTTAAATGATTTCACTTTATAATTAATATTATTTTATTAAAAAGTGACTAAAATTAAAATAAAATTGACTTTATTTTAAATTGTAATTTTTTCACACATTAAATCAAAATCAGCAATTTTTTTCTTAATATTTGCTAATAATTTTCGCCCAATCCATGTTTGCCACATGAGCAAGCACATGGATTATGCTTCTATTTCTTTGATTTTAAGTTTCAACAATAAATAATCACATATATATAATTTAAAAAATCATTATATATATATAATGATTTAATATTAATTAAACAAATTAAAATAGAGGTAGTATTATTTCTTTTTTATATTTATCAAAAAAAGTAATTTGTTTAAAAAAATTTCTTATTTTAATTCCTAACCGTCCGATCTTTAAATCAAATGGTCCAGATCATTGTACCCACCTATCAAAATAACCCGACCCACCTATCAAAATAACCCGACCCAAATCCATCCAAATTATCCCTCACTCTTCGTCCAAAACACCACCATTACCGTAACTCTTCGATCTCTCACCCCCCCAGACCTCCTTCCACCGCGACCACCACCCTTCGCCGCCCAGACCCGGTGTCCAGCCCCCTCCTCCGCCAGGCGCCAACAACCAAACCCAGACCCACCAACCCTCGCGAACCCCATACCCGTCGACCCTCTCCCTGTCTGACCCATCACTCTGTCAAAGACCCGAAAAATCCGCTCATGACTTCGTTCTTCTCCTGCTTTTGGCATGGAGCAGGTATGTTCTTCCCTTTTTATTTTAAAATTTTTCATCATTTTCTCCTCTTCCTCACGCCTCTATCCCATCAGATACTTGAGCATTCAAATTTGAATCCTCAAGTTCTAGGAATTTTCTTTGAGAATCCCCAATCTCTCCTATAAAAAGGAGGAGGCTTTTGAAGGGAAAATCACTGAGATTCACTCAAAAAAACATCCGAACTCACTGACTGAAGTGAGACTAGAAAAAAAAAATCCGAACAACAGCAGCACGCGAACACACTAGTTTTTCGTTTCCCTTTTATGCTTGGTTTCTTTTGAATTTACTCATTCCCATATTACTGTCCTTTTTCTGCTCGCACTTGAGCTCGAAGAAGTTAGCCTAGGACTCGACTAACTCACCACCCCAATCGCTGCACAACGCCCGATAATACTCCTACTATTTGTTTTACTGTGTTTTGATGATTTTGGTTGATTCTATGCATTTGGCAAGAGTATTAGCTGCCTGTTTTTGATCCCTGTTTGTGAGCCAGAGAAGTTTTGGTCATTTTTTTTGTTACACTTACATCTGATTATATATTCATAGTGCACTTACAATTTGTGATTTAGCATGAAACAAGTTCTGTGAGGTTTTGAACCTCTAAGTATTATCAATTTGTCTATTATGATGATCTTCGCAATGTTTTGCTTTAATATTTGAACAGAGCATGCAGTTGCTCCGATATACCTCGGATAATTAGTTGTGCATTTAAATGAACTCAGCTTCTAACTTGGCATGAAAGACTTTGTAAGTTTTGAACTCTAAAGTAGACTCAGCTTGATACATTGAGATTCTATTATGTTTTTGTTTGAACATAACAGTACCATCTAAGAACTGATTTTTTTTTTCAAGTGTGACTTAAACAAGTATGAAATTGCGCTAACCTAAACGCTAGGTGGCAGATTTCTCACATGGCAACATTGTCTGAATTTGGTTTACTTATCATAATTAGCCAAGGAATAGTACGAGTCGGATATTTCTGAATGGTTGTTGATTATCTTTTTCATCTTTAAGTGACTAAACATATGTAGCTTCTCAGTCTTTCTAAATGAGAATTTGTGATT
This sequence comes from Datura stramonium, assembly GCA_018107945.1. Classification (NCBI taxonomy): domain Eukaryota; kingdom Viridiplantae; phylum Streptophyta; class Magnoliopsida; order Solanales; family Solanaceae; genus Datura; species Datura stramonium. The sequence goes on from JACEIK010000617.1 coordinate 339,154, forward strand.
AAACACCTAATTACCATGTAAGTGAGACAAAATAAAGAATATTGTTGCTTCCCTATGATCCTGTAAAGTTGGTAATTTCTTTTAACTTCCTAAGTACTACCAACATGAGTTCATGTTCAAAATAATAGGTGTTAATACTATCTAATACAACCACGGTTCACCCTTAAAGAAGTTTCCCCTATTTTCCCTTAAGATATGTTGTTGGAGCTTGAAAAAGATTTAGTTTCGTATGTATGTGCTAGAATCATTTAGTAATAGTAGTTGAAGGGTGGCATAAAATTCGAGTTTCAAGTAGCAATAGGTGCATTTTTTCTCTTTTTCTTTTTTTGAATTTGCTTGGTTTACGACCAATTGGCTAAGTGTCCTGTATGTTATTCATTTATATTAATCGACTAAGATAAGTAACAGATCCTAAACTAAGTTCATGAACATGGATTGTCTAAATGTGTGACCCTATTTAAGGTTGTTTTCTTTAACTCTTGAGCACTCGGATAAGTTATGTTCTCAAATAATGGTTGTTATTTAAAGTAAAAAAGGAAAAAATTTAAGTTGAAAATGATTTTGTTGGTAGTATTGTTTGTTGTGTTGAAGCCGCCTCCATTATTTTCCTTACTATGAATTGAATGACTCTGGCCCAAAACATAAATGAAAAAATATGATATTGCTAAGTGATATGAGTTAATTTATTTTTATTAAGAGTGTTGTCTCTCTATTTATGCCTTTAAATCAATTTAATTTCTAGTTGCAAGCTTTTCCTTCTTGAAACAAAAGGGACTTATTTAAAGCACTGAGAGGGCTATTTTGTTTGTTTGGCGCTTGAGTTTTAAAACTTGTCTTAGAATATGCCTATTTTTGTTAGTTTGAGACTTGAGTTTTAAAATTTGTCTTATAATATGCCTACTATTTTGAATAACTTTCTGGGAGAATAAAAACAATTGGAAGGATTCTTGTACTTATTTATTTATTTTAAAAATTACTTTTTTAAATTTTATAATTTCAATTTTTTAATCTTTCTTTTTTTTTAAAACTAACAAATATTGTAGTATTGCAATGATAAACTTGTAGTTGCAAGAATGTTATGTATATGTGGTCTCCAACTGCTCCGACTCCTATTCCTTTAATGGATTATCTGAATAACTTTAATTGAGTGAGTTTAGAACTCCACAAATAATATATATGGTGGTGTTATCATTTTGAATTTTCTGTCATCGTTTTAAGAATGCTTCTTTGACTACTATGTGTCTTTCTCTATTCATTTTATCATAAATATAAAACGAATAGTAATGTGCTCCCCTTTTACCATATGTGGGTGTAGTATTTATAATGAAGAGGAAATGATCAACAACATTAATGTCTAGGATGAATTCTGCATGAGGAGGCTGCTTTATTATTTCGAGTCTTAGCATGGTCAAAGTGTTCGAATTACTTGTTTCCTTTAAGTTTTATCTTTCACATCACTTAATTAGTTCTCTAATCTTTTTACTCTTTTCTTTGATTAAGAATGGGCTGCTGGCTCAATTTGGTTTATAAAAAAAACAACTTCTTGCAGAATAATATTTAGCCCACTATTTGGCCCATTTCCCATTTTTTAGAAAAAGTTTAAGGTGTATCATCTTACATATATTATTTTTACAATTATGTTATGCATATATTATTTTACAAACATATTCTGTGTATTATTATATTATAATTTATTGATATACTATCATTTACATATGCATATTATATATATACACACACACACATTACATATTATGTACCCATCCACACATGCTCTAATTTATTTTATCATCTATTTATGAATACTTATATTTGCATATGACATAGTATATATAATTATTTTGTTGTAGATCAATTTTCCTCGTAGATAATTTATCTCCATATTCATATATGCTATATACTATTTTTATATATACGCATACAATCACTTATTTGATATTTATAATCACATATATGTATTTATATATTATTATACAATTTATGTATTCATGTATATTATGTATATTATGTATAACCACTTAACATATATTACTTTTTTATACTATACAGATCCTGCATATTATGGTTATACAATTTTTAGTATACATATGTATAATATTTACTTTCTACATATTTCATACATCTCTTAACTACAAGAATTAGTGTTAGATAATTTGCTATGTTTTCGATTATTTCAAACAACTTATCAATATGTATACGCCTTTGCTATATTGCGCCACCATATCATATATGTCTATCTAGATATTTGCATATACCATTCCTGCAAAATATTTTCATTTTTTAAAACCCTATTTAAACCTCTTTAACACCTTTAGCAGGTAGTGATGGAATTATCCTCTTATGCATCTTAGGCTAAATTTAAGGACTACCTTTGACAGACTCGGCGGGTGCCTAACAACTTTCCCTAGAGTAAATAAAACTCTTACCCGCATTTTCAACATTTCGCAGACTAAAATAGAGTTCATTATTTATTTATTTATTTATTTTCTTTCGTTAAATGATTTTCCTAAAATTAGGTGGCGACTCAAAACCCCGTTAACTGTAGAAGAGCCGAACGTTGCAAACTATTTTGACCAAGCCTGGGGGTGGGATGACGACACCGACTTCTCAATAGGTAGTTTTTGGTTCATCAATGTTTGATAAAGCATGCTAAAGAATCACCACTTCCTAATTGAAAGTCGGCTTCTCAAGCTCGAAGCCAAGGATCAATCAACGACAAATTTATCCTTGACCGTCCTTAATGAAGAAAAGCTTCAAGTGGCTACTTTTGGGTTATCACAAAGTTTTTTTCTAGATTTAGGCTTGCAGGAACAAGATCCGATTTTGTTGCAATAAATTTCTACATGTGGAGTTGTTGCAACAACAACTATTAGTCCGCCGCCACAACAACTATTAACTCCGTTGCAACAACCGGTTGTACTTTGGATCTCTGTCCATCAAATTGGTTACCGTTACAACAGTTCATAGCTTGTCGGGTCGTGACTTTCGTGTTTAACCAATTTTAGAAGTCGCTTGGATTCGTTTTTAGTATCAAGTGCTCCCCTAAAATAACGCATTCTAAGTGATCTCCACAACTTTGATAAATTGGCTTTTATCTAAGTTGTTAATGCGTTAGCTCGCTATTGAAGATTAATGAACCAGCCAGACTTAAAGGTTTATTTTTTAGCACTCGCTGAAATAAACCGACTTTCAATAGGAAGTCCGTTGGTTGATCAATGGTCAATACGAACTTAATGAATCGCCAGCTTGCCAATGGAAAGTCAATTTATCTCCAATCGATCGACCGCCGAACGCGTAATTTGTCCTTAGGGAAGCACTTATTAAAAGAAGCTTCAAGGGGCTACTATCTTAGGTTATCATAAGTTCTTCCTAGATTTAGTTTCTAGGAACAAGATTTGATGTTGTTGCAATAAATTCTACATTTAAAAATTATTAAAAAAACAAAAAAAACATGTAATTTAATTAAAATTAAAAATTTTATATTATTTTAATGTCTATTTTTGACACATAAATTTGCGGTATCCATGGATTGTTCCAACAAAAAGAAGAGTTGGAGATAGAATTTAGTAAATTTCAGCCTCGGGAATTTTTGGGTTTCTGACCAAAAATTTGATAAGTTAAAGGGAGATTCGCGTGAGCGATCACATCGGGCGATTTAATGAGCGAAGTGATGACGCCGCTTTCCAAATCAATTAACGAATTTATGGAGAATTACGCAACAAAGGATAGAACAAGAACGATGATCATCATTAGTGGCAAAGGATATACTTCACTTGACGCCGTAAAGCCGGGTGGTGCTAAGTGATGCATATACTCCGCGAGGAAGTTCAATGTTAAGAAGATACTCCATATATGTTGGATAGATTTTCAGCCATGGTACCTCAAAGGTGTCTTCTTATGCTTCCGGAATGCCTCAAATGCTATAAAAATATGAATATGTTTCTTCCAAAGATCGAGACTTTGGACAGAAGCACGCGAGTTGATGAGGCAAACTTCCATAAATGTTTCGATATCCAAGAGGGGTATTTACCCGTCTTCAAGGATAATGTGAGCCTTTTACTCCTATTTGATGCAAGAGTGAGAAGAACTCAAATTTCAGCACTGACAAAAGGCAAAGAAAAGGTTGGGTTTGCACACCAAAGATGACAAAAGCAGACGCCCAACGGAAATGACTACCAGAATTTTTACAAGTATGCAGATGATTAGAAAAGAAATTTAGCAACTATCAAGTTCATAGATCAACCAAGAACTTGTACACAAAGGCATGAATTTAATTATCAAGAGTTTTTGAGCGCATTTAATTAACATCGAGCAAAAAAAGGAGGACTAGGTAAGTTTCTTACAATCTCTATTTATATTCACTAGCACGGAAGTTGCCGCAGCCATGCAACAACTGTTGCATTTGTTGTAGCAACTCAATGAATTTGCTACAACTACATCTGCTATAATATATTTATTGAGTCACGCGAAGAATCGGCACTCAAGCTGCAAATAATTTCTTACTGAAGTCACGCAGCGAGATGCAACAACTATCGCATTTGCCGCAAAGAATCAATGAATTGCCGCACAAAGATGCAAGCAGCTTGCTGCATCTACCGGCAAAGATATTTATTGAGTCACGCACTCGTTGGCAAGATTTTATTGAGTTGCTATAGTAATATTTTTTTTATGTCTAATGTGTAATTAACATATAGACTACCAACCACTATAATCCCACAACAGAGTAATCCTAGATCTCAACTTACAACTTCATGAGACGTGTACAATAAGTTTGAAAGAGGAGAGTCTAAAGTCTAGTGTTATCTACTTGAAACAAAGTCTTGATAAACATAATTTCACTTATTATTTTCTTGATTATCGCAAAGTATCAGCCCTACCAGAGGTATCTCATGCTTCGGGGCAAAAGAATATTCACCGGATGCACTTCTCAAAAAGAAATATTTTGTCTCTCTTGAATTCATGATTAATGATGGAGTTGATAAATGTTTCGTGATTGCAACATTCCTTGCTACTCAAGATGAGTTCTTTCGAACACATTCAACTGCTGATGAAATTGGGCGGTTCAGTTCTCAAACAGTGGAATATTCGATCACTTGCCGCCAAGTTGCTCAACAAAGAGTGGATCTATAAACGAAATGGCCACAAGGATCTCCCAAAGAATGAAATTGGGGCAAAACATGCGGTCCTTACCTTGCCTTCATCGAGCATCCGACACAACATCGATGGATCTCCGTATGACAATACCGAAGAGCGTATGCGGAGACGGGTTGTGGGGTGGTTGATAAGGAGCACATAAGGTGGCTGAAAGATCTAATTGCCTTTATTTGAAAAGTTTGTCAATATTTTAAAGTTATTGTTTATGTTTAAGTTTTGCTTGCCGAACAACCTGCCTTAAGGTGGCTAACATCATTTATTTGAAGTTATGTGAATGTATGTGTTTTAATGTTCATTATATTTTGTGTTCTTTTATATTTTAATATTCCGCAACAAGTTATATTACCCGCCGGAATACAAGTTGGTTAAGTTTTTTTGAAAATTCTCAACAAGTACATAACTTGTTGCAACTACTTAGTTTACTTGCTGAGATTTTCCAACAACTATATAACTTGTTCAAACAAGCCGTGTTACTTGCCGAAAATCTCAAAGAATTAAGTCATATGGTAAAACAGCTTGTCAGCAAAGAAGTATATAACTTGTTGCGGCAAGTTGGTTAAATTGTTTGAAAATTCTCAACAAGTACATAACTTGTTGCAAAAACTTAATTTACTTGCTGAAATTCCAAATTACTAAATAACTTTTTCAAATGTCATGTTACTTACCGGAAAATCCCAACACCGAGTCATATGATAAAATAGTTAATAAGGCCAAGTATATAACTTATCATAAAGAAATGTTAAGCTGTTTGTAAATTCTCAACGAGTACATAACTTATCGTAACAATCTTACTATTTCAATAAATTTTCCAACAACTAAATAACTCGGGTCAAACAAGCTCGTGCTACTTGCCGAAAAATCCAACAATTAAGTCATATGGTAAACAAACTTGTTATGTTAAAGTCAAGGTTGTTTGAAAATCCTCAACAAGTACATAACTTGTTGCAACAAGTCATGATACTTCCTCAAACAAGTCCAACAATTAAGTCATATGGTAAACAACTTGTTGCAAAGAATAAGTTTGCTTGCTTGAAAATTTCTCAACAAGTATATAACTTGTTGCAAATAAGTCATGATACTTCCTCAAACAAGTCCAACAAGTCTTTAGTCAAGGTAAACATTTAGATACCATGATAATATTTTCACTTAATTCACTATTAAATCTAGTTTTGAGTCCTTAAAATGCATCTAATTCACTATATTTAATAAAAATATGATCGATCCAAGTAATTCATTATGATCAAATTACTCGGCTGCTGATTATGCATACAATCGTCGATCAGCCGTCTATTGCGATCAAATTACTATGTCGTTGTTAAAGAATACTATTAAATATAGATTGAATCCTTAAAATGCATTTAATCTACTATATTTAACAATAAATATTATTGATCCACGCAATTCATGATCAAATTACTGACAAAGATTGATTACGCATATAATTGCTCGATTGATCGTCTATTATGATCAAATTACTATGTCGTTTTTAAAGAATACTATTAAATCTAGCTTTGAATCCTTAAAATACATTTAATTCACTATATTTAATAACAAATATGATTGACCCATGTAATTCAACGATCAAATTACAATAGTTTTTCAAAATTCACAAGAAAGCTGCATGCAGTTGCCGTAACAGACGTACTGCCACTTGTTCGACAATTCACGCAAGTTTATGAGTTGTTGCAACAGACTGGGCCACTTTGCTTGGAAAATTCACAACAAGTTTATGAGCGTTACAACAGACGTCACTTGCTTGAAAATTCACAAAGCAAGTTGTTGTTAAGTTGCAAATGTATTGTATTACTAGCTTTAAAAATATCCAAAGAAGTGCAATAGTTGCTGGCACCTCGTCAAACAACTTTTTGAAAAATTCACAAAGAAGCTGCATGAAGCTGTCAGAACATATCGTGTCACTTATATAAAAATTCATAGCAATTTTATGAAAGGTTTAATAAATCGTGCCACTCGCTTGAAAATCCACAAAGAAGTTACGAGTTGTTGCAACAAAGTAGTTACTTGGTTTCCGAAATTGTCCAACAAGTGTAATAGTTGTTGGCACCTCGTCAAAACAACTTGCTCGACAATCTGCGCAAGTTTACGAGTTGTTGCAAATGCATCGCACTACTTATTTGAAAATTCACAAAGAAGTTTAAGGAAGGTTGCAATGTATGTTAGGTTACTTGTTTGAAATTTTCTATAAATACCGCCTGTTTCCGGCACCTTCAAACAAATTGTTTGAAAATTCACAACAAGTTTAGCGAGTTGTTACAAATGCATCGAATTCACTTTGTTTGAAAAAATCCACAAAGAAGTTTATAAGTTATTGCAACATATTAAAGTTACTTCTGGTTTGAAATTGCCTAGGAAGTACAACAGCCAGGGCACCGCGACCACTTGTTTCAAATTGTCCGTATTAGGCTATGAGTTGCCGCAACAGATTAGCATTACTTCATGGAAATTGTCCAAGAAGTACAACAATTATTGCAACAAATCGTAATTCACTTGTTTGAAAATTCACCAAATCACAGTTGCCAACAAAGACAGGTTACTGCTTGAAATGTCCATCAAGCAATAGTTATTGCAACATATTAGACCATTTGTTTAAAAATTCATAAAAGTTTAGGAATTTGCTAACATATTAGGGTTACTTGTTTGAAATTATCCAACAAGTTCAACTATTACTTAACGTATCAAACCAAGGTAACTTCATAAAAATTCACATCAATTTTATGAGAATATGAACCAAGTACCCAAACAACAACAAAAAAAAGTTTTGTTATTACAAGTAAGATCGACCGCTCCTGGCGTAGCAAGCCGCTTCCGTGCATGTGTTTCTTTGCGTCCAACCTTTGCATATGTAACACATTTATTTTTGTCTAGGAATGATTCCCCAACGATGCCCTCCTCCTCATCTCGCTCTTTCAGTTTTTCTCGGTTCAACAAACTAGAGGTACTTCTCTCTAAAATCTCCACAGAACTTCCCAAGATTCTTTAGATGGCATGGACACTTCCAAGTTTGCAATAAGGTACGTCTCTATTTTATAATATAAAGAAGTACTCACAAATTCGCTCCCATAGTCTTTACCAATTTAAAAGTGGGCATGTGGACAAGGCGTATTTTATCCGTGCCAAACACTTTACAAGTACAAAATTTGCAAAGCAAGCTTCAACTGCACTCCATCAGATCTATGACAACATACTTGTAGTTGGCAGTTTAATGGACCAATAACTTGTTCCCTGCTACATTTTTTATTATGATTGGTTTCTATCGATGGGACAAAGATGGTTGGTGTATCGAGGAACTCCATACGCCTTTGATGAAGTTTTACTGCAAACTTCTTATTTATTTCATCAATAAGGACAAAGTAATGAAATTCTCTCTCTCATCTATAAATATTCGTTAACCGACTCGCACATTTGTCGTCATAATGTTATACCTTCAAAAATAAATAACTAAAATTTTTAATAATAAAAACTGAATAATTAATATAACAACAATAACTAATACAATAAGGTTTACCTATTTCCGAGCAATGTCCCGCTCCATCTACGAAATCTAACACGTTCAAGATATTCGACGACCCCAGAACCATATCCCTTATTTGATTGGAAAGTGGACCACCGAAAACATCTACCCGATACGCTTTGTCGTCTTACAAAAATGGTAGACGACTCTTTTCTATTGTGAAATCTAGTTTGGATATTTTCCTGCTAAGGCTCATGTAAAACAATAATGTATCAAGGAAAGACACTTGGAACCGCCTTTCTAATACTTGGATTCCTGTCGAAATTATGCACAACTCGGTGTATCATGTACAAAACCGCTTCATTTGTTCGAAAAATATTGGCAGGGATGCATACACTCAAACTTTACTACGTAATGCCACATGAAAATGTGATTCTCGCATCCCGTGCAACCGCAGACAACAACACTCCACCGTACTTACTCTTCAAAAATGTCCCATTAATAGCTAGGAGATGGTATAAATTTAGCAACCCTTTTTCCACCGAATCCATTGCAGGAAAGGGATACTGTGCGCTTCAATTGTCAATTATATCCTTTATGGAAAATGGCAAACCGACTCCGAGGAATTTCCGACACAAGTATTCAATTAGTTCTGACTTATTTAGTATTGAATCGAACTAAGTTTAATGACCCTTTCTTATAACTTCTAATTTTATAATGGAAAATTGAAAATATAAAAAAAGAGTCAAAACTCGCCTTTTATTGAAAAATTAAAGAAAAGCCCTCTTTCATTAGAAGTAAAAAAGAACCTTTCTATAAAAAAAGAGACTAAAATCTACATTGATTCACAATTTTTTTGAACCTATGCATCATCCTCGGTCATGGATAGATCACCAGTGACGGCTCATAAGCAAAGGACAATTGCCCTATTGAATATTCGCCAGGATTTGAATTGATATCCTCGTATCAATCCTCCTAGTATCGATTTATCCTAAAGATTTTATTTCCAATTGAAATTTGGTTATTCATCATATACGAGGATCCCCAAGCATCCATGGCCGAATGGTTAAAGCGCCCAACTCATAATTGGCGAATTCGTAGGTTCAATTCCTACCAGATACACGCCACGGGACCTCAATAAATCTATTGAATTGACTTGTATCACTTCTAATCTCATCATCCATTAGTCATATGTGCAAAACCACAATTTAGTTTCTCCATAGCCACACAAATATTTGAATCTACCATTTTCATCAACCTTTCAATATTGTTTTACTTCCCGGGTTTACGTCCTAAGCATATACGTATGCATCAAGCACCGTATGCCCGTGCTCTGGATGTCCCTCTTATCAAAGACTTTGTAATTTCACCGCCCTTCCAAACCTTCTAATAATCGACCTTGCACCAACTCTACACCTGAGTACGAATTCCTCATATCTTGTGGACGGGCTCTTCACCTCGAGAAACCTATCTTTGAAGTACTCAACATTGACTTTTACTGTGGCATGTGGGTAATGACTCATAAGATATCGCGGAACCACATGTGTGGGACTTTTCATATATTTTTGATGTGAACCCTATCGTAACTTTTAAGCTTCACAAATACCACTACTTGCATTCGCATATACACATCTCACAATACATTTAACGCGGAGTTGATCACCTTTTTCAATCTAAAATCTTATTTATGCAAGAAAGTTTATGTGCAACATCTAGTTCTTGCTATTCGAATGACATTCCCGTTGTAAAAACTTGTTTCATCATCTTGAACACAGGCCGACCGTGTTGATTGTGGTAGTTCCCTCGTATTAAGTAGCAACTTCAGGAGTAGGAATTGTCACCCTCACCACTTTCTTTGCTCGAGAGATATCCATATCCACCCCGTCACATTCATCATTTAACATATCCCCGCCGATTTTGAGATAAATTATGATTTTTACCGACCCCGCAATCATATATACTCTCAATATGTCTAGCTTCATCTTCCAAAAAATATGCAAACTAACCGCATCCTTATCCTAAAGGAGTCGCCTCGTCGCTTTTCCCACAAACCTATGCATGTAAGGATTACTAAAGATCTTTCCACACCGATTTAATGATTTTATTCACCAAATCTTCATACGTTATATCATCACATAATCATCGTCGCTGCCTCTACCATACCTCTACCCAACGCCAAATATGTGAGGTTGTTGGATTCAATCCATTCACCATGACAATCAACTCATATTGTTATTTTTGTTCCCCGCTTAATTCGTTTTCTGGCATACTCGAAGATATTTTTATGTTAAAGTAAAAAATACATGCGAGTAAAAACGCATAAAATAAAACAATTGTTGGTAATGGCTGCAACAACTATCGCTTACCGCAACAACTCAGTCGCTAAAAGAACCAGAGAGTTGTCAAAACAATTAAATAGTTGTCAAAAAAGAATCGAGTGTTGTTGCGAAAATATTGTAAGTTTTTTTTACAATGTATTACTCTGGCCATAATAACTAACAAGAAAATGCTGCAAAGAATTCACAATAATTTCAAGTGGGTGCTTGTCGCAAAGAAATACAACAGCTTGTTGCAACTTTTATAAGTCGTTAGAAAAATTTAAAAGTTTTTGTACAGGGATACTGGGCCAAGTACAACTACCAACAAAAGCTTGTTGCAATTGTTGCACAAGCACAACAACTCAAGCAACTTCTTTTACAAGTTACGAAAAATTAGAAATTTTTTTACAACAGACATTTAATTATCGTAACAACTAACAAGAAAGGAGCCAGCTACTGCCGCACTGTTATACAGCATAACAACCGCCGTGGGCTTGTTGTACAACTTCTTTACAAGTTGCTAGAAAAATTTGCCTTTTTTCAACAGACATCATTGCTGCAACTACACAAAGAAGGCAAGTATGGGCCAAGCCGTCGTAATCATTGCAGCAAAGCACAACAATCAAGCTGCAACTTTTATGTTATCACAAATTAAAAGTTTTTTTTCAACAAAGATACTGCGCTGGGCCAGAACAACTAACATCAAAAGGCCAAGAAGCAAGAATGTAATTATTGCAAAGCAAGTACAACAATTGTTGTAACTTCTTTATTAGTTGCTATGAAAAAATAAAGTTTTTTATACCGTATTTATCAATTGTTGAACAATTGTTACTATCATCAATTGTTTCTCAAAAAATTTACCTGTATTTAATAATACATACAAAATGATATTCACTTACCAAAATGTAATTTTCAGATCATTACAATAAAATTCAACCCAAAAATATGCGAATCGATGAATTTTTGCCCCATTACAATTTGTATCACTCTTTTATATTTTTAAACTTTTTATCACTCTTAATTCACAAACCCAATATTATAAAAACACAATGCAATTTCCTTAAGCATACACATCAGTCAGCAGCACTGAATACATATTTCTGTGAAATAATAAGACTTATAAAAGAAAATAGTTAAGTTCACATAGATTAGCAGTGAAACTTATTGGTACATAAATAAGTAAAAATATATATGCATCAAGATACTTAAAAGAAATCAAAAAAAATAAATAGAGATATGAATATATAAGAATAATTTAAGAAAAATAAAAATATCAAAGCTTAACCCATTTTACAAAATTTGCAACAATGAATCTAGGAATGTGGTGGGATGATCCTAATCCTCTATATCAAATTCGACCTCCAAATATAAAGAAAACTTATTGGAAAGCCTGAGCTTCTAAATATAAGAGCTTATGTTATGTTGACACTGGAAGAAGTGTGGTGGCATGAGCTTCACTGTTCCAACAACTCAGGGCTCTTCTCAACTCCTGTTCTTCTCTGAAACACCTCTTCCAAATTCATACTCAAATCATAGCCCCGGACTATCTCAACAAAACTGTATCGTCCTCAAAATTGTCAACTTTTTTGCGTATCATACCCCCATAAACTCATCTTCTTACGCCAGTCTTGTCATCAAACAATCCCACAATTCATCTAATTCTTGGTGGAATATCCTCATTAAGAATTATGCCACAGGCAACAACTGTTCACATAGTGAAGCGATTCGGCTTTTTGTTGAAATGCGGCGTTTTAGAGCTGCTTCTGATGAATTCACGTACCCTTTTCTCTTCAAGGCTTGTTCGTCCTTTTTGGGTCTGAAAGAAGGGAAACAGATTCACGGTGATGCTATCAAGATTGGTATTTGTAACAACGTGTATGTCCAGAACACACTCATTCATTTTTATGGGTCTTGCAAGAAGATTGTGGATGCTTACAAGGTGTTTGATCTAATGTCGTTTAGAACTGTTGTTTCTTGGAATCTTGCTAATTTCGGCTTGTGTTGAAAGCTGCTGGCTATGATGTAATTGAGGTTTTTCGTGTGATGAGGAAGCGTGGATTCAACCGGATCAGACAACCATGGTTTTGCTTTCTGCTTGTGCTGAGTTGGGTGACTTGAGTTTAGGAAATGGATTCATTGTCATGATTGAGCAAGGGATGTTCGTAAATTGTTAATTGGGAACTTCCTGTTGACATGTATGCTAAATGTGGAGCAGTGGATTATGCCTGTTTGATCTTGATAGGATTATGAAAGAAATGTGTGGACATGGAGCGCAATGATTCTTGGATTAGCTCAGCATGGATTTGTTGCACAAGCCTTGGAACTCTTCTGGAAAATGAAGGATTGTTCTGTGAGGCCTAATTATGTGTCCTTTCTTGGTGTGCTTTGTGCTTGTAGCCATGTCGGAATGGTGGAAGAAGGGCATCGTTTGTTTCAAGAGATGGAAAGTGTCCATAGGATCAAGCCTATGATGGCACACTATGGTGCCATGGTAGATATCTTGAGTCGTGCTGGTCGTCTCAAAGAAGCTGCATAAATTCATCATTGACATGCCAATTGAGGCTGATGCAGTTATATGGAGGACATTGTTCAGTGCATGCCATATTCATGATATATAAGCGACTTAGTGGAGTGGGAGAGAAGGTTAGAAGGAGGTTGCTTGGATTGGAGCCTAAAAGGAGTGGGAATTTGGTCATGGTAGCAAACAAGTATGCTGAAATCGGATTGGTGGGAGAAAGCAGCAAATTTGAGAAGAGGTATGAAAGAGAGACGACTTAAGAAGATTGCTGGAGAAAGCTCTGTATCAGTTTTTTAGAATCCATAAGTTGCTAAACAGACTGTTCACATCACATTAACATGGTTAAACAGGACAAGGATGTTGGCAAGTGTTTCCACCTTGTTTTCAGAACTACCTGCAAAACATATAATCACGTAACAGAACCCATAGTCATAGGTGAGTTTTCCCTGCCAACTGAGAGATACTAGAACCACATTATCGTTAGAGGATTACAAATCAGTTGAAAACAAAAACAAAGAATATATATTAACCACCTCATATAATTCAAGATATAAATGTCATGTCAGCTACACTATCACTCACCTAAGGGCTGAAAGCCAACTGGAAATAAACCAGAGGGAGCAGCTCCAGTAATCCATAAACTCAGCCCTCTTAAAGTATTTATTGCTACAAGATGTAAAAGCTGATATACACCACCAAATTATTCATATTCATTAAAGTCACTTAAAATGATCTATTGGATTGGTTTGAAGCTGACGAAGACTTGGCTTTTGCAAAATCAACAAGATCTTTGAAGAGTGCGTCCTGATCAGGTTTCTCTGGTTTGAATGGTGAAGAAGAATTAATAGAGAGATTCTTTGTTTGTCCAACTAAGCCGTCATAAGAACTCGATCCAGTTCTTTGGGGAGGGGAACCACCAGAAACATGCTTCTCAAAGTACTGCTGTCTCTGATCATATCTGGCTGGTGGTGGTGGAGTGTGGTAGGAGGAGGAGCATCCCAAGGTGCTGGAGGCAAGTGATCAGCAGATTTGGCTTTTGTATCGGATCCGTTATGTGTTGTTTTTTCCAGTAAACATAGACGCAGGGGTTCAGGAAGTCATCATCAGTTGGATTTAGCAAATCATCCGGGAGGGGTGCAGATGAAGATGGCTTGGGACTTGTCCGCGGGATGGAGCTCGCATTGTTTGAATTGGTTGAAGCAGCAATAGGTGAGGATCCTTCTGCCCCAATGATCTTTCAGATTCAAACCTGTCCCACTGAGATAATCAACCATTCTCCCATTCACAAAAACTGGTCTCCTTGATGAAGGTGGGGGAGGAAGAGTCGGAGTAACTCGAGCAGGCTCACTCTTCACATCAATAGTTTTCCGCCCCTGTCCCTGTGATGGATCTCTTGAAGATCTGCAAATTGAGTGACAGTAACACATCAAGAAAAGGAAAAAGAAAAGCCAAGGACCACACTATCAAAAGGGATAGTAGTAGAGATTTTGGAAAATACACAACAAAATGTTCCTGCGCTTACTGAATCCTTGAGTAAAATGAAAGCACAAAGCTACACTCCACAATGGCTATAAAGATGCAATTATATTTTATAACCTCATCATTAAATGTCCCCCCAAGGGACAAATTATTGGCAATTATATCTACTCAGGGAAGTGTAGATCATGCAAGGTTCCATACTCATTGCTCAAGAATGTCACTCAACGAAGATTCTTAATCAAGACACAGAATTGTGCACATGCCAGCATACAGCGATGAATAGCAAATTCACAGCGACACTAGATTGCACAATTTCTTAAGCATCCTGGACACTAATATCAACCTGCATAAGTCTTAACCTTGAGAACCCAGTTACCAGTAAATTCTCCTCCTAATTTGACAACACTATGAAAAGTAGGAAAAGTAGGTCCAGAAAATAAATTTTAGAATCAAGAATTGGATACTACCATGGACTCTTCTACCCGAAACTTTCCCCATCCAAAATTTTTTAGCCTTTTGCCCCAGAACTTATGGTAATATAATCATCAGCCCAATATTCTGTTAAAATTGTAAAAGGGAATGAAATTTCTACCAATTCCTCTTTATCCCCAAAATTTCCTATTAAGCAACTGGACATATGTATATGCTGGTCAAAAATTATAAAATCAGAAGCTAATTGTTACTTATATGAGAGCCTGGTAATGAATGATAACCTGGTAATGATGTTGAGAAAAGCTTCATCAACTCTTTATGAATTAACAATCATGAATGTTCTAAACCTCGTGAAAACCCAAAGTTTGAAATAATATCACAATTCTAGTCTCTTTTCAATAGCACTAATGGAATTAACTACCCCCGTTTTTTAAGTTAAAATCTAAAAGTAGGTTACCTCGGATGCATGTCAAACAGGCGTCTTTGATAGATGATCACTATAATTCAGACTCACAGAATTTGATCAATCCTATTTTCCAGCTGAGAGAACTAAAGTGAATAATATCTAGGAACCATTTGACATGTACCTCGCACAAATGAAATCCAACTCCCCTTGATGGAGAATAAAGGGAGTTCATTTATATTCTCATATCAATGACCATCAAAATGATTTTACTGCATCACGTACTCCAAAGTGGCAATATTTGCAGTAAGAACAGCAAACGGCAAAACTAAAAGTACAAAACTGAACAAAACTACTGTGCGGGTGGGGGAGAAGGAACAGTATAGCAGCAAAATGACTAAGCATTACCTTGCTAAGTGAGAGAAATCATCTTCTGACTCATCATCCTCATGATTCACATTCATGAGGGGTGCAACAGGAGTTTCTCTGGGTGGAACAGTAATTGTTGAGGTTCCTACAATATCGCCATGTCTACGAAGAACTCGCTGCAGATTGTCATTGAGTGCCAATCCTTTACACAGCAGATCCTCGTCTCTAAATTTGCAAAGGAAAACAATGTTAAGAGGCTATTAGAAATGAAATATAACCACAAAAAATACAGGTTCTTACACAGTGTTATTCACAAGAATCATCACACGCTTTTGGTAAGAACGACACTGTTCAACAAGATCAACTATCACCTCCTCCTTCACAGACTGCATAGATATCACGTAACAAATTAAAACATGAAAAATAATTCATCTTGGACTTAACAAGTAACGCCGAACATAAATTGGATGTAAAAATAATGATGAACCAATATGTATTTTAACACTCAATGATGGAATGTAACATCACTTGTCCAAAAAGGGAATACAACATGATAGTTCCTTGTATTTCAGCTTATAAAAGTATTGAAAGGATATCTATAATTTATTAATCATATGGATTAACCTACAAGATTAAATAAGAACCAATATCTCTAACACATAAAAATTATCTCACCTAAGCTTCTCTTTTCAAATAGTGAAGAGGGGAAGGAAGCATTTGCTAGAAAGTGTAGTCCTGAAATTTTCCACTTAATCAAATAAAGTGGCCAAAGACCATCCTAAAAAAGAAACTCATTTGACCTATGAATAATTCATACCGCCCTTCCGGTTTTCAACTTTACAGTAGTGAATGAGGACAAATAACACTATGAACCTGGAAACAAGAGCGCAAAACAAGTTCTGACCTGAGGATTCTTTGGATCCAAGGCACCAAGCATCTCTGTCAGGACATCTGCTAGCCCCTCAGCACTTTGAATCTCCGCAACACTGAAAAGACGGGATACCAGAAATGTCGCTTACTTGAGATTACCAGTTCTTTTTTGTCTTTCTACATTTCTTTTTGTACATACCGCCTCATTAAACAGCAGACAAGGGACAGAAGGCATTGGAGAAAGTTGCAATAAAGTTTGACATAAATCGAATAAAAATCCTCAGCAATTAGAGTGCATAGCAATTGAAAAAAAAAATGACAAAGCTCCAAAGGTCACAACTCATTTAGACGCCAATAATAACTCATTCAAAAGAAAGCAGCAGTAGTGTATAGCTGAAATTCTGGGCTTTTCACATCCTACCACCTCGGCTAAGATGGGAGCATTTATACCAACTGCAAAATGGTTACCAATGTTTCGGAGCATAAAACTGGCAACATCGGAACTGTGTTTAAGTTGATCTATTTCACCAAAATTCTTAATGGTTTACTGCATTCCTCCAGTTTCCCTGTACCAGCTATGAATGGGTCAGCACTGCTAGCTCATCTAATGTAATAGAAAATAATAAGTGGATATTGGGCCTAACTCGTACCCGTAAAACTAGCTCAAGAGGGAGTGATTTCCAAGACCATATAAGGAGACCGGCCCATCCCATTTTCATCCAATATGGGACTCTCCAACAAAAAAGGCAATGTTTGAATCAAAAACTTCATTAAGAAGTGGATCTTGGGTCTAGCTCAACCCCAAAAGCTAGTTTTTGAGGGGAGGACGCCCCAAGACCATATATAAGGAGACCACTCCATCTCATTAACCACCAACGTGTGTGGATTTTTTTCATTCTTCAACAATTTACCTCACGCCCAAGATTGACATCCGGTGCATAGACAATTTGGAGGCCCAACATCGGGTGAGATAGGTCCTCAAGCCTTCGATACCATGTTAAGAAGTGGATCTGGGTTAACTCATCCCCAAAAGCTAGCTTTTGAGGGGAAGATTATCCAAGCTCCAAGTGAGACCACCCATCTCACAACCGCTCAACACACTTAACAAGGTTTCAGAATACTGGATATCACAAGTACTGCCTCAAATTTTCATTTCTAGATAGTTAACTTGAGAGTCTAACTTGAGGAACACTTGTGACCTTTAAAACACAGAGGTGCCTATAAACAATAGTGGAGCACTTACTGAAAAGAGGGAGGTGCACAAACAATATTCATATAAATCACAATAATGTCCTTTTAATAAGTGAATGTTCATAAACAAAATTCTAAATTTTTTGAGCAGGAACCATACCAAACAGAAAAGAACAAGTTAGTCATACTGAGTCCGTATGATCTGACTCAAGAGAGACCTCAACTGCTGCCTCCTCATAAGCTGAAGGCCTGTGGACTATTGATGGCTTGTGGTGGTGTAAATAAAGGTACACTATTTTCCTCTCGAGGTGGAAATTCTACACCTGCAGCCTGCAATGTTGATTTTTAAATAAAATATATGAAGAATTGAATGAATCTATAACGAGTGATCAATCAAATTAGTAGAAACTACTATATCTAATCTAAGTATAAAAGTAGGAAGCCAAAATGACCAAAATAACCTTTAAATGTTGATTGACGTCGATACCCTAAAAATGCATTATTTCTTTAACATTAATGTTAAAAATTTTAAAATATTATAAATATATAACAATCAAGGCATTCAGAGCCTTTTCCAACATTCTATTAAATATGCATATAGAATGTATAATCATCATATATCTTGTATCTTCTGTAATTTGTGGTGACTTTTAAATTCCCAATCAAATTCAATTAATGCTAAATAGTCTTCGATTAAACTTGGAAAATAACATCACATCCCTTGATCATCATCAATGATTTGGAATAGATCTCAAAGGTCACTATATAGTTCAAGAAAGAAGTCAGAAAAGTCCAATGCTAAATCAATATGGCTTACACATTAATAAACACCAACACAATATCGTAGCCATGAGTACTACTTTTCCTGCAGGCCAGGGGACTCAGATGGAGGCCAGCAATAAAGCCACAGTAACAATGGTTACCCCATAGATAACATTTTAATTAAAAGTTCTTTTCTTTTTTTAATGAAGTTGTTAATTAAAAATTTTAACTATGAGTACATATGCATGCAGCAGATTCTATCATCAGCTTATTGTTTTTTCCCATGTTTCCTTGATAATGTGATAGATTGATGTAGTAGCCAAGAAAAAAATGGAAGGAGATATTGGTATGAAGCAAAGAGTTTCAAACACAAAACATAGAACGCGACTAAGATTGGTGCATATGCAAACATCATATCAATGAAATAGCAAGGAGAAGTTAAAATTAAAGTTTGGGTGAGGACAAAATTACAAATCTAATTAAGTTGTCAGAAGGTATGTTTGTCGATTCTGCGACTAATCTTTTAATTTAAATGTGAGTTAATTAATAATTAATTAGCAAACATCCGTTCTTTTTACTGCACATTGAAAGACAATCCACGATGGATGAGGCGATGAGCAAGTTTTTTTTGTAGAATTTTGCGGCAGCCTGTGAGGAGTCTTATATGCTTTTGCTCAAAAGTATTTTAACTTTGATATTAATTTCTTAGGAAATTATTTCACCGCCATATCATTACTTTGTTTTAAAAATGTAATCAAGTCTCCATATGTAAAAGTATGATCAAATAAAAAATTTTGATTTAACAAATTGTGATGGCATAGGTGTTAATCACATTCTGCCAATGGAATTTGCAATCTTTTCAAATTTTGTTTTATACAACAACACATGTTTTAATATTTTATGTGACGGAAAAAAATTTTGTACTGATTGACATGGGCGTGTTCAGAAGCTGGTCTACATAAAAAAGATGGAGGCTGTAGGTAGAATGACCCTTCTCATAATGAGAATGTATATAACCCTTGTTCCGGCCTGGTCCGGTTGCACCGTAGAATCTAAAACCACCACTCCCATCTTGATTTCCAAATTGGAGGGGGAAAGGTTGCAAAAGAAAAATACAAAATGACAGAGAAACTGTAACAATGGATTAATTCAAACATATTGATACAAAATTGTATTCTCCCTTCATTAGATAAGCTCTACAAATTATGAACAATCAACTTATTTTGGAAAAGAACCTTATCAAAGAAAACTTACTTGGGAAAAAATTGTGAATTATAAAACATTTCCAATGTAACTCTAAGATCATATTCAGAATTACCCATTGCATGTTTAAACAGTGTAGCTTACATTGTACCTTTTCTTTATTCAACAGTGCAGCCTTGCATGTTTAAACAGTGTAGCTATTAACATTGTACCTTTTCTTTTATTCAACAGTGCAGCCATTAATATTGTCTTTGAAAAAACAAAAAATATAAAAGAAAACAAAAGAAGGTCAAATACAGAAGGAGAATCAAAAAGAACCCACAAAAAGAACAAAGAATGTTGGTGCACAGTAAAGCTTGAGGTGATTAAGAAAACATAACAACTCAGGACAAAGGCAATATGCAGATAAACTCTCTGGTTAAGAAATCATGTCACGAGTTACAAAGGGTTATACAATGAGATAATGATGATGTCAAATGATTTGTAGTGTATTATAAAGGAAATGGGGGGTATTTTGGGAATTTTATTTTAGGGTGCACTTTAGGGATTCTAATTAGTTTTTTAAGATTAGTTGGTTCCTATGTTACATATTTAGCATAAATGTTTAGGTTTAGCAGTCTTTTCAATTAAATTGGGATATCTTTCTATAAATGGAGAGGAATGAGTGTTTGACATAGAAGATAGGATCCCATCTGCTCTAATATCTATATTGTACTTAATAAAGGTTAACTATATCTTAAATCAGGGATCTTTGGTGTTGAATTAGGGGTTCTAATAAATTGCAGCCACTTTTGTGTGTGTCAGAAATAAAGAAACTGATCTTTGGCATCTTACTTTTCTTTTGGAAACGGATCATGCTGCTAACCTTTCAACTTATGCTCTTTCTTTTTTGTTTTTTTCATAAAATAACTTATGCTCTTTCTTTTCTATTCTAATATTTGCTGCACCAACTCTGTAATCAGATTAAGGTTTGTTTTTACTTTATCTCACCATTGAATCTGTCATACTTTAACGATAAAAGTGCATTTTGGTGGATTTTAGCTAGCATAACACGTGAAATGATTTACGGCATAAATTGAGTTAAAGTTAGCATTATTACTGTACACTGTGCACTTAACTCCAATCAACCAAAAACCCAAGTAAAACAAGGGGCAAATAAAGAGAAAGAAATGAAGAGGCCCTTATAATAATGTACTAAGCAACAAGATGGCCCTTCTGAAAATCACGTAAAAGCAGCTTGACATTAAAAAATTGAATTGTAATTAAAAAAGGGGGCAGCCCGGTGCACTAAAACTTCCGCTATACGTGGGGTCCGAGGAAGGGTCGAATCACAAGGGTCTATTGTACGACTGCAAGAGGTCAAGTTTCATCACAACCCGCGTGACCTCCCTCGCCTCATGGCAGCAACTTTACCAGTTACTCCAAGAGCTATTGTAATAACGCATTTGAAAATACAATTTTAATAAGCATACCGTTCTCCTAAAAGAGCTATTGAAAAATAAAAACCTCACATATAAAAGTGTAATATGCAATTTCAACTAGCATATGAAGAAAAGTTCAAAGAAACTAAAAGAAAAAGAAGCAGACACAGCACAACAGTAAAAGAGCAGCATATAAGAAGATATAAAAACTCGCAAAGAAAAGTTAATGCCTGATCAACAGGACTTTCACTTTATCTTGATCATGTATTGTTATGGAGCAAATCTGTCTTTTACTGGCATATACTTCTCCAAATGACCTTAAAGAAAAGGAGATAGCAGCACTTATGTACATGTCCATGTTTAACCTACTAAAAGTGGTTAACCTGCATAATATATTTCTGAACATTCACAGAACCAACGCATACATCTTAGTGCTGTGAGGTTAACTCTTTTTTTTCCTTTTTCCTATTAGTCGGGAGCTATATATCTTTTGTTAATGCTCCACAAAGAAAATACATACTTCCAGAAAGGGCTTCTATGCTGATCCATATTAGCTAGGGTCCCATAATTGTAAATACAGGTATTGAGGATTGATTTCTTAAATGAACTGATTATATGTAACATGTTTTGAGGACTCAAACATTAATGCTATTTAACATATTTCTGCAATTATAAAGTTGACAACAGAAAGAAAAACATTACTATCATCTTAGGAAGTCTTTTCCAAAAGTTTTGAGCTGAAGCTAGTAAGGAGGCCAATAGCACTAGTTGTCAGTTAACTAATTTACAGAATAATATTGGAGGAAAGTTCTCTCCATTTGGGAAATAAAGAGTAAGTTTAGTACTTTTACAAAGGAATGGAAAACACACAGAAGCCCCAAAGGCAACAATTCACTGCTAGGCTATAGCAGTCTCATGAACAAAGGCTCTGCAGAACTCCATGATCAATAGTTGTTTCACTGCCTTTTGCTGCATTCCTTTAACTTGTTTGGTTTGGATAGAGAAGAGGGAAACAATTTGAAATCGGAGGAACTAGTTTCTACTAAGGCCCACTCAATTATTTCAACAGGACAGTGTAGAGATAAAAACTAGTCTTCCCCAAATTTTCTCTGCACCTAGAGGTCCTAGACAAAAGGACGCGGAACTCTATACTTTCAGTTTTATATCTTTTTTTTTTTTTTATAACCGTGGTGTCCGCCAGCTTGCGCGCACCTCGACTAATTCCACAGATACCTACCACCTCCCACCATCAATGTGCATACTAGGTAACTCTATCCACCAAGACTAGGACAAAGATGGGAAGAAATCACCTAGTGTTTTTTTATCTCTAAGGTTTGAACCCGAGACTTCATGGTTCTCACCTAATCATTGACTAGTTATCTATATCTTTCTTTGGTGCAGTTTCCATTCCCCTTAGGTTTGTTTATCCAATTCAAAAGATGACTAAATAGAGGTCAATGTGAATTGGATATCCACGAAACCATATTCACTTTCTTATCTAAAATCAGTTCTCACACCTAGATTCTGCTTTAGCCACTTGTTTTTAATAACCATGATGTCCTGGCCACTTGCGCACACCTCAACTACCCCATGTGATACCTGTCACCTCCCACTAGAAATAAGTATCAGTAACTTTTTGTCCACCAAGGTCGTGATGTATGGAAGAATAATTCAGTGTTTTTTGTCTCTGCCAGAATTTGAACCTCGAGACCTCATGGTTCTCAATCCACTTCATTGACCACTAAGCCACACCCTTGGGTGCCTTGCTCAGCCACTTTTGCTATACCCATAATTCTTTTTATTGATGAAGCAAGAAGAGAGTTGATTCAGCTATATCTGGGAATTTATTTCTTTTCTGTGATAAAATATCTAAGTAATTATTACCAACTGCAACTGAAAACATGAACCCTTGCACAAAGCTTTCACCCAAAGATTGATAGATGCTTGAACATAATAGTAAAATACCAAATGAATCACCTTCAGTCTATTATATGCAGCGTAATACTGGGGAAATCTCCTCCAGGCTCCTCCCAAAGCTTCTTGCCATGAATCTATCAAAATCAAAATCTTCTCCCTTACATTTAAATCAGGCTGTAATCAAAAACAATAATCATAGCTATTAGAGATCTCAAAGATATAAAAGTTGAGGAAACCATGTGTATTAGGAAGTTGTTTACCTTCTTCTTCACAATTTTGACCATGTCTCGTAAAATGTCACGCTCCACAATTTGTTGAAACACATTCTCTCCACAATTTTTGCTCAGCGTCTCAAGAACCTGAATAAAAGTTCGAGAAAGTAAGAACTAGTAGATAATCTTCAATTCATGTTTCTCTTTACAAAATCTTTTGCAACTTCAAAGGGCAAATCCCGAGAGCCAGATTTAGAGGTGTTACATGTATATGAAAAATCTACTCCCAGGATATTCGTTGAATTGCATTGATAACTTAAATGTGTCTTGGAACACTAGTAGTCAAAACATGATGCGTTGATGAAGTGAATTTCTATTGCCAATTTTTATTGGACCTATCTGAAAAATGCCAACACTATGGATGTGCTGAAAGCCTGAAACACAGGATATACTTCAGCGTAGGACACCAGCAAGCTAAAATTTGATAGCTATGTTCACCTCCTATCAGTTATACCAGTTTCACATACAATATGTCAGGAACGGGAAGTTGAGACCAGTAGCATGTTTATTTGTTTGTTAAATTAACAAGTGGATTACCAAGATATGAGACATTCAAACTTTAGACCTGTATTTTTAATCATAATTGCAAAAGTAACTATGTAGCCTAAAAAAATAATGAAATCTAGTAAAAGGTAAGTAAAGTGAAATGTACTTACTAATAGTGTAAGGAGCTGTATTTTCGGATTTTTACTCCTAAGCGTTTTCTTGATAATCTTAAGAGCATCCTTGCTTGTCTGCAATTAGAATTCTTTTCAGTAAGCTGGTACTAAATCAACTATAGAAAGCTCAACCTAGCAAACAAACTAGGCAATTTTAAAATTTTACTACATGAAGACAAACTATTTCATAAGATGATAAGTAGGAACATGAAATGATAGTGAAGAATACCATTCAGGTAAAAGAAAATGCAGCAGAACTGCATCTTAAAATATATTATCAGCCACAAAGGGTACGCCCAATTTTATACACGTTTACCCACTTTACTGCCTATCATGCCCTGGGGATTTTCTGAGACTAAAATGGGATGTGCCACTGGATCATTGCTATAGTTGAAAGTGCTGTCACTCCATGTTGGTCATGAGTCATGAAAGGCAGTCCTTGAAACGACCTCTACAAAATGTGGGTTGAAAGGAACACAAGTCTAGTTCTTCCTTGGCAATTCACATTGTAGAACTAAGTTCAATGGAAAATCCTTCTTACATAGATATAGAAAACAAACAACATGTTTGCCATCAACAACATATGTCTAGTCGAAATCCCTTCTTGTTGTGTTATGGAAACAGCTCACTACTAACCACATTTTCTATAATAAAAAAGGAAAGAAGTTCAGCACCTACTATACATCAAATCTCAAACTAACTTAAGATTTTTGCTCAAGCACCATAACACATTGATAGAGTTGGATTTTCCCCATCCTCTACTAAGTAGTATAAGCCAATGAGCTCTCAAAGTTATAAGATTCCTAATGGCCTAGCTGTAACATTGATTTGGACTTCGTCAAGCAAGGATGCATTTATATCCCATTATACCAACTTGTAAAAATTGAGAACTGCAGCAATGAAAAGAGAAGAATACAACAATAGGTCGCTAGACTTAGGTTCATATCACTGTCGAAGTGGCAAGGCTGACATATACTACATTATCTAATAAGGAGATCACAACCATCCGTGCACAAGACAAAATCTTCTTAAACACAAGGAAGCAGAAAACAGATGAACCGGGTCCAGAAAAAGTTCTTCCATCGAAAAGGCAAAGCTCTAGAACATTACAAGTAAATGAAATGTTATGACGATTGCAGCAATCAGAACCACATTCTCAAACATTTAAAAGAAAAATGTGGTTAATTAATAGTGGAACATTTTCTAGAGCGGATATTCACTGTACAAATTAGAGGAACTTTTTTTGTTGTATTTCCGCACACTTTGATATACCAGTCATTATTGCTGACTGGATAGTCTTTGAGAGAACTACATTTTCTGGAAGGTTCTCAACTTTGATATTACGTCTTCTTCTCAGAGGCATGAACATATAGTCGCGATTTCAGTCCCCGATAAAGCAATTATTTGGTGTCCATTAATAAATAACAAGGAGATCACATAAATAAGTTATTAAATTTAAAACCCTATGATTTTTTCAAGACACTAAGGTGTCGTTAGGTTGGAAAACAAGTTATGTTGGGATTAGTTATCTTGGTATTATTTCTTATTGACTATTTGGTATGTTATATTAAAAATAGCATGCATTGTATAATTTCTAAAAACAATTTGTTTGTTTACAAAATACTCTCCGCCTTAGCTTTTATATTTTCTTTGTAGAACTTTACAACCTCAGGCTACTTTTGTCAATTTTCCCTCTGGCAGGTATAAGTTATCCCAGTACTATTTTTAATCCTGGGATAACTTATCCCAAGATTAGTAACCAAACAAGGGATATGAGGGTACTAAATGTTCATCCTGAGATTATTTTTACTTATCCATCATACGAAACGAGCCCCAAGAGGATTAAAACAAGGAAACTTTCCTTATCTCGTTGTCATTGTTATGGAAGTGTTAAATTTAACTTTAAAAGGGAATGAAAATTATGAATGGCTCAAGGGCTTTCATATGGACACAGTTATAGGAGCTTGAGATCAAGCACTTATTCACAAATGCCACTTTATTACTTTGATTCTGAAAGAGATCAAATGTTGCACTCCTGAGTCATTTTTTATTGGCTTTTTGAACAGTTTTTTGGCTAAAATTAACTTGCCAAAAGAAGCTGCCGTTTATAAATGCTGAAGACAATATTGCCAACATATTTTGGAGCTTTCTGGTATTCTTCGATGCAAAGTTGAGTCTTTCCCTACTACTTATGTGGGGCTTCTTGGTTCTAGATTGAAAGAAAATGGGATTTGGCCAGGAAATCTTGATGTGGGGAAAAAATAGCCCATGGAAGAAACATTATTATCCTCTGGTGAATAGTGTTTGGATCATATACCACTTATTGATGTCACTCATTCCCCTTCCTTCTGTTGTGGAAAAATGGTTTAATAAGCTGAGGAGCAAATTCCTCTGCAGAGGGAACTCTAGCCAGAGAAAGCTGCATATGGTTAGATGGAAAAATGTAGTGATCAATAAAGAAGGTAGAGATTTGGGAATGAAGAATCTCTAGCTCCATAACAAAACATTATTTTTTTAAATGGCTTTAGAGACTAGATTACAGCAAAAACGGATATTGGATGGATGTCGTGGTCATTAAATATGGGAAGGAATTACTGGACTCCAAAAGCTTCACTCATGCCTAATAGAACTACCATCTGGAAGCACATTCACAGTTATTAAAAGGGGAATTTCATATGTATGTTGTAGAATTCAATCTTGGATAGAATTCAACATTTCATTCTCCAAGATGGGTGTTAAAAAACATAAACTAATTGTCAAAAAATCAATATGCTAATAATCAATTTTGTGAAGTTATCCCTCTTTTCTGCGAGAAAGAAAACATTCATTATCACTGAATATTGACCAAGAGGAAAAGCTAACAAGGGTTGAAGGTATGTTAGTTCCCATATCTTAAAAGAAAACATTTATTAATAGTGAATATTGACCAAGAGGAAAAGCTAAAAGGACTGAAGGTATGTTATTCTCCATGTCTTAAATCTGTTTTATCTTTTACTTTGAGAAATCAAAATCTCAATTTTTCCCCCAATTTGTCCATGGACTCTGGTCAAAGTATCCGATGTGGATTGACACACTTGGCCCCGCAACAGTGTCGTGTGGTCGACAGGGTAGGCAGCAAAAAGAAGAGCCGCATGTAGGCTGAAAGTTATCTATTACTGGATGGCATCTGCAGTTGGGAGAAGTCTTAAATCAGGAAATTGAGGAGCATACATTCTGTTTCTTTGGATATATGTAGTAATGACACACTTTTCCCAGCTAGCTAGTAGAGGATGGGGAAGAGAGGGGGGTTCTGGCTGCTGCTAAAATTGTCTTCAGAGAAAAGCAAGCGCTTGGGTGAATTGGCCTGGAAAATAATCTGAAAACTAAAGCACCTCCTACAGTTGCTTGTTTTGAATGAGTAGCAGGCTAGGCAACTGGTGGCTATGGGTGCAGGCTTGACTCAGATAAATTTCAAAGAAGAGGCTTTTTCTTTATGCAGCAGATGCTTCTTTTAGAGAACTCTTGGCAAGCACCAATCACTTGCTCCTCCACTGCAACCAAGTCCAGAAAATCTGGTCATTTTTTCTAAATCTGTTTGGAGTGTGACAGGTAACGCCAAGGGAAATGAGGGTTTTCAGCCTTGTTGGCAGACTCAGAGAACCTGTAGAAAACTGAAGACACTATGGACGATCCCATTATACATTTTGTGGATTGACTGACCAGAGAGAAACAAAAGATGTTTTGAAGGGAAAGAAAGACCATATTTCTTCTCTAACAAGATGCTTAGAAAATTCATACTTTTGGTGCAAGGGCTATATGATAGAGGATACGACACACTTTCTTTGGTTTTTTTTGGGACTACATGAGGATGTAATGGAGAAATTGTACATTTTCTCTGTTTTTGTAACTCTTTGCAGTACCATCCTTGATATAATTTGAGTGATAAAACTTTACTTTACCTGATTAAAAAGTTACTTCATAAAGCAATAGCCAACTCGAAGGATCTCATTTAGCCATCAGTAATAACTTTTAGCTACTCTATGGCACTTCAAGCACAACATAACTAACAGATTGATGAAGTAGCTTTGGTTTCTTAATAAGAGATGCTCTATTCAAGTTCTATGACTGGGTTTTCCTTTGACTATTTTCCTCCATTTCATCTATCTCCTTACCTAATGGTCTTCATTCACTCTTCTCTGACTTTCCCTACTTCTAGTAAGATATAAAAAAAAATCAAGAACATAAAATAAGAGGAGCCTTCAATTTTGACATCATCCGTTCTGAAAATTTTGCTTAGTGTTAGCTGGTGTTGTTTGCTCTTAGTAAGTCATTTCGCTCCGACACATCTTAACCTTGAAAAGATATTTGACTAAACTAACTGATTAAAAAGGCTAATTAATTAAACTAGTTCAACCATATTAGCATCAATTTGGCTACAGATAGACAAACAAGCTGCACCATAGCAAATCGTGTTCAGTAGAAGAAGTATAAAGACAAACAAGAAGATGATACTAATTCAAAAGACTAAATAGAAAAAGAAGTATAACAATATGATCAGTGGTAGCAGCTTTTGGCATGTATTAGGTTCTAATATGGACCCATTGAAGCACAATCCCGACTTGACCACCTATATAATCCTAGCTGACATAGATAAAAAAAAACAAACCAGCCTCGATATCAAAATGAATATTGGATATTATGACTAACATACGAAAAATTCATGTATTTAACCTTCAGAAACCAGAGCTAAGTTCCTTTCAAGCCATCTTTAATAGTAAAAACAATTTTTCAATAAGAAAGCATGGAGCATAGTGCAGTCAATATTCAAAACAAATAATCACTTCAAGGATATGCTCAGCTACAAAATATCCATGAGACAGATAGGCAAGATAGTTACCCAGGATTCATGTTGATAATATCACAAAGCTCAATGTTTATAGCCCAGTCTGGACCAATCAGCATATCACTAGTTGCCCTTTCTGCACAAGCCGCTGCATTGTTAGCCATTTTTTCTAGTTTCCACCGTTTGTTCAAATTGTTCCGCCTTCGATCTGCCTGGAAGGAAAAAAAATTAAAAGAATTCGACGGTAAGAACATAAACACACCATTTGAATACCAAAAAAAAAAAAGTAAACGAATCAAGGTAAAACCTCACCAAGAAATACCAAAAGCTCACCAAGAATCAAAGAGGAAACAGATCATCAAAATTCCCAATTCCTACCCAACAAAAATTTATAATTCTAGAATGCAGAAAAACAACAGCCAACAAAAAGCAAAGCATCAAAGTCCAAAATAGACCAGATCAAAAATGAAGCAAATCCAAATAGAATTATTTTCAAGATCATGACGATACACAACAAAAAATGAAAGAAAACCGAATTCAAAGAAAGATTAAAGTAAAGGGTATAAAATCATATAGACAAATAAGAAAAGAAGCAGTCAAGATCTTGTATAATTTTAGAAATTCACCTCTGGGTAAAGAAAAGAAAACACACAATCTAGTGTAGTGAGAGAAAACTATAGGTGACTGGAAAGTAAACGTCTATAAACAGAGAGTAAAGAGAGATTGATTTTTAAGTGGGGGGTTTATCTAAGGCTTTTTTCGTGTGTTACTTTGACGGGGAGGCTATGGTAAGCGCGTATTGAATCACTGGAAATGGTTGACCATTATAGCAATCGTCTTTGAATGGAATGATAAATATATTTTGGATTTTCAAATTTCATTATTTTTAAAAAAACTCCTTAAATGATATTAACTCGAAATCTATGATGAATAAGTGAATCTGATCAAGAATAGAACTGTATAATGTCAAAAAGCTCATATGAATGTGCTTCATCAAATATAATAATATTTTTAAAATATTTCTTAAATAATTAAAGATATTGAAGAATTTGTTTAAGAAATATTATAAAAATACTAAGCTTGCGATTTAAAAAAATCTATGCATATTTATACGATTATAAATTATTTCATTAAAAATAAAATATTTTATTTTTTTTATTTTTTTTATTTTTTTTATTTTTTTTAATCCTTTCTTTATTAAATTAACTAAAATATATATATATATCATAACCGAGATAGAAAATATATTAATTTGAATTTAAATAATTAAAAACTATTTATTTAATTTCAAATATTAAAAAATTTAAAAACCGAGGGACAGTGTCGGTTTTATTTAAAAATATTTTTAATTAAATAATACATAAATATTGATTTCTTCTGAAAAGTTGTAGTAATATATTTTACTATATTAACTTCTCCATACATTTACTTAATATTAAATTTTGAATTCATCACTAAATATAATATTATATAATTTTTTTTATAAAAAAAAAGGAAAAGTATTAAAGTCAATGACAATAATCAAGTCTCTTGAGAAGAATTGTCAATTAAGTTTCATGACTATTCTTTCGTATAGTTCCACCTCTAGAAGATATTCCATGTATTTTTTTTTCCTTTTAAAATTTTGTCAAAGATAAAAGATATTCTAACATGAAAGATGAAAAAAAAAACTAATTAATGATTGATTTAAATATTTTTGGCAATTATTTATCATGGTCCTAAGAGATTAAAAAAAGTCATTTAACAATTCTATATTTTAATTCTTTTATAATAATTTAAAAATATCTCGTAATATTATTAATTTTAAAATATCTTACGAGAAACAATAAAAAAATATGTCAATGTTAAGATGAAAAAATTCTATGTTTTTTCTCATTTTGAGTTATTACTTGAATGTGCATTTGAGTTGAAATTGAAAAAAAAAATTGTATTTGAAGTCAAACTTATTTTTCATCTAATTTTACTTGGAAGAAATGATTTACAAAAAATAAAAATTTGTGAATGAAATTCATTATTTCACTTGAAATATACATTTAATTCTTCAATGTTTCAATATTTCACTTCTAATATTGAGATCTAATATTCGCAAATATTTATAGCCAAAATAGTATTTACAAATATTGAAATTACTAGTTTATGCACAATATAGATCCTTTTCTTTTCTTACAGTTGATTTTTTTCCCTATTTTTAAATATTTACTGTTGTATTTTTATATAAAAATGTAAAATAAAATCAAACGGTAAACTTTGTGATCCTTATTACATAATTTAACATGAGTTTAAAAATTAAAATTAATCTGACGTTTAATGGACCTATATTCTTTCTTCTATTAAGCTTTTAATTATTGATATGAAAAGGAAAAAATATGTGACTCGAAGGAAAAATATTATTTATATTTATATTTAAGCAAGGTGGGGTGGAGTAGAAAATATAATTTTTTAAACTATTAATTCAATATATTAAAAAATATAAAAAAACTAAAAAAAATAAAAAAAATAAAAAAAATAAAAAAAATAAAAAAAATAAAAAAAATAAAAAAAATAAAAAAATTTATGATTTTTTTATGTTTTTAATTTTTTAAATTTTAAATATTTAAATTTGAATATACATTTAAATATTTAGATATTGTACTAAGATTTAAATACTAAATGATTCAACATTATTTTGTTTTCTCAATATTTAAATATATAAAAACTATATTTTTATTTAAAATTAATAAATATAAAATTTAAATAAAATACTAAGTTGATCTAATATTATGTTGATAAAATATTTTAATAAATTACATGACGCTAGAGGCGACTTCCGGGTTAGTGATGATGGTTGCGTGCTAGCCGAGAATTTGGTCGACGATGTTTGTATTTGATAGTAGTTAGGTTGATGAAAGATTAACAATGGCTATTGATCATGGTAATTGGTGGTGAAAATAATAATTATGACTGAGATAATGATAGCTAATGACTTGATGAATGATAACGATGATTGGCAATATATAGTAGTGGTGGCTTGATCAGGGTGAATGCCGCAAGGATTTGGGTGGTTTAAATGGTAGTTGATAGTGATGAATGTAAATGGTGACTAATGGTGGTGCCGATTGACTTACATGATTGGCGTTGATTGTATGATGATTTTAATTAGTGAGTGGTGATAGTAGATAATGCATGATAGACGGACAATTAGTAATAAAATAGATGGAATGGCAATGAATTGCATGCCATCTTCAGAGAATTATTTGAATATGCATCTTAACGATATTAAAATTGTATTATAGAGTTTAATCATTCATATAAATTCATGCTCATTAAGTGATTGTGAAATTATAAAAACAAATATATTTAATAATTAAAATCTGAATAATTAAAAGTTGTGCTTAAAAAACAAACAAGATCTAATAACTAAAAATATCAAATAATTAAGATTAAGATCTTCATTAAGTGTAAATAAATAAGGCCGTAGAGTCCTTTTTAGTGTCTCTAGGAATAATGCTAGTATTCGAACACGTGCTTAGCACGTATATACCATGTTAAGCAGAGATTAAGACTTTTTATCGAGACGATGGAGTATATAATATTGAAATATAATGAGCTTAAAAAAATAAAAGTTCAAACTTATATGAATAGTGAGTCTACTCCATCCAACTCGATTGTTACATGTAAAATGATGAGATATACTTATGGATTAAACAACTAAACATAGTAGATATGTACAACGTATATGTAATGAGATTAATTTAAAATAAATCACTAAATTTGCCTCTTTTCAATCAAGAACACCAAATTTTATGAGACTGTCCTCGAATTCTTACTTTCTACGTGTGAAACTCAAAATACTATGTTAGCTAACATAGATATTTTCCACTTAAAATTTGTGTTAGAATAATTCTTCACCATAATAAGTGTTCTTTTTTAACTTTTTATTTCTGGGCCCTAAATAAATATTTATTTACATAATTAAAAAGATATTAGTTGTTTCCTTTCAAATTTATTAAATTCATTAAATGATTGTTGAAAATGTTCTTAAATGTGTTTATAGCATATTGTTTGTAGATTCCTACTCTTTCCTTAAATTTTTGCTAAAAGATTCCACCTTTCTTGCAATAGAAGTACTTATAATTATCAATTACAAAATTAAACCTTCAAGAAATAACAAATATCTTCTCATTATAACGAAATAAAAGATATATCAATTCTCTCTTTACACAAAATAGAAACAAATTACTAAAAATACAATAAGAAAATTTGAATGTAAAACTTAATATTACGTATAGAATAATAAGATATGCGTTTAAAATTTTAATGTACAATGATATGTAAAGTTGTGCGTTAAAATAAATTTGTGTTGAACTTAAAAACCTAACCGGAGTTAGTTTTAGTAAAGTTTGATTTCAGGTTAATCCAGCTTCCGACTCCAATGCTTCGGTATTTTTCATCCTCTCAAATTATTGCTTTTCCGCAAAAACAACGAAGAAGATGAAATTGATATATTAAAACCGATGTCAAATCCCACAAAAATTATGAGTAAGAATTGAAGAATTTTCCTTTACTTTTTATAGCTCTTTTTTAATTCTAATGGCTAATTCAATTTTAGTTTCTAACGGCTCTTGGTAGTTCCTGTCCTATTTATTCTGCAAAAACAAATAAAACAAATGAGAATTGATAAATTAAACTGATTCCAAAATTTTATTAAAATGATGAGTAAGAATTGAAAATTTCTTTCTTTACTTTTTATAGCTCTTTTCACTTGCATTCCTTGAACTTCTTTCTCATGTATTTATTATTCCTAATTAATTAATCCACACTTAATTGCTCAAAACTCTTTTTTCTCCTAATTATTTATTCATTAAAGAGGCAAGCACATAAATGATAAATAAATGAAAGTTATGAAGATAAATAAGGGTTGTTAATTAGGTATAGTAAACAATTTGTCGTAACTTCTCAAATTCTGCATTTTTTAGATTAATGAAGAGAAACTTAATAAGGATATAAATATTATTATATATTTGAATGAAGATTAAAATGGTCAATCAACTTTTGATGGGCATTGAACAATTCAACTTTGACTTAAGTGTCTTCCCCCTTCTAAATAAGATGTATACGTATATTGATGATATGACATGATTTAAATATTACTATTTACTCGTATATTTAATTTAGTTTTGATTCAACGAAATATAACTATTTAATTAGATATTTTATTACATTTAATTTACTACAGTTGAAAATAGTAATCCAACTTTTTGGCTAGTGGTTTTCCATTTTTAGTATAATATGATAATGATACTATTTATTAGATATTTAATTTAGTTTTGATTCAATGAATAATAAAATATTATTAATTTTTTTAGAAAAAAAAATTAACGCGTAAATTATTTTTTTTTGGTTGGTTTTTTGTTTTTTTTAATATTTTATTATATTCTAATATAATTAAAATATTATTATTTTTTTTGTTTTTTTAATTATTAATTAAAGTTAAAACTATTAAAATCCTTAACTGTTGAATTGTTTAATTAAATATTTTATTATATTTTAATTTACTACAAAAGAAACGGTAATTCAATTTTTAGCATGTGTGCATCCCACTTTTATATATATATATATATATATATATATATATATATATGCAAAAGCCTACAACTCATGATCGTGTGATTGATTGCATATTCAATTCTATTACAACTGAATAACATGATATTAAGATTGTGGATAACTTGAACATCTCTTTCATATAACCAATGATAGAAACAAAATTCTAATTATCATTTTATATAATTAAAAAATATAAAATTTTCATTAAGATAATTTAAGAATAAAGGAATGGAAGATGTAATAACAAAATTCTTCCCACAAATATGTACTATAAAATCCATCCAAACATATCAAGCCGATCGAAGGGTGTATACATGGTAGGATATGATACGATATTAAGAATTTTGGTTTAGTAATTTTGATTTTTGATTTTTGATTTATAAAATACTATATCATTATCATATCTTATTAATCTTAAGATGTTTCGATGTTTTGAAGTTTGATTTTTTATATTTTGCAAGAATAAATTCCAGAATCATAGTTTTGCTCAACTTCATTTACATATACTCATATATAATAGAGAATTAATTATATCTTCGGCTTTTCAAGAAATGTTTTAATTATATCGCACTAACACCTTACACATGTAGAAATATTTAAAAGAAAGTACAAAGACGCACTTTCCGTTAATTACACAAAAAAGATATTTAAATAAAGATAGAATGGTGATCTCGGCGTATTTAAATGTTCAAGTTGCCATTTTATATCCATATTTTAGCTTGCTTGTGATTCAATTCAATTATAATATCATGTATTTTGGATTAAAAAGTGTGTCCACGGACTACCATATGTGATTGCTTCTTGTAGGTGGAAATTACACTGATGGAGCATAAAATACGTATAGATGAATGTTAAAAGTCAGGAACTGAGCAAAGGAGTTCAACTTCAGTAGTGAAATGAAGCGCTAAACAAAGGAAGTGACCTTGTTTCGAGGCCGTGTCACGCCGGCACAATGGCGTCGTTCAAATCAGGCCACGCCAAGCTATCGTGGGTTCAAGCGCCTATGTCACGCCCCACCTCGGGATGCATGACCGGGTACCCGAGGCCACACCGACAACCAATCGAATTGCTATTCTTGGCGCACGTCTAGTGCCATCCTGCGACTCAATTAAAGAAAACAACGAGCTATATCTCTATTGTAAATATAAACTCTTTCCTACGTACAAGGTCGTATAGCCGTAATTCTAAAATAAATACCTAACTAACAACAGTAATGGGTGGATCCATGCGGCGACAAGACCACCATGTCAGAGTAGTTATAATGTAATGAAGATTTAGCTACTATACTAGGGCCCCACACGGCCAACACACGAAGCATAATCGATTAAGGCCCACATGGCCAACATACCACAACTGACCGACGATCGTAGTCTCGCAAGCTTCAAGAATACCAAATAGTATCCTGGACAAAAAGCCCCCGCCACTCAAAATGCTAGATACCGTAAATACGTGTTTCCCTACAACCTCGGCAACTCAAATTTGTGTGCGAGTTGTCCCAACCGGCGACTCGAACAACTGCCATCGAGATCCCGAACCCCGTCTCCCTAAACCTCGTTATGAGTAATGCTACGCCTGTGGGAGGCGTCGCACAATATATGTACCAATATGTGGGTGCAATGAGCGTTCGATAAAGACCGGAAAGAATAGAAAAAGGGCGTAAAGATTAACATGTGACGTCAGCCGAGCCTGCACTGCATCTAACCAACACTACGATGTAAGCTAAGATAGTATAATTACACGTTTATAAACTATAACTAGCAAGACAAGAATACAAACAAAGCAACCTCACCGACCCCCATAAGCTTCCAAGGTACAATCACAAACACCTGCCGCCCCCATAAGCTCCCCGGCGAGCACATCTCAATCTATGTCACGCCCGCCTGGTGGGGTAAGGATCGGGCACTCCGGTGCCCTATTAGGCTCGACAAGCAGACTACTGTGCCTAAGCACATCTCGTGCCCGGCCGTTCTAACTCGTTTCACTAATCAACGAGCTATATAATCTGGCCAGAATACAAATTCTCCGCCGGGACCGGGCCTATAGCCACCGTACTATAACATCGCCAACTGTAATCACACTCATATAGTGGAACCCTATGCCGACTGCTACCATGTTGTCTAGTTATTCTAAATCGCATAATAAATTGCCAACAACTACGTGACCGACAAGGTCACCACTACCTAATCGGATACGCCCCACACGACCAACATAAACAACAATACTAAAATGCCTAAATATACGCACGAATCCCACACGACGCACAACTAACCACAAGGAGATATATAACCATCCGCAAGCTTCCTAAGAATATCGATAGCATGGCCGACAGTGGCCCCGACCTACCCATACTATACAACATAAGGAAAAGATATAAACTCTAAATATCAAGCTCGGGTCGACAAGTGAGCCGATGACCCGCGCCGGCTAGATCACGAGGACGGCCTGCCTATAGTACTGGGCGTATTGCACGCAGCGCCCCAACGGCGCGCATCAGCTGTAACAAGTACGCAAAGCAACTCTAACATAACTGAATATAAGCAATTACACTGTAATTAAATGTAGGAAGGTTCGAAATCGTTTGCATCGATGAAATCTCGAAAAAGCTTATCTCGTACCGAGAGTAGTAGAGAGCATACATGTCGTCACGAGGCAACCCGCCGCCTATCGCCTATTAGGATATCGTGTATATACATATATATATAACAAATAAAGTGACCTATACTGTACTTCTATGTTTAAAGGTGCCAACCAACACACAATCTATATACCCCCCTACCCGGGTCAAACCACTCAAAATAAATCACTCCACTCGCCTACTACCTACGAGCAACTCTACCCCGCCCCTCGGGTCCCACTGCTATGGCCTCGACTATAACCGCGCTCGAGCCCGGTGGGACTCTGCATCGTAACCGTGACCCGTATCTCGTATCCAGACTGCACCGCCCCCGACGCAAGCGCACAACAGGTAAGCTTATACCGTTTATGTTGATCGCCCGATATTCTGGAATGCCGCATCCCATCTTCGTCTCTATCACGTGACGCGCATGCCACTCCTGTGATGTATCCTCGTCCGCGGCGACGACACAACTATTAACCTGTGGCTACAGACGCTCTAAGGGTGCCCTCATAGCACAAACAAGTCTCAACAAACAATAATCACGTATATCAAGCACGTTGATCCGAAAATACTATCTCGTATTCCATTTCTATTCTCAACTCCTTTCTACTTTTTAAATTGATTCTCATACTCTAACTATATCGATTCGAGATATCATCCGACTCGGTTCGATATCGATTTAATAACTTTCATTTTGAATATATATCATAATATTATAAAACATGCTTCGCGATTCATACTGACTCAATTCTCGACTTCTAAATTCTTTCTTCTATAACACAAGTATTTGCTATACCGGATTACTAACTTGCCAAGGAATTAGCTTTTACATACTCGCTTCTGATTTCCCGACTAACCGGCATAGCTCTACAAGATTTCTGCTATTTCTCCCAACCGCATTCATATATATAGGTCACTAGAACTAAATATGCTAATATTCTCGAAATTAAAATCTCACTTTCAATATATATATATAGCCCAATTTGGCTTATCGAAAAACGATCGAAAACTTACTATTTCTCGAAAGTCCCCGGTAAGTGGAGAAATACTCAACTTACAGGCTGTGAGTATATCGACACCACTTGGAGCACCTACTTTTACCTTACTTTCTGGTGGCACGATCGATTCGCGCCGAATTTCACAAAACTAAATCCGTAGAAATGCTCCTTACCGCTAATACCTCGCATTTAGAAGTTAATTTGAGTTTGGACCGCGTTTGATGGCGTAATCGATGAATATTGTCACAACCTTCGTTCTCTCCGATTTCACTTCTCGGAAAATTTATATGAAATTTAACATTAAAACTGAAGTCGGAGGCTTTATACTGGGTCTCGCACTCACTCCGTGACACGCGGTGTATCGCGCGGTGCCTAGCTCTCGTGAAACGCCGTATCGCGAGGTGAGCCTCCGTGACACTCGGGCCATCACGAGGAGGTCTCGGGCAGCCTCTTCAAGGGAGCGTGTTCGACGTTACTTATTCGATCTTTCCTCGGCCTTTTCCTGGAAGATGTACGGCATTCAAAAATAACTAACATGTGAATAAAGCATATACATGTCGCGGAATTTACTGAAAGTGTAACACTATATACCCCTATCAAGGTTTCTATGACTCCACCGGTATCGTAGCCTAATCCCACGGGCCCCCTGCCCAACCAACCCGCCGCCCCCGAACCGTCTAAGGCTCGAGCCCCGGTGGACTCTACTGCTCACTGCACTCGGGTACCGAACTCGGCTGTGGTGTGCCGATACGACATAAGAGTAGTCCAAACCATTGAATGAACTGCATTGAGGACCTCGTACCATTTTCGGCCCTCACTTAACCCGCATACCGCTCCTGGAAATGGTCAGTCATCTACCTATCATGCATCGAAGGGCTAGCCTAGTAACCCTCGTGGGTGGTCATGAATGGCTCATGAGGGCAACCCCAACCAAGGTGTTGTACTAACATCTTAATCTAGTCACTCAAAAGGGCGTAACTGCCTTCTGTGCCTAATGCCACCGCCGCTCTCCCCAGATAATCTATAAGCTGCTACAGCACGCCGTGCACCCGTATCTAATCAGAGGATCCTCATCATGATCATGATCTCTAATAGTCTCGGGATCAAAAAGGGCAAGATCTCGAGTGGTCCAATATAACTCTAAATGCCCTGTCCTGACAACTATAAATTTTAAATAATCAAGTGGGTCACGAATGGCTAATTACTTAGTCCCTCTCCGCTAGGACAAACGTAGGGCCGGGTAATCGACCGAACATACTGGAGCGATCTACCCTAATCCTCCATATAAGCTTCTATCGACATCCTTAGCCTACGGGCAACACTATACTAACACGGTACTTACTAGTGTCTTAGGCCTCATCTTGGTCCACTCCATCTTATATTATTTTTTCGGGGCTGGCTTCTAAACCTTTAGACAACATTATATAGACCTAATCATTCCCCGAAACTGCTGGTGATAGGAACCGGCCGGGTGATGGCCCCATCTAACTACCGACAGTCCTCTTCCTGTGCAAACCCACTCCGGTTCATTTGACCCGGATGACCGGGCCGCTTCCCGGGCGACTTATACGTAATCGCTAAGCCCACTAAGCATCGACAATCACCTAATAACTAACGGGTGACATTCTATCACTAGTCAATTAGACAACCTTAGGTTGCCGACTCTAAAACATGACCTTCCTATCTAAATTTCTACTCACAAAGGGATACACCAATGGCCTCTGTGCTAAGCTTTCGATAATACAAATGTCAACCGGTAGTTAAACCGCCTAGTTGCGCCATGCTAATTAATACAATGTGCTCGATAACTCTCGCGAGCTCCTAAGATCTTGGCCTGGCAACAAACATGGGTTCCTAATAAAATCCATATACTGCTTAGCAAACTAACTGTAACTTATGTAACCATAATCTACTTGATAAAGAATAATCACAATTCATGGTTCGATCTCTCTATATACCAATAACATCTAATTACAATATGTCTAATCACAATCTAATGGTAGCAAACTATTATGAAATCATCATTTCTCGTTCTCAGAAATAAGTCTAAATACCGTGATTTGACGAGTATACTTGCCGAGGTTAAGCCTTATATACTGACACGTTTCCCTAATAATCGATTAGTTTCAACTTCAGACCACAATTTCTTCAAATATAACCGTTATACAAGGTAAAAGAGATGAATTTCAATGCGAATTCAAGGTAAAATGATAACTTTTAATACCAATACTGATATACTTCAACTTCATGAAACACAGCCTAAAACGTATTATTTCCCGAGATTTCAAAAGGGAGAATGCTACTGAGGCCCGTGATCAATATAGAAACCGCCTTGAAGTAATCTGGGACAACTTCTGCTCTATGCAGGGTTACGATTTGTCAGGCAAATTTCACGAAAACAACTCGTAATAATGCTCCCCGCAGGGCTTAAACTTCGATAACGGGTTAATTTGAATTTGTATGGCATTTGGTAGCGTAATCGTACGAAAACCGTTGGAAACCTCATTTATTACTCTCTCGGCCGAAAAGCAAATTTGGAAAATGAATTACAATCAAGAGATGCTATATATATATATATATATATATAGGTAAGGTCGATGGTGCGGGCGTGCCTCGCGCTCCTATCGGGAGGAAGTGTGCCTCGGCACCCTGCAAGTGCCCCCTATCAGGAAGCAAGCCGCGCCCCACGCCTCAAAGCCGCGCAGCTCGGCACCCCCACGCTCAAAGCACCAACAGCCCGGGCGCCCGCGCTCAAAGCGCTACAGCTCGGCGCCCGCTAGCGTTGCACTGCCGGCGGCCGCGCCGGCTCGTGCGCACCGATCCGGGCCCGACCTCGCTTCAAGCGATTCCACACGCGTCAGTTTCTTACTGCCACCAATCCACGTACGCTTACTAATCGTTAACATTTACTTAGGGTGTAGATCCTCCCCTTAAGAACACCATCCTCGAATGTCTACTTCAATTCACAGGAGCTTAACTTTTTGGACTATTATTTTGGAAAAGTTTCTACAGAGTCTCCCCACATGGACTATCTCAAAATCCCAACGCGGTAAGTTCAACACACACATTTCATACGACACTATCACAACTGCTTCACAATAAGATCAGACAATCAACAATACCGAGTAATATAAGCAATAAATAGCAAAGCTGAGTAGTAATATTCTAACTATATATAATCTCGACAAATGGGATACTCTGTATCTTATGTCATCCTCAGCTTCCCGTGTCAGTTTCTTCTTATTTGCTGCTTTCTCTATAATACTTAATGGGACCACGGGTAGTCCTTAGCCCGCGAACTCTCATGCGATCTAATATGGTGCCTGAACCTTTCGGGTTAATTTCAGCACCCGAACGTCCTCAACTGGAATATCTCTAACCAGTCATATAGCGCCGTAGCATCAACATACGAAAGTCAAAGATTGTTTCGAGCTCTAGAGGCAACTCCAATTCATATGTCACTTGGCCTATTCTCTAGAGGATGATATGGCCAATGAATCTACAACTAAGCTTTGCAAATCTCATAACACCTGGGCTGCATTTAACTTGGGTTAATACCCACCACTCGCTTTCAATTCTTAATCGCTTACGTTATCCTATCCTCTGAGAATGTGCCAAGTGACATATTAATCGGAGTTGCCTCTGCAGCTCAAACCAAATTCTTTCAACTCATATTGATGTTGCGAAAGGGCATATAGAGCGACCCGCTCCGAGATTGCTCCGCTATGACGCCTGCTACTCGGGAAATTAAACCCACAAAAGAGGTTCCAAGCACCGTATTGATCGCAAGTTCGCAAGCTAAGGGCTGGCGATGTGGTCTCTATTAAAGTATTATGAAACAACAATAAGGAAGAAAGCCGACCCAGAAACTCGAGTACGACATGAGATCTGGGGTATCCCCACTTGTCCCGTGATTATTATATGGGCCTGTATAATTACTACTCAACCGCTATTTTATCGTTATATTATCAAGACGTTTCGCCGATCACAATCTTGTTGTGAAACAAAGCTTATGATAAAGGTCATACGAAATGCGTGTTGGACTTTTCGCATTTCAGATTTTTAAACAATCCATATTACAAGTGGAGCATTCTACCAAACTTCTTCCAATAATAGTCCAAAAAGTTAAGCTCGTGATTTGCGAGACATTCAGGACGAATGTTTCTAAGTGTGGGAGGATGTTACACCGTAAATGTTAATAATTGGGTAAGTGTACACGTGATTGGACACTTATAAGAAGAGTTTATGTGAAAGCCTCAAAAAAGACGGTCGAACGGACCCGCACAGGCTAACGCGACGCGCGCCCAACAGTTTGCATCAAGCATGCTAAGACCGTCGCTCACCGAGAGCGCGGGCGCTGTGCCTACTTCCTAAAATGGGAGCAAGACGAGGCACACCGCCAACGACTCACCTATATATTTAGCCCCTCTTCAATCAGAATTCATTTTCCACATTTGCTTTCTGGGCCGTAGAGTAATAAACGAGGTTTTCAATGGTTTTTCGCCCGATTATGCTACCAAAACGCGTTCCAAATTCAAATTAACACCAGATATCGAAGTTTAAGCCCACAAGCGAGCATTACTACGAGTTGTTTTCGTGAAATTCACTGCGACGAATTGTAACCCCGCCGAGCCAAAGTTATTCCGACTCCATTTAACCGGATGGCACAATCACGGCCTTAAGTAGTTACTTTCCCTTCGAACTCTCTGAAATACATTACAGTGTTTTGTTAAGTTGAAGTATAGTCAATACTGGGTATTAAAAGTTATCGTTTAACGTCGAATTTGGGTGACAAATTCATCTCTTTCTCCTCGTACAATCTGCTATAGCCGAAGAGAGCCGACGAATACAAGCTTGAAACTCGTAAGTTATTTAGGAACGACAATCGAGGTAATGTAAGGCTTAACCTCGTGTCACGCCCGCCTGGGGGTACTGATCACACTTAAGGCCCTGTCAGACTGACCGCTTAAACTACCGGTGCCTCCTGCCATCTCGGTGCCCGGGCCGGGCTCTATTTCGATTCCCGAATCAATGGGCTATATAATCCAAGAATACAACATTTCTCCTACTGACTGGGCTCATACCACCGTACTATAACTTCCGCCCAACTTAATCATACTTTATGTAGGGAAACCTACGCGGCCGACGCGCCACTACGCCGTCTGGGCTATCTCTCACTCAATATAATAAATATCAACATCTACGCGACCGACAAGGTCACCACTACTAACCGGATACTGTTTCACACGACCAACATAAACAACAATACTAAACAGTTTAAATCATACGCACGCCCCACACGACCGGCACAACTAACCACGGGAGATATATATACACAATCGCAAGCCTCTACGAATACCGATAAAATGGCCGGGCAGGCCACGACCTACCCATACCGTACAACAAAAGAAGGAAATGTACCTTGGGCCAGCCCGATTTACAGAAATTACGACTCAACGTAGCCGATGGAATCACGAAGGATTGCCTCGTTTCATGAGTACCGCAGTAAGTAATGTTAGCCGCCCCAAACGCATCAACAGTATAAAGCAAACCGATCATAATCAATATAAACAACATAACTAGAAATCCCGAACAATAGAAGATATTCGAAACTGCCCGAACCGATAGACCGAAATGCTTTTCAGATCCGGCAATAAGGCAGAGCATACCGTCCACGTGGCGACTGCCTATTAGCTAATAAATAAATATATATACATATATATAACAAGCAAGGACCAATATCAAATTCCCATTTAATGGAAGCGTGCCAACCAACAACAATCTATATATACTCCCTACCGTCAAAACCATCTCAAAATAAGTCACTCCACTCGTCTACTAACTATGAGCACTCTACGCCCCAAGTTCTGCACTGCTATGGCCTTCGATATAAATAATCGTGTCTCGAGCCCGGCGACTCCCTGCACCGTAAAAATGTAAATTGTAACCGTGTCTATATCTCGTAATTCATCTCGGCGCAAGCGCACAATGTGGTAAACTGCACGCTATGCCGACGCCCTCGACATGGGAATGTTCCATCCCACTTCGGGCCCTACTCAGACGGCATGCCACTCCTCGGAGCGACATATCCCCACCTCACGGCTGGTC
Organism: Datura stramonium; assembly: GCA_018107945.1. Lineage (NCBI taxonomy): Eukaryota > Viridiplantae > Streptophyta > Magnoliopsida > Solanales > Solanaceae > Datura > Datura stramonium. The sequence goes on from JACEIK010000617.1 coordinate 383,722, forward strand.
GATACGCTATCAACCTAGGGACGGTGGAGGACGCCGTGGTGCCCTCATAACACAAACAAGTCTCAACAATCAATAATCACATATAGCAAGCATGTTTGAACCGAAAAATACTATCTGTATTCGATTCTCATTTCGAACTCTTTTTCGTGTTACACCGATTCTCATACTGATTTATACTCGTATCTGGATATTCGATCTGTCGCTATATTGTATCCGAGATATCATCTCGACCGTTCCGACTATACCGTATCTCGGGGATATTATCTCGACTATCTCGATACGTTACTACTTTTATTCTCAACATATCTCATAATATTATAAACATGCTTGCTAATTCAAAACACGCCATAAACTCAAGGTGACTCACCACTTCGAATTCCTTCTTTCTATATAACACGCCTATCTAATGTACCGGATTACTAACTTGCCGAGGAATTAGCTTTACTTACCTTCGCTTCGTATTTTCCGACTAACTAGCGAAGCTCGTCCGTACTTCACTATTTCTCCTAACCGCATTCATATATATATATATATATATATCAATTAGAACTAAATACACTAATATTCTGGAAAAAAAACATCACTTTCGATATATATATATAGCCCAATTTGGCTTATCGAACTGGCCGAAAACTCGCTATTTCTCGAAAAGTCCTAAGGGAGAAATACTCACTTTAGGCTATGAGTATATCGACACTAATTTGGAGAATTCCTCACTACTGGGTTCCCAGAAGACGACGATTCGCCGCCGAATTTCACGAAACCAAACCCGTAGGAATGCTCCCTTGCCGCTAAACACCTCTGCATCTGAGATTAATTCGAGTTTGGAACGCGTTTAACAAAGCGTAATCTGATGGAAATTATCAAATAACCCTCGCTCTCTTTCTCTCTCGCCACGCTACCGGAAATTATAAGAAACTTTAACAAAAACCAAGTCAGGGGGCTTATATAACTGGGACCTATAAGTCGTATTTCCGGGAATGCGTATTTATAGTCGTATTCCTGAATGCGATTTATAAGCCGCATTTTGTCTGCGACGCGCCGACTCAACGTCAGCCCGATCTTCCCTAGCCTTTTTCTAGCATGTATGGCATTCTAAAACTCTTAACCAACATGTGAATAGCCATCAATGTCAAGCAAACTTACGACGTAACACTTCTAAGAAGTATACTGTCACGTACTGTTATGACTTATGTTCCATAACATAAATGATGATTTCATATGTTATGAGCAATGCTACTATTGACATGATTAGACATAATAGAATAATTAACTACGCCGGTATATAGAGATCGACACGCGTGATTAGTCGCTATCCGTAGATTACTACATAAGTTCTGCTACGCGTAAAACGTATATGGATTTTATTAGAATTCTAATGTTCGTTGCCCACCTGCATCTGTGATCTCGCGGCAGTTGTTCTGAGCACGAGCTGCAGTCGAGCAAGATGCGCAACTAGGCGTTTAACTACCAGCTGACGTCCGTATTGTCAGAGCATGCCTAAAGGCCATCAGAATCCCCTGCCATCCTGTGCATGTAAATTTAGATAAAAGAAGACCATGTTTTTGTAGCCGCAACCTAAGGTCAGTTTGTATTAATCGAGTGACAAACACAACCTATTGGCTTATTGCATTTCGTGATCACGCCTTAGTGGGCTGGTAGTGTTATCATATAAGTCGCCAGTAGCGCCCCGCCCAGTCAAATGTAATTGGTACCCCACAAGGGGACCTTATAAGAGTCAGAGTCGGCCAAGACTTAACCTGGGCCCTATCACCTACGTGTTTCCTGTGAATGGTTAGCCTAAATAAAGTTGTCTATAAGGTAAGAATCGCCTTAAAAGTAATATAAGATCCGATTGCATTCAAGACGAGGCCTAAGGCACTAAAGTAGGCATCATGTTAGCATAAGACGCTCTACATGCTACAAGTGATGTCAAGAAACTCATACTTATGATTGTGGGTCGTATCGTTGTGCAGCAAACTGCACAAGACAACCCTACAGCTTGCCCTAAGCGTAGGGACTAAGTAGTTATCCATTCGCGATCCCGTAGTTGTTTAAGAGTTACATTGTCCTGCAGCATTCGTGAGTTATATTGACCACTCCAAATCTCGCCCTACTTAGTCCGTAACCACAGAGATCATGATCACTATCGTATCTCCGATCGATGTGTGCACGACGCGCCTCAAGCGCATTTATAGATTATCCCTGGGGCATGCATCTGCGGAGCGCCTAGAACGCCGCTATGCCTTTTTGAGCGGATATATTAAGATGTTAGTACAACACTGTCGGGGCTACCATCACTTGTGAGTCATCCATGACCACCCTGTGGTTACCGGGCCAGGCTGAGCCGCCCGCAGTGGCTAGGATGACGTCGCCCGAGGAGCCAGACGCGTCCGCGGGAAAGGGATGAAGATGGTGTTCAGGTCCTCTATGGCTACCATTCAATGGCCGGATCACTTAGCGCCGTATCTAAGACACCTGCCGAGTCTTGGCACTGTGGTACGCATACAGTGAGTCCACCAAACTTAGACACAAAATTTACAGCTCAAGCGACCGAGCGGCCTCGCTTGTAAACCCGTGGGGCCTCCAGAGGTTGGCTACGCATCAGTGGAGTCATGTGAATCCCGATAGGGTATATGGATCGAGACGTGCTCGCTGTGGCGCATGGACGCCCGAACGAGTTATTCGTATCGATTGTAACTTCCGCTACGGCCGTGAGGTTCTTGCTCAGATTTTATTCTAGTTATAGTTTATAAATGTGTACTTATACAGTCTTCCAAATTTACGATACGAAGGTCGTTAGACGCAGACATGCATCAACAAGTGAGTAATAAAGCAATCTTTTGATCTTATTTTCTATTTACTCCAAACTTATCAATTTATATATTTTAGGTGAATCCCACATTGGTTTAGGCGAATCCCACATCTTTTGGGGGAGGAAAATGGAAGAGGCTTTATGTTCTTCGGATACCTTTTCCCTTTGCACGCGTTTTAAAACCGTTAGGGGCAAGCCTAAAGGGGAAAATATTTACAAAATGCAGGGCTCAAGGTTATGGGCTTGGTATCGAGCCTGGCCATGTGGGCAAACTCGGGAGTGGCGGGCAAACTCTGGGCCGAGACGTGGAGTCCTAATGCATGAGTGTGCTTCGCTCTGTGCAAATCCCACACGGGAGGGAAAACGAAGAGTGCTTTATAAGTGCTTGGATACCTTTCCTCAGAGACGCTGCTTAAACCGCGCAGGTGAAGGCTCGCGTTTTACGCTTCTACAAGTCGGCTGCCCTAAGCTTACAAGCAACTGGCCGCACATGCGCGACAAGTGCCGTGTCGGTCAAGGCAGCCGCACAACGGGGTCGTGGACATGGTGCCAAGATTGGCTCGCGCCACCGTGCCACGCTGGGTGGCGTTGCATTCGGCCTATGCTAACCAAAGGGATTTGTGTGTTACTGGGAATCAACTCAAAATATACGACATATATCAGGTGTACATTAACATAATGTATTTCAAATAAATAGGTATTATACATACCGATATACATTAATACGTATATCTATTATTACATCTATAAAGTAGACTAATATGTATACCGATAATATGTGTACATATTATTTAGCTATACATACTAACAATATCTATATTTTTTTCAATCAATTATACATATTGATAATATGTATACATATCATTTTAGCTATACATACTAATAACGAATCTCATATTTTTTCAATAATTTTTATTTATAAGATACAAGAAAAAAATAATACGTAGCTTTTGTTTCAAAATTTATAAATATTGGATTTGCGGTATAATTTTTGAGTTCAGATAGAGGATTTGAAGAAATTGAATATTTATAAAAACTTTTAAAAGAAGTTGATTTTGAATGGAATGAGGAAAGATAAAATGGAGGAGAGATTTAAGGAAATTCGATTAAAAAGAGAGGAGAAAATGAAGAGAAAGAAAAATAGAGAGCAGACACGTAGCTTTGAAAAAAATCAAAAGCCATGTTATGCAGAGAGCAGAGAAAATAAAAATTAAAATATTTAAAAGAGAAAAAATTGAAATTCTGCAAAATATTTATGTACTTATAAATTTTAGCCGAAAGTCAAAATTGAATATTTGATGCCAACTTCTAAATATCAAGTTACCACATGCCAATCAACCCCGCCGATACACCTGCTAATTGGGGAAGCTCATAGTTGCTTCCATCTGAAAACTATTTATAGTTCGCTACCGCTTTACATACTGTTCAATTTATCTCTTCACTCAATCCTACGAGCATTTAATTTCAAAAGTTTTAATATAAGCAAGAGATTCACAAATTTTCGCATCGCAGAATTACGTGGCCTCAATCCTTCAGCGATACTTTCATAATATATTTATATACTACGCGTATCACTATGAAACGCAGCCAGCCCCTGCATACACTCTAATCACGCATTTATACCACTACAATATATTCATATCGCCACGATATCTATGCGAAAATCTTCAAACTCATAGCGGGCACGAATTTTAATTATTTCATATCAATTAGATATTTTAGATAATTAATATAAAATGATCTATTTTAATATAATTAATTTAATTTTTAATCTATTTTATGTATTTTTCCCATTTTTCAACTGTATGACATAATGACCACAGTCCCTACAAATCCATAACAAGCCCAATGCTGGGCCAAACTTGCCCTTCTACCATATGGACTGATCTGCTTTCCCTCGAGCCCACTTACCGCTTCAAGAAACCCTAGCCTTTATAAACTAACCCTTCATTCTCCATCTTCACAATTCCTGCTCACACTCTCTCTGCAGCATCCGCTGTATTTACCAAAACCCTACCCGTAAACCTAACATTTGAAAGCAACAACCATGGCGGAAAGAGGAGGCTTTGGCCGTGGCTTCGGAGGACGCGGTGGGAGAGGCGGAGATCGTGGTGGACGCGGCCGCGGTGGCTGCCGTTCACGCCAGGAGACAGAAGAGGAGAATGTTCCGGTCACAAAGCTAGGGAGGCTTGTGAAAGATGGAAAAATTCGCTCACTGGAGCAAATCTACCTCCACTCACTCCCAATCAAGGAGTACCAAATCATAGATACCCTCATCGGACCATCTCTCAAGGACGAGGTGATGAAAATCATGCCAGTTCAGAAGCAGACCCGTGCCGGTCAGAGAACCAGGTTCAAGGCCTTTGTTGTTGTTGGTGACGGGAATGGTCACGTTGGGTTGGGTGTGAAGTGCTCGAAAGAAGTCGCCACTGCCATTCGTGGAGCTATTATATTGGCTAAGCTATCAGTGATTCCAGTGAGGAGAGGTTACTGGGGTAACAAGATTGGGAAGCCACACACGGTGCCTTGCAAGGTTACAGGGAAATGTGGGTCTGTTACTGTGAGGATGGTGCCTGCTCCTCGTGGTGCTGGTATTGTGGCTGCCCGTGTCCCTAAGAAGGTCCTTCAGTTTGCTGGTATTGAGGATGTCTTCACGTCTTCCCGTGGATCCACCAAAACACTTGGCAACTTCGTTAAGGTTACATCTTTTAACTGATCTTGCAACTATCTTTATGATTATGTAAATGAGCCATAATATCATTGGACTGTGCATTGCATTTTGTTAAAATTAAATTTGAAATAGGCGATGTGGAGATAATTAAGTGTAAGCTTTGATGAAATGCATTGTAAATAGCCGTAACTTTCGTAGTTTTATGTTACTTAAAAATTTGACCTTTCCTGTATTATGGTATATCAATATTATACAAGAAACCATTGTTCATCTTGATTTTTGAACCAAAGTAATCTGCTTCCTGCTTTTATGTCTGGATTGATGGTTGCCAACTTACAATATCCAATTATTTAGGAAATATCAGTACTCCTTTTTAAAGAGCTTAGTTACAAGAGGTTGGATGTATTAAGAGTAACAGTTAATTTGGGACAGCGTGTGTTTGTGATTGAATGCACAAATCAAACAAGTTATAAATTATGGGACAGAAGCTACCATTATTAATTTTTGTCGTTTCTTGCAATGATTGTGTTTTTGTCTTTCTAGTTTTGTTAAGTTCAATTCATGAATGTGGGCATGCTTCAGTGAGTCGAAGAAGTCTAAAATGACCCCATATCATATAAAAGCATCCACTTTCATCTCTTATTCTATGTTTGCTCATTTGCAATAGTTTACTGAATGTGTTGGAGGCTAATGCCACTCTTTATGCAGGCTACCTTTGATTGTTTAATGAAGACTTATGGGTTCCTGACCCCCGACTTCTGGAAGGAGACTCGCTTCACCAAATCTCCATTCCAAGAGTACTTTGATATCTTGGCAAAACCTGCCAATAAGGTTATTGTCTACGCCGCCGAGGAGGCAGCACCTGAGAGGGTTGAGGCTTGATTCATTAGATGTTATGCTCCGTTTGTTTTGGTCGAGTAGTTCTCTTATTATGAAATGTTAGTATTCTAAATTTTGTTTTGTGTTCTGAGGGATGTTTTTCACAGACTTGCAAAAGATAATGTTCCTTTCTTTCATCAATATATATGGAGTTCCTGCCTTCCTGATTGATATCATCTTTTGCTGTGAGGTACTAACTTATTTTCTACCTTTATTTAATTGGCCTTTTTTGGAAACAGATATGTTATTTCTGGTTGATATTATATCTTTTGCAAGGTGATAATCTCACCTTTCTTGTTCATTGGTAGTTGTGTTTGTTTTGTTAATTGATATTGTAAAAAATTAAAATGTATTTTTTTCACTTCCCAATTACCTTTGTTTTTTTTTCCGTATGTTTTGAGCTTCTACATGTTCCATTTTATGAGAACTATGATTATTGTGTGTTAAATTATAAAAGAATTTTGAAATGGCAATTCACTTTTATTTGTTGTTGAGAATTGAGGCGTGTTCGGTTCGGTGGATAATCTTTTTCTTTAATAAATGTCTTTTAGGAAAACAATATTTTTTCCTTGTGTTTGATATTTATAAACCTTGCACTTTTGCTAAGTATTTTGTCGTCTTTTGGATCTTACTGTTATGTTATAATTCTATTGAATATTTTAATTTGTCAGAATGGGATTCTTAATTTATTTCTGTTGCAACTTATACTCCTATCATTACTAAGTAGCGCATAAAACCTATAAATTCCCATAAAACTTTCGCAACATAGATTTCATTCTCTTGGTCATATTCACATACCAATAATACACCATCTTATAGAGTGAAACTTTAATTATTATGCTGTCAATAAAGTACACAATGTTATAAAATCAATCTAAAACGGGAGAAGAGATTCTGGAGGTGCGGGAGTTAATATCATAATAATCAGATTATGGAGGTGCGGGAGTTAATATCATGAGTACCAGATGACTTATTTCTAGAGTAATAAACATTCATAATTATTAGTTTCACAGCACTCTTCATGAGACGATGCATTTCAATTTTGTATGCATTTTGTTGAAGCTCGTGTATGAAATTTTGTTTTTGGCAAAATGTAATTTATTTTATCTTCTCTAATATATTCTTTGTTCAATTGAGCTATGCTAGTAACATCAGTTTCACATAATCTTCTAAAAATGATCGCATATCTCCTATTTTTTGTGTCTCTTACTTTATAAGTTGCTAGTATCTTGACTTGATTTGAATAAGTATTAATAATAATTTAAATTTTTCAGAATTTATATAAAAATTTCATTGTCTAGTTAGACATGAAAATAATTTCTTTATATGCATATCAATTTTTTAATGTAATCTCCAGACTCATAACAACCTCAAAATAATTGTATCCTCCATAGGAGGAACTCTCCATATAATAATACGAAGACTTTGGGAAAAAAACTTTATGCCGTCGGACATAAGCTGCACTTTATGCCTTACGATTTTATTTTTCCTTTCACTTATTGCACAAGAATTAATTTGTATCCCACTGATATTGTACCTTGAGGTCTTTGGACTACAAGTCCAAAATTTTACTTTTTTAAGTGAAATCAATATTGAATTGCGTATTTTTATTTGACCGATCATTTTATTTATCCAAACTATTTGACAGATTTAAATTCAAGATTGTCGTCACTATTTATAATGTCGAGCGTCATATTATATCAAAGATAGCGTTAATAGTAATTTGACATCGATTTCAGTGCAACATAAATTATTAAGATCTCTTAATTTATTACCATATCATTATAGGTGGTGTGTTGCATAATATACTTAACGGGCGAAACTATATGATTATGGAATAGTGTCGCTTTTATGAAATTGTGATAGATTTTTAAAGTACTTCTGAATATTAAAACACGTGCGTGACTTGTTAGCGCAAAACCAAAATAATAAGAAAGATTAGAAAATTGGAAAGGAAACTAAGATAAACAAAAGCTATTTGGGAGGTATTTAATGACGTCAATCACAATAGTTCTCCCTTGAAATGCAAACTCCAAGTAGTTTTCTTAACTATCTGAATGTTGCCAGATTGAGGTAGTTAATTAGTAAAGATATGAGCAGCTTGGCAACACCAATAACTTTCTCCTTTACGAGAGAGATCTCTCAGGAAGTGAAATTGCGTTTTCTTCTTCCATGCAACACTGAATTCTTTGAAACCTTAATTGCCGAATCATTCATTATCACAGTAAATTAGAATTAGTTCTTGTGCCAGATTGCCTGAGTAGCACACACAATAAAGTGTAGGCTCATATGAGACTATACCAAGCTCAGAGAACTTGTTTTAGCCCATATAAAGCCTTTTTTCATTCTGTAAATTTTATGTTCACTTCCAGACTTCACATAACCAGGAGGTTGATCAACATATACCTGCAGGACGGTTGATTTTATATCAAGTTAATAAATCAACCAGTTATTTTGAGCTTCCAATACCAATGCCAATACCAGTTTGATAGTATCAAGTCTGACTATCGGAGCAAAGACTTTCTTGTAATCCACACCATATTCTTGCTTGTATCCTTTTACCATCAAATGCGCCTTGTACTTGTCAACTTCACTAGATTTATTGAGTTTGGTTTGTAAACCCATTTAACTGCAGTCGACTTTTGCCCTTTTTGAAGATTAGTAAGCTCTCAAGTAAGCCTTCTTCAGACCAACAACGACAAATCTCTCACACATCCTAACCGAGGCTTTCGCACATCTCCTCTTCACATGCTCGAACCATCTCAACATCACTTTTCGCATTTTGCTCTAAGGTAGGGGCAAATTTATATGCTAACTATGAGCACGTCAATTTGTGGTCTCTCCATAAAACTAAGTATTATAATTATATATATATATATATATATATATATATATATATATATATATATATATATATATATATTCTAAAATTGGTATAATATTATATACCGGAACCAACGGCACCAATGTTATAAGAGGGCTAAATGGTGCGCTTGGTTGAATGTTGAGTTATTTACCTACACTTATTACATATTTCTTTTTGTTTAGTGGTGCACCCACGTTCTAGCAATCTTAAACTCGCCTCTACTCTAAAGGGGCCACTCCCACCTTGTCTCGAATTATAACGTCATTCCTAATCTTATCTCTCCTGGTATGCCCACTCATCAACTTTAGTATCCTTATCTCTGCCGCTCTCATTTTGTGGACATGAGAGTTCTTGACTAACCAATACTCTTCCTCATATTACATAGTCGATCTAGCCATCGCTCTGTAAAATATACCTTTCTATCTAGATGACACATTCTTATCACACATAACACCTAATGCAAGCCTCCATTTCATATCGAGTTAAGCTATACCAAATAAATTAGAATAGAGGGTTTATCTTTTTGGGTATGCAAAATAAACCCTAATTTGTTAGGACTTGAGAAAGTCCATTTGCTAAAATTAGACATCAAATAAAGTCAATGGCAATTTAATCAAGGGAAAAGGGTAAAAAATGCTCCTTTACTTTTTTCTATTAACTAAATTTGTCTCTACTTATATTATAAGGCCAGATATGTCTCCGGCATTAAAAAAAAATATGCAAAAATATCTTTTTATTGGATGAAATTTCCTAATTGATTTAAATTATCCAATTTCACTTGAAATTATTTGATTTACCCGATCTCCTTTTCTAACCTGATCCACTAAACTAATTAAACCCATATGAATTAAAATCCATAACCCACTATCTCCACCCTTGTCTACCAGTAAACCACGTTGACTTCAAAATGCTCCAACAAAAAAAAAACCTCTAATACGTAGGGCAAACAACAAATCCAACTCAGACATACAACACCAACCATCAAATTCTTGAGTATGATTTTTTAATACGATTTCAGATCTGAAATCTTCGACTCGAGCTTCAAGCTCCTTTAATGGAGTTTTTCAGCTCAAACCTTCAAACTCAGGTATCTAACAGTGTTCATTCACTATTTTAAGCTTCAAGCTTAAGCTTGAATCAATTCCAATCATGAATCCCAAACTTTCCCCCCTACATATTTGTAATGCCAAGAACTCGACAATGAAAGTTAGTGCAAACGACGAATCCAACACAGATTTAAAATATCCAATCATCGAATTCTTGAGTACGAATTCTTTTCAATACGATTTCAAATCTGAAAACTTCGACTTGCACTTCAAGCTCCTTAAATGGAGTTTCTCAACTCAAACCTTCAAACTGACGTATCTAACTGTGTTGATTCGAGCTTAAACTTGAATCAGCTCCAACCATGAATCCCAAAGATTTTTTTTGCCCGCATATTCGTAATGCCAAGAACTCGACGGTGAAAGTTCGAACCTTCGAAATAGTAATGGCTTGAGTGGAAATGCAACCCACATTAGGGAATCATTTGGTACGAGGGATTATTTATTCCATTATTTATATTGTAATGATAGATAAGTTATCCTGCATATATAATAGGATAACTAATTCTATAGGATATCTCAATGCATGAGATAACTTTGTCTATCCCACATCCTATACCAAACGACAACTAAATTTCTCAAAATAGTAGCTAAATCAAATTCTGTGTTTAGGTAAGGGTGGTAGAGATAGATGAATTTTGGGTCGGGTTAAATGCAGGAACAGGTTATATTTAGTAAATTTGGATAATTTAAATTAATTTAGAAATTCTGGTCTAATTATATTGATATTAACACTCACCATCTCACTCAGCCATTGAAGGAAGAAGCTAAGCTTTCTACATCGGATACATCGACTACAAAGAACCCAAGTATTGACAAGGGTATGAAAAGAGAAAATATTCGATCAAGTATTAAACCTATACTCAGACATTTTCCTTCAATAAATCAAGGCCCATTTTATTTTCACTCAAACCCAGGTCAACCTCACTCATACCCAGTCCAAATAGTAAAGCAGATTATGGATAATTGTAGACATTATTTTTGATTTCTGTATTTTACATAATAGAAGAATCTAAGTTTGTTAGGCATCAACCAATCAGAAATTAGATAGCTGCATAGAAAGTTAGAATAGAATATTCCTTTAGGTTCTTACTTGATGTATACATGTAGGAGAAAAATGTGCAGTATTATTCAAGAAATACAAAAGAGAATTTTTTAAAAATATCTACATGATATCAGAGCCCTAGGTGCTCTCTCGATCTCGTTCTTCCTCTGTGATTTCTCCAGTAATGGACACTACAGCTCAAGAACAGACCCTTGCCCAAACTTCAGAAAATGTATCTTTTGACCCTCACTATCTTCATCCCTCTGATTTACTTGGTATGACTTTTGTTAACTCATTGTTCAATGGAAAAGGATATACAGGATGAAATAGAGCTTTTGTGATTGCTCTTTCAACTAAGAACAAACTTGGCTTCATTAATGGTACCACAATTGAGCCATATCCAAGTTCTATCAGCATAAGAGTTGGAGCAGGTGCAATGATATAGTGATTTCTTGGATACTCAACTCCCTTTCAAAGGATATTGCTGAATCTGTTCTTTATTATAAGATTGCAAAAGAAATTAGGAAGGAGTTAGCAATAAGATTTGGACAATGCAATGAAGCACAATTCTATCAACTACAGAAGGAACTCAGTGATACTAAATAAGGAGCAACTGGCATAGAAAACTATTTCACTAAGGTAAAAAGATTGTGTGATGAAGTAGATGCAATGAATACCTTAGATCACTGTACCTGTAGATGCATTTGTGAAGGAAAAATGAAAACAATGAAGGCACATCAGGACAATAGGCTTATTCAGTTCTTAATGGGGTTGAATGAGGCTTATTCAGAAACCAGAAGCAACATATTGATGATGGACCCTCTGCCATCAATAAGACATGCATACTCCTTACTTATACAGGATGAAATACAAAGGGAAGTCCATGTTGCTGCTTATCCTTCAGAGGCTGCATTTTTGGTGTCTAACCAGAGATCTCAACAAAACCAGAGATCAAATATTCCTCAGAAGGTCAATAATCAGGGAACAAACTATAAGTAGAATCAGTTCTTTGATAAATCAAAAGGTGGAAAGTTTTGTACACATTGCAAGATGACTAACCATGTTGTAGACAATTGTTACAGGTTGATTGGGTTTCCACCATATTTCAAATTCACAAGGACAAAGAAAACTTAGCCCACTGCACACAGTAATGCAGCCGCTGTAAATTCAGAACAGAACAATATGCAAAGAACACAGAGTTTTGATCTCTCCACACTCAGGACTATGATGAATCCGGAGCAATATTCAAAATTCACTCAAATGTTTCAAGATGTGAAAGCTTACAATAGTTGATTAGATTTCTGATGCCAATGTGTTTGCCAACTATTCTGGTATCATTACACCTCATTTATATCCTTCTTCTTTTTATTTACCCTCTAATAGTCATTCTTACTCTTGGATTGTTGACTCTAAAGCTTCAGAACACATGTCTTTTGATCACTCACTCTTATCAATATTGAACCTCTTTCATTAGTTGTTTATGTTAAGCTTCCTAATTCTCACAAATTGAAGGTAACACACAAAGGAAGTGTCAATGTTTTATCAGATCTTACTCTACATAATATTCTTTTTTTACCAGATTTCAGGTTCAATCTCCTATCAGTTCACAAGCTAACCAAGCAGGTATAATCTTTCCTAATCTTCTTTTCTCTTGGTGCAATTTTGCAGGCCCCTTCAACAAAAACGCCAGTGCTTCTTAGGGAAGTTAAGGATGGGATATACATGCTAAAATCTATCCCCCTCCAGCCCAATGCAGATCAAATCAATTCTATCAACACAAATTCTTTTTCAGTTTCTAAATTTCCTTCTAATAAATTTAACTTCCAGTTTTCTCTGTCTTCTTTTTTCTAGTTCTTCCAAGATTAATGTAAGCCTATGGCATAAAAGATTGGGGCATTTTCCCATTTTTAATATGAACAATCTTTCTATCTTTCAGAGTTGTGTTTTACCTAATTCTAATGATCCCTGTGATATGTGTTCCGAAGTTAGACAAGCCAAACTTTCTTTTTCAAAGAGTACAATATCCAGCAAACATATTTTTGATCTTATACATGGATACTTGGGGAACCTATAATTCTCCCACTCATGATGGTTTTTAAATATTTTTTAATTATTGTTGATGATTTTAGTAGAGGAACTTGGACCTTTCTTCTCATTACTAAGTCAAATGCTTTCACTGGTCTAAAGAACTTCTTGATAACACTTAATTTACACCCTTGAAGAAGTATAACACATATGTCGTCAATAAAGAACCCAACTAGGTTGGGGTCGATCCCACAAGGAATATGGTCAAGATATAGACTAATGCTGGTATTCATACTTGTAGTACAATTATATTTAAGAAAAGGTTTTTGAAAAGTAAATAAGTAACAAGGTTGTAAATTGATGTTGTAATCAAGTTTATGCAAATAACTAGGAAAGTATTTTCCATGGATTTATAACTAAGTCGGGTTATTACAGTAGTGATCTATCCCAATACTTAGTTTGTAGAACTGATAAAATATGTTCAACCAAACAATTGATTTGTCCCAATTAGATGATTATACTCAATTACCGAATTAGGTCTCTTGAGTGATTTCACTTCAACCTTTATCAGTTTTTCCCAAATTAACTATCCTGCTACCGCAACTCAAGTTATTCAATGAAACTGAAGTTCAACGTTTTATTGTTCTTCTCTTTTCCTAATCACTACTTCTCTAGGTTCAAACAAGTAGAGAATACGGGTAAGTTCTAATGTTGCGCACTGTTAAGAAACGTCTGTGATGAAGAGATGAACAATATAGACCTTTGTATTGATTTAGAATCACTTTGTGTTAACCCTAGTTAATTATTCCACCATAGTTCCCATAACCCTTGTTGTGGAAGGTTTAGCTACTCATATTTAAAAGAAAGAAATTAGATTTCATAAAAGAAAATACAATTAACAACTTACAATGATGATGAACAAAAAACCCAATTGATATTGAACAATCAAACTATGAACAAGTCAAGCACAATGATGAATTCTCTCAAGTAATTCATGTATATGATATCCAAGTTATGTTAGGAGGCTCACAAATTACATTTACATAGAAAAAGAATATAAGTCTAAGAAAAATAACCTAAAAAGTATTTATACAAATATTAAAAATCCTTTCCTAAATTAACAAGGAATCTGTTGCTGCCTCATCCTACAAGTCGTAACATGATGCTAATTGTCGTGGCTTGTGTCCTTAGTGTGAATCTGCCTCTTCTTTCTTATCAGGTACGGACAGTTGTTACAACTCGTACAATGTTGCTACGAGTCATAAGTGCCTATTATGGTCTGAGCTTCTAAAATCTAACATCCTCTGAATCTGACCACGAATCCTTGGTATGATTCGTATCTTGGTATTACGACTCGTGGAATCTGCTTGTACCTTGGGATTTCCAGTAGGTATAGTCTCTAAAATATTTCACGACTCCTCAGTACGGTTCGTATGTAGACATTACGGTTTGTAACTTACACGTATACTAGGATCTTCTACAAGTGCACCTCCTTTGAAGATTTTCAGGACTCCTTCGTACAACTAGTACCAGGATGGTACGACTCATACCATAAGTCATACTTTGCCCAACACTTGTGCATTTTTCTCTGAAATACTGCTACGGGTGCTACGTACGGCTCGTACCAGGATGGTATGACTCGTACTAAGACCTGTAGCAAGCCATTTTTTGCAACTTTTTTGCTCCGTTTTCACAATCCAACTCCCAGGCCTGTTTTCCTTCAAAACAAGGTAAAAACACCAAATATCTAAATAAACATACCTAAGTCTTAGCATATTTTATATGTTTTAAGTGTCGAAAGTGTCGTAAATCCATGACACATCAACACCCTCAACTTAGAACTTTTGCATGTCCTTAGGCAAACGAAAACACTATTACATCTACGATGCTTAACTAGAAAGTAAAATAGAAGACCTACAACCAATAACACTAAAATTTTCACATATGAGCACTATCAAATATTGACTCTTTTTCATTCAAATTCAAATTAGCTATGCTTACATGCAACTACAACTTATGAAACAAAGGGATTGAGAGATGTCATTCAATCATTAACAAACAACTGAGCTATCACTAATGCTATTACATAGAAAATTGGCAGAATGCAATTCAACCCATGTACCCTCATAACAAATGAAGTCCCAGACACAATGATATATATATATATATATAAAAGAAACCGAGACTATTAAGCAAAGCTCTCGCTCTCACAAAGAAGTTTCAAGTATTGCACTAGTGATACCATAGGCTTGTCCTTATTTTTTCTACTCTGGCTTTTCAGACAGTTAGGTTAGGATCACTATAGGACTTTTATCGGCCTGTAATATAGGCTTAGGAATAGTGACTAACCCTCCTTGTCACTACACAGGTCTTGACTTCACTTTTAACTTTTTTCCCTTTTTCTTCTTTTCCTCCCTTTCTCCATTTTATTCAACTTTCACTTGGTGGGTGTGGTGTATTTTTCACTTTTCTCTATTTTTTTTCTTTCTTTTGACTTTCAAATTTCTTCTTCTTTTCAACACCACAACCCCCTTTTTTACTGACTAGTTTTTTTCTCCCACATCATCTACGCACCCCTACAATAGCCACCCTCAACTTAGGCATTTTGCCTAAATTGAGGTCCACAATATCCAAGGAGGGACTAAGGACAAAATAGGTTCATTGGTAAGGCAAATTAAGATAAAGTAGGCTAAATTAAAAATAGCCTATGATCCTTTCATAATCAACTATCCTACAACCTAAGCAAAGACTAATCGGGCAAGTTCTAAATCACATACACAGTACTGAACTAAGTAAGAACTCACGCACACATGGTACAAGTTTGTATCACACACTACCTATCCGATTCATGCACAACTATGCCACAGTTACCCATGCTAATCACTCAAATACCACAAAAAGATCCACAATAGTCATGCTTTGCAGTAAACCAACACAATTAATCATAATTTTGCTTAAAAAGGGTTATTTTTTTCCACAAATTCCAAAACATCAAACACATGTGCACTTTTATTGGATGTTAAGTACTCCTAAACTACTTCTAGTTACATAAAAATAAAATATCCTAAACATGCCGATTCTACTAGATAGCATATTCGAGGGAAAAGAAACACGATAATAAAAATCCTCGGACGAACAAAACCAAGTAACCAAGTACACCCCCCAATCTTAAAAGCATGCTTTGTCTTCAAAGCAAAGAAAATAAAAACTAGGAGAGAGACATACCTGTGGCGCTCTAGCGTTCCTGTCAGCTACTTAGACTTCCCTAACCATCCATGGGTTGCCTTCCATGCAACACTTGATTTAACATCACGACACGATGCAAATCTCTTGACTATTCAGGATTCATTAAGAAACTCAGAATCCATATCAATCTCTGAGACTACACGAAACTCATTAAGCTGCTTCATTGCCCTACAGATATTGAAGGTGAGTTCTTCTTTGTTCAGCCTAAACTTCAGCTGGTCGGCTTCAACATCCACAAGAGCTTTCCCAGTGACAAGGAATGGTCGCTTCAAGATGATGGAGACCTCAAAATCTACCTCTCAATCTAAGATCACAAAGTCAGCTGGGAAAATAAACCTGTCCACCTTTACTAGCACATCATGAAGGATCTCCACTTGCTTCTTCACTGTGCAGTCTGCTATCAGTAGCCGCATTGTAGTTGGTATGGGGGCTCCCAAGCCCAACTATTTGAACACAGCTAAAGGCATCAAGTTGATGCTAGCACCCAAGTCACACAATGTCTTTGCAAACTCATAATCTCCAATCGTGGATGGGATGGTGAAGGCACCTGGGTCTTTCTTCTTTTGGGCAAGAACCCGTGAGACTATGCCATTGTAATAATGCAAGTTACCAACCGGCTCATAGCTCATGACTATTTTCTAGTCACCAGGTCCTTCACAAATTTTGCATACCCAGGCATCTGCTCCAATGCCTCAACCAATGGGATATTCATAGACAATTGTTTCAGCATAGACAAACACTTTTGGAATTTCCCATCATCCACCTTCTTTTTCATCCTCCGAGGGAATGGTGGAGGTGGTTGAGGGATGGTTCCGAACACCTATGGGTCCTTTTTCTTTCTTTTTCTACCTCAGACTCCTTTGCATCAACTGGAGTCTTGGTCAATTCAATATCACCTTTGATACCTGTTCAACAGTCTCATCTTTGTCGCTTACATCAATCTCTTTCTATCTTCCCATCTCAATTACAATTGTAAAGGGAGGATCAATTGTGGTTTTCCCACTCCTAGTCATTACACCCAAGCAATGACTGTCATTTTTTGAATTTTAAACTGTGTTGCTAGGAAGTGTACTCTTCTGCCTCTGGTTTAGGGATGCAGACATCTGACCCAACTGCTGCTCAATCTACTTGATTGCTATGGAATGCGACTCAACTTTTTGGCTCATGTCATATATATCTCCCAGGATGTCCTTTAGTTTATCATCTATCGATTTTGCCTTCTTCACCAAATCAACTATCATATTCTCCAAATTTGAGGGACCAACATCCCCTTTCGAGCCTTAGGAGGGATATAAAGGCCTGTGCGGGTCATTTCTATAATCATCATTCTTCCTCCAATCACCTTCCAGCTCTCGACCTCTACTCCTATCCCTGTAACTATTCCAATTGTAATTGTCTCTGTGCCTTAGCGCCAAGTGTCTTGTCCAGACCCTTGGGTGTTGGCCCAGAAACTATGACCTGGTTATCCAAGAAGTTTGCCTCCTCCTCGGAATAAGAATGATCGAACCCTTGCTCCTGACCCTATGCTCCCACTGCATTTACCTTTTGAGCTCTAGAACCCATAATATGCTTCATGAGCAGGTCTAAAGATGTTCTCATATGGGCTAACTCCTGATCACGCTCCTCCTCTTTTCTATGTTGTTATGCAATCATTCCTATAGCATATGTACCCGCAACTTCCTCTGCCCTCTCTAGTATGCCAGGCTCTATTTATCTTGGTCACTCGGTCAAGTATGGTGGTTGCTTCCTCCCATGAGTGACTCATCAATGCTCCACCTGTCACTGTATCAGCTACAACCTTTGTGCTGTTGTTCAGGACTTGTAAAAGATTTCCAACAAGATATCATCAAGAATTTTGTGATTTGGGCACTTAGTTAACTTCTTCTTGAACCTCAACCATGTCTCATGAAGTGCCTCCGTCTTAAGCTGTCGAAAATTATAGATCTCGTCTTTGAGCTGCAACATCCTATAATGTGGAAAAAACCTTTCTAAAAAGTCTTGTTTCAACTCCCTCCAGTTGGTGATGGAGTCATTTGGCAGTTCCGACAACCATAAAGTGGCCTCTCCAGATAGAGAAAATGGAAATAGCCTCAACTTATAGCATCCTGGCTCATGCCTAGCAATCTGTAAGCCTTACTAGGGG
>JACEIK010000618.1:22578-32636 GCA_018107945.1 Datura stramonium
TTCCTACAATTTACATGAGAATGTACAAATATTATTGGATAAACAAGGCAAAAATGATGCATTTGAGTATCACTTGGGCATATAAATATGCCCCAGATCAGTATTCTCTTTGTTTATAATGTTTCTTAACAAAGTGAAACATTAGGACTTGATTGAATTCTCTACTTTCTTGAATCTAGAGAGGTAGTGATTAGGAAAAAGAATTAAAACAAAGCCTTGATTTTTATGATCATTATATGACTTGAGTTGCGCTCGCAGGATAGTTAATTTCAAACATATTAATAAAGATTAATTTGAAATCACTCATGAGAACAAACCTAGTGATTGAGTATAGTCATCCAATAGGGACGAACAAGTCATTTGGTAGTTATCAATTCTACAAGTAAGCACCGGGATCGATCCCAAGTGTAAACCTGAAATAGTTATGAACTCATAGGGAACACTTGCCCTAGTTAATTGCAATTTTTGATTAATAATACTTGATTTTCACATTTGTTTTACAATTATTTTTCCATAACCCCCCAATTTTGAGATAACCACCAAAAAGCTTAAATACGGCATTTGTCTAGATCTTACCACATTCCCTGTGGGTTCAACCCCAACATCTTTGTTGGGTTCTTTATTGATAATGTCTACTTCATACTTTTTTAGTAGTGTGAGTTTGAGCATTATCAGTCACTTGACGAGTTGTTGGGTGCATGACGACTCGTCCCTCAATTCGTTACCTTCACTAGAATCCCGACCTACAATCTTTTCCATCCTACCAACGGCCCACTTGACGAGTTGGGAAGTGACACCATGACTCATTGCACCTTCAGTGAAGACCCCCTGACCATGACCTTCACTAGCCTGGCATCCCAATCACGAGCAACTCCATGATTCGTTGGTTGACCTGACGAGTCACCTGACGGTCGTTTGGCTTGTGCATATTTCTTCCTTCTTCCTCCGCTCAACCCTCGGGTTTGATCTTAGGGACTTTTGAGGTATTAAAATATCTCACCTTTGGGAACATTTATCCTCAAATGTGGGTGACATACTGAATAGCTGTGGAAAGAAACTACAATCCCAAATACTAAATATCTAAAGTTGGAAACTAACAAAGTGACTGACTCTGGACTGATGTACATGACTGAACTGAATTCATGAATCACACATACACTTCTGACATAAAAGAAGCTAATAGACATGAACTAGACATGAAACTGAATAGAGTGCTTAGGGGAAAACTGATACCTCAAGTTGGAACTGAGCTGGAAGGGAAAAGATGCGGGTATTTAGCCATCACATCTGCTTCAGCTTTCCACGTAGCTCCCTCAACAAGCTGATTCCTCAACAGAACCTTTACTGAAGCTACTTATTTGTTTCTCAGCTTCCGAACCTTTTGATCAAGGATCTCAACTAACACTTCCTTATAGCTAAGGTTATCCTTCACACCTACGCTCTCCACCGAAACAACAAAAGTCAAATCACCAGTGCACTTCTTTAACAATGATACATGGAAGACCGGATGTACTGAAGCCAACTCCGATGGTAGCTCTAACTCATAGGTCACTTTGGCAACACGTCTCACAATTCGGTAAGGAACAATATATTTGGGACTAAGCTTCCCTTTCTTTCCAAACCTCATTACCCCCTTCATGGGAGATACCTTCAAAAAGACCCAATGATCAACTTCAAACTCAAGCTCTCTCCGCCTAACATCACATATGACTTTTGATGACTCTAAGTTGTTTTCAGTCTTTCCCTTATAAGATGAAATTTCTCCATAGCCTCATGAAATGAATCTATCCCTATCAATGTAGCCTCACCTACCTCAAACCATCCAATGGGTGATCTACATCTCTGCCCATAAAGAGCCTCAAATGGAGCCATCTGAATGCTGGAGTGGTAGCTTCTGTTGTAAGCAAACTCAATAAGAGGTAAATGATCATCCCAACTACCTTTGAAGTCAATCACACATGCTCTCAACATATCCTCGAGAGTCTGAATGGTCCGCTCATCTTAACTATCTGTCTATGGGTAAAAAGTTGTGGTAAGCTTGACCTGAGTACCAAGTCCCTTCTGAAACAACTTCTAAAATTACGGGGTGAACTGAGTACCTCTATCTAATATGATGGAGAAGGGAATTCCATGAAACCGACTAACTCCTGAATGTAAAATTTAGCATAATCCTCCACTGAGTCGGTAGTTTTGACTGGTAGGAAATGAGCTGCTTTAGTCAACTTGTCTACAATCACCCAAATAAAGTCATATTGTTGATAAGTATGAGACAACCCTATAATGAAGTCCATATTAATCTCTTCCCACTTCTAAGTGGGAATACTGATGTCTTGTAGCACAGCTCCTGGTCTTTGATGCTCCACTTTCACTTGCTGACAATTCGGACAATTCACCACAAACTCCGCTATGTCCTTCTTATGCCATTCCACCAATAGACTTCCCTTAGGTCATGGTACGTCTTGGTGGCACCTGAATGTATAGAATATTGGGAACTATGAGCCTCATGCAACATTCGCTCCCTCAAATCGTCAACGCTCGAAACATACAAACGACCCTAATATCGAAGTACTCCATCTCCCCCTTGGGAGAAGACCTCTACCTTCTGATTCTGAACCGCTTCATTCAACTTTACCAAAATACGATCCTCATCTTGTCTAGCCTTGACCTCAGTCACTAGAGAGGATTCTGAACCATTCTAAAAAATAACACCACCATCCGTTGAATCAACAAGGTGAACTCTTAAACGAGCAAGCCTATAGACATACTTCACTAACTCTTTCATTCCATCTTCCACATGAGAAACACTCTCCATGGATAGCCTAGTAAGATAATCCACCACTATATTGGCCTTGCCCGGATGATAAAGGACACTTATGTCATAGTCCTTGAGAAGCTCTAACCACCTCCGTTGTTGCAAATTCAGTTCCCTCTAAGTAAACACATAATGAAGGCTCTTATGGTCTGTGAACACATCTACATGCACCCCATACAAATAGTGCCTCCAAATCTTTAATATGAACATCACTGCTGCCAATTCTAGGTTATGCATTAGATAATTCTTCTCGAGTCTTAAGTTATCTAGAGGCATACGCATTGACCTTACCATGCTGCATCAACACACAACCAAGACCAATCCTAGAGGCATCATAATACACAATAAATCCATTCGTACCCTCAAGTAAGGTCAATATTGGGGTTGAAGTGAGTCGAGTTTTTAACTCCTGAAAGCTCTTCTCAAAGGCATTAGACCACTAAAATTTGTCTTTCTTCTGGTTCAACTTAGTCAATGGTGCTGGAATGGATGAAAATCCTTCAACAAACCTCATGTATTAGCCAGCTAAACCCAAGAAACTCCTAATATCCAAAGGACTAACTGGTCAAGGCCAATTCTTCATAGCTTCTATCTTTTGAGAGTCCACTTGCACGCCCTCGCTTGACACCACGTGGCCCAAAAATGCTACTGAGTTCAGCCAAAACTCACACTTATTAAATTTAGCAAACAGCTGGCGATCCTTGAGAGTCTGTATCACAATCCTCAAATGAGCGGCATGCTCCTCCTCGCTCCGAGAGTAGATGAGGATGTCATCTATGAAGACAATCACAAACATATCCAAGTATGGCTTGAACATCCTGTTCATCAAATCTATAAAAGTTGTACGAGCATTTGGTAGTCCAAAATACATAACTACAAACTCATAATAACCAAACCGAGTCCAGAAAGTTGTCCTCTCCCTAAATCTGAGTTGATGATACCCGAATCTGAGGTCTATCTTTGAGAAGCACTTAGCACCCTGAAGTTGCTCAAACAAGTCATCAATTCTAGAGAGGGGGTGCTTGTTCTTGATTGTAAACTTGTTCAACTGCCAATAGTCAATGCACATACAAAGAGAACCATCCTTCTTTTGAATAAGGAGAATTGGTGCACCCCACGAGGACTTTCTAGGTTTGATGAATCCTTTATCTAATAGATCCTTCAACTGCTCTTTCAACTCATTTAGCTCAGTTGGAGCCATTCTGTAAGGAGGAATGGATATAGTTCGCGTATCAGGAAGAAGGTCAATACCAAAATCAATCTCTCGCTCAAGAGGGACTCCTGGTAGATCATCTAGGAAAACCTCCGGATACTCACACACTATAGGAACGTATTGGAGAGTCGAGGTTTTGGATGTTGCGTCCTTACCCGAACTAGATGGTAAACACAACCCTTGGAAATAATCTTTCTAGCCTTAAGGTAGGAAACGAAGCGACCTACAGGCACAGCTAAACTACCCTTCAATTCTAGGACCGGCTCACCCGAAAATCGAAACTCTACCGTATGGGTTCTATAGTTCACTGAGGCATAGCATACATGCAACCAATCCATACCAAATATAACATCAAAATCATTCATACTCTACTAGATTGGCTGAGGTGACTTTCTGAAGGACTGTGATAGGGAAATTTCTGTATATACGCCGACCTATAATTGAGTCACCGACTTAAGTAGAGATTGAGAAGGGTTCTGATAGATATTTGGGACTAACTCCAAAACTAATAGAAACATAAGGAGTCATAAAAGATTTAGTAGCCTCTGGGTCTAACAATGCATATACATCAAGATGGAATACTCGTAACTTACCAGTGACCACTCTGGGAGACCTCTTGCTCCTGACGTGATGATCAAGCATAAAACCTATTCTGACGCTGACCACCACCTACACTGGTGGATGCACCCTACTAAGCTGAGCGTGCTGGCTGAGCTTCTAAACTAAAAGCTGGGTCACGGCCTTTACCATAGCCCTGTCGGGTTGCTAGACAATATCTAAGCAAATTTATAGTCTTCCCACAATCGTAACACGCACCTGAACTCACTAAGCACTCTCCGGGGTGCTTCCAGCCACACTTGACGCAAACTAGAATGCTAGGCTCTCCTGACCTACTCCCCTGACCTCGACAGCCTGATGTCTTTCCCCTCAGATCGCATCTAGAACTAGATGGCACATTGGTTGATGACGGCGCTGGGACTTTTGATAGATGATGGGACTGTTGACGATGTCCGCCACCAGAACTCTGCTGGAAAAACCCAAAACTATCAGTC
This sequence comes from Datura stramonium, assembly GCA_018107945.1. NCBI lineage: Eukaryota > Viridiplantae > Streptophyta > Magnoliopsida > Solanales > Solanaceae > Datura > Datura stramonium. The sequence continues at coordinate 27,656 of JACEIK010000618.1, forward strand.
CTGGCCCTCCTAGCCTCTCTCTTCCTCTCCTTCATCTGCATCGCCTCCATCTACTTGGTATACAAAACCACTCAGGAGAAGTCAATGTCCTGATGAAACATAGTGGTCCTACAGTCCTTGACCAAATAATCCACTACTCCATTCACAAATCTGCTCACTCAAGCCCTCTGATTGGCCATCATCTATGGTGCATACTTGGACGACCGAGTGAACTCTAAATCATACTCTTGGACGGTCATATTGTTCTATTTCAGATTTACAAACTCGGCCGCCTTGATTTCCTTCATTTCCTGGGGAAAGAATCGGTCTAAGAATATGGTGAGAAACTCATCCCAATAAATGGGACCCACTCCGACTCCTTGGCTATCCTTCCTCTGCCTATACCATATATGAGCGACTCCTTTCAAATGGTAGGAGGCTAAGTCTGCACACTCCTTCCTTGTCACCCTCATAATTTGGGTGATTTTCTAGATCTCCTCTATGAACTCGTATGGGTCCTCCTCCACTGTCGACCAAATAAACTTAGGGCGATTCATTCTGAGGAAATCCCAGACTCTAGCCGCTATTGCATTCCCATTCTAGGAAACATGAGTCACTGCCTGCTGATTGACCTGAGCGGTCAATGCCTGTGCCAACATTTGAATGGCTGCCCTAAACTCAGCATGGGCAACCTACTTGGGCACGGGATTCGCTGGGGTTGGTGGGGCTTGCTGGTGCCCATCTCCATTGCCATCCTCATGGCAAATTCCATTTCCTCTCCTTCTTCCACTCATACGGCGTGGAGGCGTGATTCTACAAACGTGTAAAGCTGGAGTTAGAGGAAATTGAGAGAGTTGAACTCATAGCATGAGATTGAATCATGAAAGAAGGGAAGTTTCCTAAAATATTTCGTAGCCTCTTTGTCATAAGTGTGGTGCACTTCATACCCATGAAAAAAACTCTACTTAACAAGGCTTTCAAACACCCTAGGACACTTCAAAACCAAACGTTCATATACCAAGTTTGTCATGGCCCGAACATAGACCTGGATCAAAATACAGAACCTAGAGCCATAAATAGCTCCAAGTCAACCCATTGTATGAACATGATAATTAAATATCATTATGAACAAACATGATAACGAAATTTTGAAATAGCGGAAGTTTGAATACAAAACGTCTATCCAATGGTACATCATAACACTGAAACTGAAGTTGAAAATACAAGTCTATGTCTGAAAAGCCCCTAACATACTAACGAGCTGATGGGACAACACCCCAACTAGCTCACTATAAGTCTGAAACTGAAAATAACAAACTCAACTAACTGAAGGTCCTCGAAGGATGAGGACTCACCAACAATTTAACTAGGATAAACTCGAGAGACTGGCTAACGGCGGGACTGAGCCTGAACGTCTAAACCTGTATCATGAAATGATATAGCATCAAGTATATGGTCAGTATCTGAAATGTACTAAGTATGCAAGGTAAGTAAAACAGGCTGAGTAAGTAGAAACTGAAATCATCCATATTATAAATCATAACATCATAAGTTTCTGAGAGTGAAGGTTGCATGTTGATATCTAAAAACATGAATAGACATAAATTGAATCTCATAGCTGGATTGAATGACCCCAAAACTAAAAATAAATTCATATGGTTTGCTATGTCTGAAATTATACGTAAAAGCTCATAAACTGATCCTTGGATCAAACCTGCTAAATACATGATATAATATCTTATAGTATATGCATTACTGAAATCACGAGGAACAATAGGAGACTCGTCCTAATCAACAACCACCATGTATGAGCGCATGATCATCCCACGTCTTTCCAGCGTGGAGGAGGTCCATCCTAAGCCTTGTCAGGGCGAAAGATTAAATAAGGTGTGATATCACGGTGTGCCCTTTGGTCGTGGAAATACTTCTTAGAGAGGCCCCAAAGTATACCTACGTTGGCGCGTAGTTTATGAGACTAGGGAACCTTGGAACCCCTAGCCTACTCGGTGCCACACACTACTCCCAAAACATATATAATGATAATATTATAATATATCAAAACATAACTTAAAACTTAACATATGGGGAGTCTTGACTACAAAACTTGAGATAACTGAACTTATTAGCCTTGGCCAAATCATGAAATCATGCTTAACTTGAGTGGGCTTCCCAAATCTTAACATCATGCGTGCATGAAATAGACATCATAAGTAAAAATAATAAATACATACATGGGTAATTTGTAAACATTCATACATGCTAGATATTTCATCATTCTTGAAACCCTCAATCATAAACTTGATTTTTCATGAAACTTGCATAGTTAGGCGTAATTCTTCTAAAACTTGAAATCATGAATTTATAATTAATTTGAACATAAAATCTTTCCATGAATCTTAAAACGTCATTTGAAACATGAAAAGGATTGACCCATAAATAAAGTATAGTGAATTTCATAAACTTGAGTTAAAACCCCATAAGATGTTGCATTTGCTTTTTCAGTCGCACAAGAAACTGGAGAGATTGNTGAAAAGGATTGACCCATAAATAAAGTATAGTGAATTTCATAAACTTGAGTTAAAACCCCATAAGATCATACACTTGAACTAATACTAGAATTCATGAATTTGAGGAGAAATTTGGGTATGAGAGTGAAAGAAAACTCTCATTCATGTACCTACATACCTCAGTAAACTGAATCTACACCCTTCCTTGAAATCCCAAGAGATTTTGGGGAAAGCTTGAAAAATTCTAGGCTTGATCTCCTATGAAATCCTTTAAACTTGCTGGCACGGAAAGGGAATGGGTTAGAATAGGCTAAACCCTCTTAAAATCTTTCTAATGGATCTTAAAATGACGTAGTTCAAGGCTTAGGAGCTTAGAAATTATGAAAATACCCTTACAAATTTCACAGAAAAATTAACACTGCCTGTCACCACGAGGCACTTGATGAGTTGTGGGTCTACTAACGAATCGTGGTCCTCACTCGTCATCTTCAGTGGAAAAATCCTCATTCACTGAACTTCCTCTCTATGGGTCACTTGACGAGTCGTTGGGTGCACGACAACTCGTCCCTCAATTCGTTACCTTCATTGGAATCCCAACCTTAAATCTTACCCATCCTGCTAATGACCCACTTGAAGAATCGTGAAGTGACACCACGACTCATTGCACCTTCCGTGAAGACCCCCTGACCACGACTCTTCACTGGCCTGGCATCACCATCATGAGCCACTCCATGGTTCGTTGGGTGACCTGACGAGTCGTTCTATGGCTTGAGTAGATTTTTTGATGCTTCCTCTGCTTAACCCTCGGGTCTGATCTTAGGGACTTTTGGGGTATTACACTCTTGTTGCCCTTGTCAGGCTTGGTTGTTGATGTTTTTAAGTACTTTACATGGTTTCTTATATGAATGAATGCCCTCATATAATGAAAATTTTTGTGCTGATTTTCTTGCTTTGATGATGTGAAGTGTCATTGATAGGTTGGTTTTACATTTCAATTAATTCTTAACCCTTGCTTTGCAATAGTCATTGTAGATAGTAGATAGTAATAAACTCCAAGGATTTTTTTATACCACAATTTTTTTCCAAGGAGAAAATTTTGTTTTTCTTTTTGTATGTCGAATTAGGTGACATTTTTCTATCATAGATTGTGAGGCAACTTTCTTAAGAGAAAATATCATGTGTTTGAGTCATTGTTGCACTTACTTTGATCGATACCACCAAAATCAAAAAAATTTTATTGGCATAGCAAAATAATTTTTGAAGTTGAAAAGAGGCTTGAATTTAAAAAAAATGGAGCATTCTCTTGTTATGAGTTGTACATTCTTTGTTTCGTTTCTTCATTTACAAATCCAGTGTGCAAAACTCGAAAATAACTTGTCTAAAGTCATATATTTGAATTGATTGTGAAAACAGTTGAACTCTTTGGAGTGTAATTTCTTGTGTGTTGAGATTTTTAGCTTGATTTTGGTGTATGCATATTGTCTAGAACTTAACCCGAATGCTATTCAAGGAAAAATTCTAGATGTAGCTGCATTTGGAAAATGAACTTAGGCCCTCTTTGGTTAGTCACTTCACTACTAAATAGCCTCCTTGCATCAACTCTTGTTAACCACTGTTTGAGCATTAAGCCCTTTTCTTGGCAACCACATTACAAGTCTTATACCCTTTTTAATCCACATCTTTGACACCCATCCTCCCTAATTGCTAGTGATGAAAGAAAAATGGGGCTTGAAGCCCAAAATTTGAGAAAGGATAAGAAAATGAAATATGATGTAGGAAAAAACCTAAGTTCGGGGTGTGCACAAGAAAAAGGAAAATAGGAATGAAATTCAAAGTGACGTAGCATCAAAAGCTTGATGAAAAGATAAAATGGCCGGTCGAAAAAATCTTTGATCAAAAGAAGAAAGAAACAAGTTGAATGGTGCTCTCTCTTGTTTATACGAGGCTTAATGGAGAGTTAAGATGTTAAAAGGGTGGATCTTGAGAAAAATTGTGAATGATGAGAAGAGAGAGATAAGGTGAAGTAGACTCGCTAAGTGTAGCGGGATGTTTGAATGTTTTCACAAAAGGCATTAGGGAGGTTCTAACTACTAGAGCTAAATGTTGTCCTACCTTTGACCCCTATCCTTCAATATGGTCGAAAAGTTTTTAGGGATTCCAAGTGTAGCAACTCTACACTAGTGATGAGTTACATGAAGGGAAAGCATATGGTTCAATGTATATGCAGTTAAAATTCCTTGACAGAGTGAGCGTCTTTGCATCATCTTATAATCCCTATGTTCTGAATTGCATATATCTGAGTAGGATTCTCTCTTTTGTGAGTGAAATCACTTCCTTGGAGTAAATGCTAAACCTTGTATTTTCAATTTAGAGATATGAATGCGACAAGTTGTGGAACTTGTTCGGCTGTCTGGATGACTACATGCAAGTGCACGTGGTCGAACAAGTAGTAAGTGGCTCAAGTAAGCCAAGTATCGATCCCACAGGGACTGGAC
>JACEIK010000618.1:81247-101139 GCA_018107945.1 Datura stramonium
TAATTGGATAGATGTGAATTGGTGGAATATGATCTTTTCTTGGTTGAGAAATTAAGGGAAGATTTACGTTCAGAATAGAAATATATCTGTAATGTCATATGTAGTCATTTATGGAATGTGTTATGTATAGATAGAACACGAGGTTTTTGCATCACAGAAATGTGTAATGTAAGTCTCGTGATTCTTTAATTGGTGAGGAGTCGAAAGATCCAATTCATGGGTTATTAATTCCTGACTAACAACTGAAGAGAAGATTGACGGATTTTAATTAATAAATTACATCCCTGCATGTTTGCCTTAACCTCAGCTTGTTCATTGCTATTGTTAAGACTTTAATTTACAATATGTTCTTAGGTTCACATTAACTATTAATCTTGACTCAAAAGCATTATTTGTTTGGTTGTCTACCTGCATAACAAAATCGTTCACTAGCAGTTAGGATAATTACTACCATATTACAGTGCCTGTGGGATCGATACTTGGCTTAAAATAAAGTCATTTTACTAATTGTACGACCATGTGCACTTGCGTGTAGTTGGGTTTGAACAACGGGATCGCGCGGGAGGAGGACGTACTAGTTGCCCGGAGGGGCAATGTGGCACGGAGCAAGCTCCTCCGCGACAGCCACCATGGCACGCCCGATATTCAGCGCATTGGGGTCCGTGCCATGGACCTCTGTCCATCGCCTCAAGTATATATCGGTTTTCCCCTTTGATTGCATTTCATTTTCAACTTATATACCCAGCCAGCAGAGGGAAAACACGAGGGAAATCAATATTATCCATCCGTTTACGCCGCAAAACACTGCCCGAATTTAAATTAACTTCGGGTATCGAAGTATAAAGTTTCGAGGAGCATTACTACGGAGTTAGTTTCGCGAAATTCGCCCGGCGAATCGTCGCCCCGCCGAGCTAAAGTTATTGAAATTGCTCCAAACTAGTGGTAATACGATCACAGGCTTAAAGTAAGCATTTCTCCCTTCTAGATTCCTGAGAAATTATTAGTTTTATATCGTGATCCGTCAAGTTGAAATATAGTTAATATTTATACATAAAGTTATCATTTTCTCCGAATTTAGTATTGAAATCAGCCTTATTCTTCCTATAATACGATTGCAGTTGAGAAGAGCAGTTGAATACGAGCTAAAACTCGCCAGTTAATCAGTAACCGACAATCGAGGTATGTTAAGGCAGTTTCCTTCGGCAAGTTAGTTCCTATGGTATTATAACACAGTCTAAATCCCAGTAAGAGAATCAGAAGTACGTAATCATGAATAGTTGTTGTTATTAGCTGAGACTAGTATTCCACGTTGTGTTGGGATTTGATTTGTCTATATAGCCCTCAGTGAACAACTCCAAGGTTACTAGTTGTGTCGACACCTGCGAGGGGCGAGATGACATCACTCTAGAAAGAGCGGCATGCCATCCGCGAGGGATGAAGATGGGGTCCCAGGTCCTCATAGAGTCCATTCCATGGCTGGACTATTATACATACGTCGTATCGGCACCACACCCGCGACGAGCCTGGTGCCTGGGGTGCAGATATCAGAAGTCCACTGGACTCAGACACAACTATAGTCAGGAGCCGAGCGGGCTCAGTTGCAGACCTAGGGGACTGGTAGGATGGATATAGCTACACGTATGACCCGTTATGACTTGATAGGGGTATATAGATTGACGTGTACTCACCAGGGCTTATGGGGGCCCAGGTGGGTTGTCCTGTGTTAGTTGTACCTTCTGGCTTATGGGGGCCAGGTAAGGTTCTTGTTTTCTTTAGTTATTGGTAGACTAGATAAAAGAAACCCAACTATTCAGGTATGACTNATCTGGTTTTAACTCTATGTTGCTCCTAGAGTAATTTCAGAATATTTCGTTGACCCAAACTTAGACTTAATTTATCTCAATCGAAAATGTCTATCACCAATGCTTTAGATATTTAAGATCACACTAGAAATGGATGGTTAGAGGAATGGGTCCAATCCCTGTAGGTTCGACAATCCGGTTCTTAAAAAGAGCCATTATATTACTTGCACGACCCGTACGCTTGCGGGCACGTCACATGCATGGGAAGAATGTCTTAGAATAGGTTTTCCCCTGCTAAAAACCCACTATAACGAGTCTTAAAAGTCGTAGTATAGGTCTTAGGAATTACAAAAACACCCTTACTGAATTCGCAGGAAAACACTGCCAGGTGACCCTAACGGGTGTGTTGACGACTCGTCTTGATAGGCAACGACTCGTCGAGTCGCCAGTCAAGTACATTGGATAATAGGTCTGCTGGGGCTCATAACAGATGACTTATCGACTCGTCCCCTGTGACCACGACTCATGGTCACCTCTCATTAAGTACACTGCTTTAACATCAATGAAAATCCACTTTGCTTGATAATGACCTACCTCACAAGTCATTGGGACTGACCACGACTCGTGGGGTCCCATCCGTTAGGTGCACTGGACAATCCTCCTATAAAAATTCTAACTCCACTGCACGATTGACATGATGATTCGTGGTGGCTGACCACGAGTCGTTCCCTCACTCGTGGGGACCTCAATCCTTCACTTCCCCTAGGCCTCCCCAAGAGCTACCTGACGACTCATGGGGTCTCCTCACGAGTCGTACCACGACTCGTCCTGTGCCTACAACATCAATTTTACAATTATCCCGTTTCAACTCCCGGGTTCGATCTTTGAGCTTCCGGGGTATAACATCTTTATAGAGAGTACTACAACCGTACAATCAAGGTACGAGTCGTAAGGACCAATCGTAACATGAACTTCAGCTTCTTCTTTTTACCATGACTAGTACTACGGCCTGTACAAAGCTCTTATGAGTCATACTGAGGCTCGTAGTACTGGTCTGATCAGCAATTTTTATTCCACTAGTTTTTGTTTCACCTGTACTCTGAACACACCAAAGGTTAAGATACCTGGGTTGCCTCCTAAGAAGCGTCTGACTTAACGTTGCTGCATGAAATTGGTGGTCTAGTTACTCAGATTTCACCAAAGCACCACATGGGCTGCCTTCCAAGAAGCACCTGATTTAATATCACGACACGATGAAAGTCTCTTGACTACTCAGAATTCATCAAGAAACTCAAAATCATCATCGATTGTTGAGACAACCCTAAACTCATTGGGCTACTTCATTGACTAGATGACATTAAAAGTGACCTCCTCTTTATTTAGCCTAAATTTTAGTTGGCCAACTTCAACATCCACCAAGACTCTTGCAGTGGCCAGGAATGGTCGCCCTAAGATAATGGGGACATCAAAATTAACCTCACAATCTAGGATTACGATGTCCACTGGGAAGATGAAATGGTCCACCTTTACAAGCACATCCACTAAGATCCCCACTGGCTTTTTGACTGTGCAATCTGCCATCAATAGCCGCATTGACATTAGTGTAGGGGCTCCCAAGCCCAGCTGGTTGAATATAGCTAACGACATCAAGTTAATTTTTGCTCCTAAGTCACAAAGTACCTTTGCAAACTCAAAATCACCAATCATACAAGGATTGGTGAAGGCACCTGGATCCTCCTTGTTTTGAGCAAGGACTCGTATAGTTATGGCATTGTAATGCCGCAAGTTACCTACCGGCTCATAGCTCACTAACCTCTTATTGGTCACAAGGTCCTTCATGAACTTGGTCTATCCAAGCATTTGTTCCAATGCCTTGACTAATGGTATGTTCATGAATAACTATTTAAGCATAGAGAGAAATTATTGTAACTTACCATCTTCTGCCTTTTTCTTCATCCTTTGAGGGAACGGTGGCGGTGGTCGAGGGATAGCCTTATAAATATGCTTGACCCCTTGCTTTTTACCACTATCAACTTTAGACTCCTTTGCATCAACTAGAGTCTCTTTCAATTCAGCTTCACCTATGAGGTCATGCTCAGCAACCTCATCTTCCTCACTAATCTCAATCTCCTTCCATCTTTCCATCTCAACTACAACTGGTAGAGGGGGATCAACTATGGCCTTTCCACTCCTAGTCATCATAGCCATACAATGACTATCATTCTTTGGATTTTTCACTTAGCTGCTAGGAAGTGTTCCCTTCTGCCTTTGGTTTAGGGAAGCCGACATCTGGCCAAGTGCTGCTCAATCTATTTTATCGTTGTGGCATGCGACTTAACTTTTTGGCTTATGCCAGATATATCTCCCTCAATGTCCCTCAGCTGATCATCGGTATATTTCACTTTCTTGAGCATCTCGGCCATCATGTTCTCCAATATTGAGGGTCTAGTATCCCCTTCACGTGCATTAGGAGGAACATACAAACCTGTACGATTGTTGCGATATCCATCATTCTTTCTCCATTCTCCCTCTCACTCATGACCTCGAATGTTATCCCTTTACCCATTTCGATTGTATTTGTCCCGATACTGGTTCCGACCTTGGTTTTTGAAACCTTGGCACCAAGTGTCCTGTCCAGACCCTTGGGTGTTGGCCCGAAAACCAGGAACCTGATTGTCCAAGAAGCTTGCCACCTCCTCAAAATCTAAGTTCTCCTACCTCGGTTCCTGACCTTGAGCTTCCACTGTGTTTACCTTTCCAGCACCAGCACTCATGATATGATTTGTGAGTAGGTCTAATGATATCCGGATATGAGCCAATTTCTTATCACGCTCCTCCTCCTTTATGCATTGATCTGAAAACATACCAATAGCATACATACCTGTAGCTGCTTCCGCTTCCCTATTAGCCAAGACCTTTTCGTCTTATCCACTCTTTCAAAAATAATGGCAGCTTATTCCCTCGTGTGACTCATCAATGTTCCTCTCACTATTGTATCTGCTATAGCTTTTGTGTTGTTATTTAAGGACCTGTAAAAAATTTCCAACAAACTATCATCTGGAATTTTATGGTTCCAGCACTTGGTCACCTTCTTCTTAAATCTCAACCATGTCTCATGTAGTGCCTCAATCTTTAATTGTCGAAATTTATAAATTTCATCCTTTAACTTTAGCATCTTGGGGGGTGGGAAGAACCTTTCTAAGAAAGCCCGTTTAAGCTCCCTCTAATTGATAATAGAGTCATTGGGCAACTCTAATAACCATAAAGTGGCCTCTCCAGAGAGAGAGAATGGGAAGAGTCTCAACCTTATTGCATCCTATCTTACACCAGGTAATTTGTACGCCTTATATATCCCGAAAAAATTCATCAAGTACAGGTTAGCATCATCAGCTGCATGACCACTACACACCCCTTTCATATTTAGCAGTTGTATCATGGTGCTAGTGATATCAAACTTCGCCCCAGCAGGCAAAGGTGGTGGTACGATGGCTCTAGTCGATTGACTTCATCAATATCCGGGTCATCCTCATCAAAGAACTGAGGAGCATATCTCTGGCCTTTATTGCCCCTACCATTGCGGCCAGCATTCACTACTTCCTCCAAAGCATCCTCGGCTTCCTGAACTGCAGCTTTCTAGCTAACTCAGCTTGCCGAGCTTCTTCAGTTATACAGGCCTCTCTCTGCTCAAAGTTCTCCATTCTCCACAAAGTTCACTCTAATTCCAAATCAAAAGGAATCAGGGGGTTCCCGCTCCATCGAATACTTGGAATTCACCAAGAGACAACCTGTGGGTTTTAGAAACAAAAAGAAAATGTTATTGAGGAAATAATAACTAAAAGTTAAACACATCAATTACTCTAATCCTAAGTTGTATTTCCCGGAAATAGCGCCACTTTTGATAACGCTCAAACTCACACTCCGGTATAAGTATGACACTCAATAAATAACCTAGTAAAAGTTAGGGTCGATCCCATAGGGAATATGGTCAAGATATAGAATTGCGAGTATTTAAGCTTTTAAGTGTGTTATCTCCAAAAAAGAGGTTTTATAAAAGCAAATATATGACAATATTGATAATTGATTGTTGTTTATCAAGATTGTAAAATTAACTAGGGTAAGTATTCTCCATGGGTTCATAACTACTTCGGGTTTTACATTTGTGATCTATCCCAATGCTTACCTATAGAACTTGATAACTAGGGTTCATCCAAACAACTGTTTCGTCTCTATCAGATAATTATACTTAATTACCGGGTTAGTCTAATGAGCGATTTCACTTCAACCGTTATCAATTTTTCCCAAATTAACTATCCTATGACCGCAGCTCAAGTCATACAATGACCCATAAAGATCAAGACTTTGTTGTAATTGTCTTTTCCTAAACTCTATCAAGACTTTGTTGTAATTGTCTTTTCCTAAACTCTACTTCTCTAGGTTCAAGCAAGTTAAGAATTCGAGCAAGTCCTGACGCTGCGCTCCATTAACATTAAATATGAAGAGAATACAATACAAGTGTTTAGCATTGGTTTAGAATCACTTTTGTGCAACCCTAGTTTGTTAATTCACCATGGTTCCCACAATCCTAGTTGTGAAGGTTTTAGTCTCTCATGATTGTAAGATAATTATAAGCCTTCATAGACAAACACATAATTTAATACTTACAAAGATGATTGGAAGAAAACCCAATTTATGAAGAATGATTCAAGAAAAATGAAGCAAATCAAAGCAACAAAATCTCCAAGACTGGAATAGAAAGTTAACAAAAATTTTCCTCAATGTATTTCGTCTGCTCAGACTTGTTTTGATTGAAAATAAACTAAAAAGTATTTATACAAATATTTACAACATTTTCCTAACTAAACAAGGAAACTGCTAAAACTATCGCTGACTTTACCTATGACTGGTAACAGGATTGTACGGATCGTACCTTAACTCATATGTCGACTGGCATCTGCTGAATCCGGCTAAGTTTTGGGAATCGGTACGACTCGTACCATGAACCTACAAGTCATACAATCAATCGTGGTTTGATACTAAGACTTCTGGAAATCTTCTGAAATTTTTCACAAATGGCTTGGTACGACTCATACCTCAGTTTTATAACCTGTGACTCCTTCTCGTACCTTGAGACCTACCAGTCTTCACTTCTTCTGAACTTTTACATGGCTCCTTTGCACGGGTCTTAGGTTGATCTCATGTAATACCTCGGAAGTGCCTAAGACTAGACTCAGGAATTTGAAATTAGAAACACCAAAAAAAAATTTAGATTTTACACAGAACGACTCGTGGTACGATTCATTGGAAGGTTTAACGACCTGTGGGAACCACCCGTGGTTAGATTCTGCAGAAAGAGACTTAGAGGTAACTGGTCTAGGAACAACCCATTGGATTATGTAACGGGTCGTGGGTTGAGTTCGTTGTTTGTCTCTATGATAACATGGTTGGATGGCATGAGTCGTGGTACGACTCGTTGTGAGGAGACATGAGTCGTGGTAAGTGCTTGTGAGGAGGTGCAGTGAAAATTCCATGGAGGTAACGAATGGGTCCAACGACCCATTGTTTGAAGGTATGAGTCATGGGTTGACTCATGGTGGAAGTCACAGAAATTGTATGGGTGGAGTCAGTGGTGATGACCAGAGGACACAGTGGGTCGTTGTCTCGAATAACAACCCGTTCTGTCAAGTCATCGTACACAGGACCTGAGAACTGAAGAAATGCTGGAAGGAAGTAACGGATGGATACTATGAGTCGTGGTATCGAAGGACGACTCGTGGTATTGGTTGTGGTCACTAGTAGTGTTAAATTTCCAGATTTTTCATTAAGGATATTTTCATAATTCTGAAGCTCTAAGGTCCTGCACTATGTCTTTTTAAGCTCAGTTAGAAGGGTTTTAAGAGTGCTAAACCTATCCTAAGCCTTACCATTCCATGCATGCAAGTTTAGAGTTCTTCCTTGGAGATTAAGCTTGAGAAATTCCCCAAGTCCTTCTCCAATTCCTTTGGGCTTTCAAAGAGGAGTGTAAATCGGATTTACCCAAGTATGTAGCGCTATGAATGAGAGTTCCTTTCACTCTCATGTTAAAAATTCTTCTCAATTCCATGAATTTAAATTCTAGATTCAAGTTCATGACCTTATGGGGTTTATTCCTAGTTTTGTGAAATTCTCTATGATCTATCTATGGATTAATTCCCTTCATGTATTAAATCATGTTTTAAGATCTATGGGCATATTTTATACCTATTTTAATTATTAATTCATAGTTTCATATTTTAATTAAATTATGCCCAACTAAGCAAGTTTCATTAAGAGTCAAGTTATGATTCTATTATGACCTTTATCTTACTAAGTCTAAATTATGATTTATGATTCATGTTATGATTTCTCTTCAGGTACTCTTCATGGATTTATGAATATCAAGTATATGTATTTTCACAAGTATGCATGTTATTCATTATTTATGAACTTATGACTCGTGGCCGACTCGCAGGCCCTTATTCATGGCTAATAAAGTATTTTAAGTATGATCAAGTATGTTATGATTTATTTGTCCATGAACTTCAAGAATGATCCATGATTATGATATGAGGCTCATGTGCATGTTATTTGGAGCAGTGTCTAGCACCGGGTAGACCTAGCGTTCAGTAAACCTCGTGGTCTCAGAACTACGTCCACCATATTCCTATACATATATTTTTGGATCCCCTATGATATCACATCATGCACGTCCCTTACCTAGCAAGCCTGGACAGCTCTGCCCACTTGAGCGAAAAGTTGTGGCATCATGTACGCTCTATCATGATGGTGTCGGTTAAGACGAGTCCTCCCATTGTTCCTCATGATTTATGTATGGTTATGTTTATGGTACTTTGGCTCATGTTATGTTTTATAAAGTTTCTCTTATAACTATGATTATGATTGGTTTAGGAATAGTTTGAAAACCTTGAGCCCTTATGTTTACATTATGATATTTACTTCATGATCATGTTGTCCTACTCTTATGAACTCTTATGTAAATTTTTACTATCCATTTTAGTTACCTTGCATACTTAGTGCATTCCAAGTACTGACTACATACTCTATGTTGTATTATTTCATGATACAGGTCCGAGGGATCAGTCTCAGCCGCATCATTAGTCCTGCTTTCCTCTCAGACCTGTTTTAGCCAGCGTGGGTGATTCCTCATCTTTCGAGGACATTCATTTATCCATTATTATGTTATTTCAGTTACAGACTTTTGTCAAGCTAGTTGGGGATGTTGTCCTATCAGCTCATCAGTTATGTTAGAGGCTTTTCAGATAATATATAGAAAAAATCAGCTTGTCATTGTTGACTCTATTTTAGTTTGATATGTATGAAGACTTCCACTTAAGCATGTTTTATTATTTCAATTTCTGCTTGTTGTATACTCTTAGTTGCTATGTTCATGCCATGGGTTGACTTGGGGCCTCTCGGGGTTCCTTGTCCCGTGTCTCTATCCAGCCCTATGTTCGGGCTGTGACAAACTTATTATTAGAGAATTAGGTTTTGAAGTGTCCTAGGGTGTTTGAAAGCCAAGTTAAGTAGAGTCTTTTTCATGGGTGTGAAGTGTGCCACACTTATGATGAAGATGCAACGAAATATTTTAGGAAACGTTCCTTCTTTCATGATCTATATCGTGTGATGAAATGTCTCTCTATTTGTCTAACTCGTGTTATATGCATTTGCAAAATCATGGCTCCTCACCAAGTTAATGGAAGAAGAAACAAAAATAGGAATGGCTATGATAATGGCAATGGAGATGGGCACTAGCAGGCCCCCAGCCCCCAAGGATTATGTGCTCGAGCAGGTTGCCCATATAGAGTTTAGGGCAGCCATTTAGATGTTGGCACATGCATTGACCGCCCAGGTCAACCATCAGGAGGTAATCCATGTGCCCAGAATGGGAATGCGACAGTGGCAAGAGTTAGGAATTTTCTTAGGATGAACACTCTGGAGTTTCTAGGATTGAAGATGGGCAAGGATCTGCATGAGTTTATTGATGACATTCAGGAGATCACCTAGATCATGGGTGTGACGGTGGAGAAGTGCGTAGACCTAGCCTCATATCAGTTGAAAAGGGTTGCACATATTTGGTTTAGATAGTGGAAGGATAGAAGAGTTGTTGGAGCAGGTCCCATTGGTTAGGATGAGTTTCTTATTGCATTCTTGGATTGGTTCTTTCCCCATTAGATGAGGGAAATCAAGGCAGTTGAGTTCGTAAACCTGAGGGAGAATAATATGATAGTCCATGAGTATGCTTTGGAGTTCACTCATTTGTCCAAATATTTATCAGAGCTGGTGGATGATCAGAGAGCTCGAGTGAGCAGGTTTGTGAATGGAGTAGCAGACTACCTATTCAAGGATTGTAGGACCACTATGCTTCGTCAGGACATCAACTTTCCTTGATTGGTTTTGTACGCCCAGCAAATGGAGGTGATGCATCTGAGAGAGAGAGAGAGAGAGAGGCCAAGAGGGCCAAGACAGACAGTTATAGGTTCTCCCAGCAGAGATCAGGAGGCGAACTTCATCGACAGTCCCATCAGAGGTCATTAGCTCC
Source organism: Datura stramonium (assembly GCA_018107945.1). Taxonomy (NCBI): domain Eukaryota; kingdom Viridiplantae; phylum Streptophyta; class Magnoliopsida; order Solanales; family Solanaceae; genus Datura; species Datura stramonium. The sequence continues at coordinate 91,625 of JACEIK010000618.1, forward strand.
AGTGCCATCATTGGCTAGTGCTCTATCTAGACCGCAAGGTGACCAGAGGAGCAGAGTATCAGGCTCTATGGGACAGAGAAGCATGTAGGCAGATCGTACCTTTCCGGTCAGTAGGAAGAGTGGAAAAAATCACATAGGGGAGTGCTTGATTGGGTCGGATATCTTTTTTGGGTGTGGTAGACCCGGTCATAGGCACCAGGAGTGTCCTTTAGCTAGGCAAGATGATGGTAGAGGCCATGCTCAGGTTACTAGTTCAACAGCAACACCAACACACCCAGCTCAGCAGGGTGCATCAACCAGTGCAGGTGGTGGTCAGTGCCAGAATAGATTTTATACCCTTGCATCTCATCAGGAGCTGGAGACTTCACCGGATGTGGTCACTGGTATGTTACGAGTATTCCACTTTGATGTATATGCATTGTTAGATCCAAAGGCTACCCTATCTTTTGTGATGCCCTATGTTGCTAGTAGTTTTGGAGTTAGCCTTAAAATCCTATCAGAATCCTTCTCAGTCTCTAATCTAGTTGGTAATTCAATTAAAGCTCGACGGGTATATAGAAATTGCCCAGTCACATTTCTTCCGAAAGTCACCTCAGCAAATTTAGTAGAGCTAGGCATGAAAAAATTTTATGTTATCATTTCCATGGATTGGCTACATGCATGTTATGCCTCAGTAAAATGTAGAACCTGTGCGGTAGAGTTTTCGGGTGAGCCAATCATAGAGTGGAAGGATAGTTCAGCTGTGCCAATAGGTCATTTTATTTCCTACCTTATGACCAGAAAGATGATCTCTAAAGGTTGCGTATACCATCTATTTAGGGTTAAGGGTGCTACATCTGAAACCCCGACTATCCAGTCAGTTTTTATAGTGTGCTAATATCCGGAAGTGTTCCCGGATGATCTACCAGGAATTCCTCCCAAGCAGGAGATCAATTTTGGTATTGACCTTCTTCTCGATATGCAGCCTATATCTATTCCTCCTTATAGAATCTCTCCAGCTGAGCTAAAGAAGTTGAAGGAGCAGTTGAAGGATCTCATACACAATGGTTTCATCAGACGAAGCAAATCCCCATGGGGTGCACCAGTTCTTTTTGTCTTAAAGAAGGATGGTTCCCTTCGGATGTGCATTGATTATCAGCAATTGAACAAGGTCACAGTCAAGAACAGGTATCCCCTCCCCAAAATTTATGACTTGTTTGATAAGCTTTAGGGTGCTAAGTGTTTCTCAAAGATAGACTTCAGATCCGGGTATCATCAGTTCAGGGTTAGGGAAACTGACATTCTGAAGACAGACTTCAGGACTCAGTATGTCACTATGAGTTTATAGTTATGTCTTTTGGACTAACGAATTCTCCTACAGCTTGCATGGATTTGATGAACAGGGTGTTCAAGCTGTATTTGGACATGTTCGTGATTGTGTTCATAGATGACATTCTCATATAATCTTGGAGCAAGGAGGAGCATGCCGCTCATTTGAGGGTGGTGCTACAGACTCTTAAGGATCGCCAACTGTATGCTAAATTCAACAAGTGTGAGTTTTGGTTAAATTCAGTAGCATTCTTGGGTCATGTGGTGTCAAGTGAGGGTGTATAGGTGGACTCTCAAAAGATAGAAGATGTGAAGAATTGTCCTAGACCAATGAGTCCCTCAAATATTAGGAGTTTCTTCGGCTTAGCCGGTTACTACAAGAGGTTTGTGGAAGGATTTTCATCCATTGCAATACTGTTGACTAAGTTGACCCAAAAGAAAGTGAAGTTTCACTGGTGGGAGGCCTGTGAAAAGAGCTTCCAAGAATTGAACACTCGACTTACCTCAGCACCAGTTTTGAATCTACCTATGGGTACCGATGGGTTTGTGGTATATCGTGACGCCTCAAGAATCGGCCTTGGTTGTGTATTAATGCATCACGGATTATAGCGTATGCTTCCAGGAAGCTGAAAGTCCATGAGAAGAATTATCTGACTCACGACCTTGAGTTGGCAGCGGTAGTATTTGCTTTGAAGATTTGGAGACACTATCTGTACGGGGTCCATGTAGATGTGTTTACAGACCACAAAAGCCTACAATACGTGTACACCCAGAAGGATCAAAATCTACATCAAAGGAGGTGGTTGGAGTTTCTTAAGGATTACGATATGAGTGTCCTTTATCATCCGGGTGGCTAATATAATGGCAGATGCTTTTAGCAGGCTTTCCATGGAGAGTGTCTTCTATGGATGAGGAGAGGAAAGAGTTAGTGAAGTATGTGCTCGTCTTGCACGACTAGGATTTCATCTTATTGACTCGATGGATGGCGTTGTTATTGTTCAGAATGGATCAGAATCTTCCTTGGTGAATGAAGTCAAGACTAGGCAAGACGAGGATCCTATTTTGGTAAATTTGAAGGAGGCGGTTCAGAATCAGAAGGTGGAGGTTTTCTCCTAAGAGGGAGATGGTGTACTATGATATCATGGTCGTCTGTGTGCTCCAAGTGTTGATGACTTAAGGGAGCGAATGTTGCATGAGGCTCATGGTTCCAGATGCTCTATACATCCAAGTGCAACCAAGATGTACCGTGACCTATAGGAAGTCTATTGGTGGAATGGCATGAAGAAGGACATAGCAGAGTTTGTGACAAGTTATCCAAATTGTCAATAGGTGAAAGTTGAACACCAAAGACCTAGGGTGTGCTTCAAGACATTAGTATCCCCACTTGAAAGTAGGAGGAAATTAATATAGACTTTATTATAGGGTTGCCTCGTACTCGTCGACAGTATGACTCTATATGGGTGGTTGTAGATAGGCTGACTAAAGCAACTTATTTTCTATTGGTCAAAACTACCGATTCAGTGGTGGATTGTGCTAAATAATACATTCGATAGTTAGTTCGGTTGCATGGAGTTCCCTTTTCCATCATATCATATAGAGGTACTCAGTTTACTTCCCAGTTTTGGAGATTGTTTCAGAAGGGACTTGGCACTCAGGTCAAGCTTAGCACTGCTTTTCACCCGCAAACGGATGGTCAAGCTGAATGGACCATTCAGACTCTTGAGGATATGTTGAGAGCGTGCGTGATTGATTTCAAGGGTAGTTGTGTCATGACCCGAGAGCACACCCAAATCGTAGACACGAGAAAAGGAACCCCGAAAGACTCCAAGTCGACCCATGGAATAATCATCACATACACATAACATCAAATATGACTAACAACATAAGTAAGCATAAGCTAATAACAAGAATCTAATATAACCCATATAGAAATCTTAACAACTCTTAAGTACAACCTGAATTTGTCTAAACAAGTCTGACAGCCTTCCACTAATTGATGAGTTGCTGGGACAAGCCCCCAGCTAACTCCCAACTTCTGAAAAACTGAATCATAAATAAAACAAGAACATAACCCACGTCCTCGGAAGATGAGGACTCACCGCTAACAACTGGGAGAGGAAGGAGCGTGTCTAGCCACGCGGCTGAACCTGGAGACCTAAATCTATATCAAGAAACGATATAGCACGAGGCATGCGGTCAGTACTTGAAATGTACTGAGTATGCAAGAAGCGTAAATAAACTAACTCATAATATATTCCAAAAGGAAGTAATATAAAACATATTAATGGCAATGTACTTGAATGAGATACGACAGTCTTATATGAGATTCACATATTCAATTAACATAACCACATTATAAAGACATGCATTATCATAATAACTGCTAATGTGAAAAAGTAATAATCAGGAATAATGCAAAGGTATGATGCCGTGACTGATATCAAGAGGGTTCCTGCCCGTCTAAGGGGGAGTCCCTGACGATCGAAGGAAGCGTCCCTGACTATCAAAGGGAACATTCTCCGCTAGAGAGAATCCCTAACTGTCAAAGGGAGAGGGATAGATTTGATATAGAAAGTCACTGGCTAAAACCAAGTTCTGAACAACACAGGGAAAATAAAATACTCAACTGACTAGGGATGTAAGTCTCGACTGACTAAGAGACAACATTCTCCACTAACGTCTATGTAAGACATACTCCATTAACATCTAGATAAGACATTCTCCACTAACGTCTAGAGCTAATCTAAATTTACAACAGCTAATTAGAGTAAAGAACATCCACCACTCTCATCGTGCAGTACTCATATTAAAAGGGAGTAGGGCTATCCTTTAATAGGCACAGGATAAACAAGTTTACGTATTAGTCACAGGTTATATAATCATGATTCACATCAGTACAAAACCAATTTATCACTATCTTTGACATCACAACCCAATAAGCATGCTATAGATTCATATTAACAATATTCTATCATGACATCTTGATTCCGGACTCACCTCATTCAGTAGGTAATATAAGATCACACATGATTCATAGATTTCAACTCATAATCTATCAAGGATGCATAACTTCATGTAATTAGGTTACAACCATTTCACACACCTGTCACAATCAGTCCTTTTATGAAATCTTTAGACACGAGCATTTTAAATTCTAATATTTTATAAAAAATGATTTTTAATAAAGAAAACAATATAGAATTCGCCCAAGCTTCATGGTTCAACAATGGAGATGCAATCTTGTAATGCCCAATCAATTAAATCTAAAACGTGGTGATGGCACATAATTTACTTCAATTACTCAAGCCCACAAGTCCTATTCAATCCAACATGGTCATCAATATAATGATCAAGTCATCAGGGTTAATTATACAATATTTTCACGATTCTATCATGTTCTTGAATTACTACGACAAACAAGGGAGAAATGAAAAAATCCCACCAATATAAAATATATTTATGAAGAACATAATATACTCATACCTTCTCAACTACATGTCATAATTCAAGATAACCCATCAATTAATAATCCAATTAAATTCATATCGCAGTAGATATTAGCATTTAAGAAAAATAAAGAAGAATTTACCCTTTCTACAAACGCAACATCATGCTTTTCTAGAATTATTGAGATTAGTGTTTAATGAAAATATTTTCGGGGCACAATGATGGAAGAGTACCCTTGGTGAAAGACCCGCATACCTGGTAGACGAAAATCCCACTCAAAAATCTTCCTTGAAGCCTGAAGAACACCTTGGTGAAACCCTAGAATTTTTTTGAGAAGAGAGGAGGAAGAAGGAGAGTTGAGAGAATGAGGGTTTAGGCATGAAAAACCCTTAAAAACGTGCAAGGTAGAACCCAAAATGACGTAGTTTAGGAGTTAAAAGCGTAGGAGTTTACAAAAATGCCCTTTAGAAAACTTTAAAATCTGGCTGAACTGGAATCCACGACCCTCACCACGAGTCATTGGTCCTTACCACTACTCATGGTGACCTTCCGTTGTTCAGACTACCGAAGTTCCCAAATCTCAATTTCAAACCCACGACTCGACAGGAAGAGTCGTCCCTGCTAGCAACGGGTCTTTCCTTCAGTCGTTGTATCCCCCTGCCCCTTTGGTCCTCACCTTACAACGAGCCTCACCATGACTCGTTGCACCGTCCAACGATTTGTGCTTACCTTCCATTAGACCTACTGGAAAATTCACTACTCAACCCTCGACTCGTGAAAACGATCCTTCATAGCTCACAGTGGGTCGTAGGGTGGCCCATTGCATCCCCAGTTGCTGAAGTCCTCCTCGCACCATGAGTGCAAATGACGACTCATTGTTTCTCACAGCAAGTCCTTACATTGAGCTGAACATACGGAACTTCCAGAGTATTATGATATCTCCCCCTTGGGAACATTCGTCCTCGAATATTGGCTGAACATACGGAAAAGATAGAGACGAAACCGATATCAAAATATCAATCAATCACGGTTAAGCACCAACGGAGTATCTAACTCCGGACCAACCCTTTACACCCAAATATGAAGATTCACATCTAACATGCATACCATGACTTAAGGGAGGTCGAAGAACTTGAAACCAGCATAGAAATAGACAAAACACCGAAAGAAAATTATTTCCCCTTTTTAACTGGCACAGAATTGACACGGACTAAACCTTCGTTCTCAAATCGCCTTCAAATACTTAGCCAAGATTCACAATATCTAATCTAACTAAGAGTAAGGATTTCATACTCACGAGTCATCCCCAACATCTAGGACTGAGCACATACATGAGATAATCTGACTCTACTGAGTTAACAAACAACTTCCAAAGATTGAGTTCAATCAGAACACATAAGAAAACATAGATTAACACACTTAACTGATTCATAACATGAAGATAAGCAATAAGGACTCATAGGGAAAGACGGGCATCACTTTCTAAAGTTGTTACCTCTAAACCTCGGTAATCTACACGTAGGGATTGGCATAACTTAACTCTAACCGAGATACAAGGGAGGTTATCTGAACTTAGTAGAGATCGACATACTGCAACTGCTAATGCTGAAATCCCTTTATGAGCACTCTCAGGGTCCGACTTACTTCACATACTCACTATCTCCACCTTGTCTTAAAACCATCATTCTAAGGTTCCTGAATCTTTCTTCGAGTCAGGCTAAATTACTAATTCTTAACTCCTCTTTCACTTCTAACCTTCACCAAAAGCCTTATACTAAAAGCTACTCATATTACACATCAACAATATCTTTTCACAATCACAACAGAGCTTCGTATTCAGTACTAAGGTTGGAAACATATAAGGGGACAACACTAGATTCACAACATACCTGTGGCCGCTATTGGCGCCTTGCCCTTATCCTGATGGGTTGCTACTACATATGAGCTATTTTGATGATGTCCGCCTCCTGGGTTAGAGGATGCACCCTACAAAAATGAGAGGGTTGTTGGAGCTGCTAAAGAGGTGGCCGAGAATCTACTCTCGCCCCGCTTAGCCGCTGCGCAATCTCAATGCTTATGACCTACCTTGCCGTACCAAAAACAAGCATCCGAACTAGCCATGCATACTCCCAAGTGGTGCTTTCCACATCTCACACATAATGGGTACGTAATCTCCCTTACTCTAGGCTTATACGGAGTACTGGCTGTCGAAGGTGCTGGGGCTGCTGATCTCTGATAGTGGTGTGAGTGATACCCGGTACCCAACCTCTGATGGGAGAATTCTAAGTCTCCAATCCTAGACCTCTTGGCCTCTCTCTCTTTTACTTTCACCTATTCTACTTCCATCTGTATAGAAAATATTACCAAGCGTGGGAAGTCTATGTCCCGGTGCAACATGGCAGTCCTACATTCTTTGACCAAGGAGTCTGACACTCCATTCACAAATCGGCTTACTTGAGCCTGTTGGTCGGCTATCATTTCTGGTGCATACTTAGATAGCCGAGGGAACTCCAACACATACTCCTGGATGGTCATGTCATTTTGTTTCAAGTTAAAAAAACTCTGCCGCTTTTTCCTCCCTCAAATCCCGAGGGAAAAACCTGTGCAAGAATGCGGCCATAAATTCATCCCAACTATGGGACCCACTTTAATTCCTTGGCTGTCTCTCCACTTACAATACAAGATGTCAGCAACTCCCTTTAACTGGTAGGAGGCTAAGTCCGCGCTCTCATTCCTCATCACCCCCATGATGTGAGTAATCTTTTTTATATCCTCAAAAAACTCATATGGGTCCTCATCCACCTTTGACCCCAAGAATTCAGGTGGGTTCATCCGAAGAAAATCTCTTATCCTAGCCGCAGCTTCATTTCCATTCTGAGGAACTCGGGTCACCACCGGCTGGTTAATCTGAGTGTTCAAGGCCGGCTCCAACATTTGAAAGGTTGATCGAAACTCGGCATGAGTAACATGATCATTCATTGGGTCTGCCTAGGCTGGTAGTACCTGCTGGAAGTCGTTGCCACGTCTTCTTCCATTCGCTCGTCTAGGAGGATTATCTACGAGCGCGTAAAGCATGAGTTAAGGGAGGAACTATTTAGAGCTTTATACTCTACGCACGATAAGAATCATGAAGAAAGGGGAACATTCCTAAAACGTCTCATAGCCTCTTCTTCATAAGTGTGGCACGCTTCACACCCATGAAGAAGACTCTACCTAACGCCGCTTTCAGACACCCTAGGACAGTTTAAACCTATGGCTATGATACCAAGTTTTTCACGACCCAAGAGCACTCTCGGATCGTAGACACGGGAAAAGGAATCCCGAAAGGCTCCAAGTTGACCCATGGCACAATCATCACATACACTTAACATCAGATATGACTAACAACATAAATAAGCGGAAGCTAATAACAAGAATTTAATATAACCCATATAGAAATCTTAACTCTTAAATACAATGTTGAATCTGTCTAAACAAGTCTGAAAGCCTTCCACTAACTTATGAGTTGCTGGGACAAGCCCCCAGCTAACTCCCAACTTCTGAAAAACTGAATCATAAATAAAACAAGAACATAACCCATATCCTCGGAAGATGAGGACTCACCGCTAGCAACTGGGAGAGGAAGGAGCGTGTCTAGCCATGCGGCTGAACCTGGAGACCTAAATCTATATCATAAAATGTTATAGCACATGAGGCGTGTGGTTAGTACTTGGAATGTACTGAGTATGTAGAAAGCGTAAATAAACTAACTCATAATATATGCCAGAAGGAAGTAATGTAAAACATATTAATGGCAATGTAATTGAAATAAGATACGAAAGTCTTATATGAGATTCACATATTCAATTAACATAACCACATTATAAAGACATGCATTATCATAATAATTGCTGATGTGCAAAAGTAATAATCGGGAATAATGCAAAGGTATGATTCTGTGATTGATATCAAGAGGGTTCCTGCCTGTCTAAGGGGGAGTCCCTGACGGTCGAAGGAAGCATCCCTGACTATCAAAGGGAACATTCTCATCTATAGAGAATCCCTGACTATCAAAGGAAGAGAGATAGCTCTGATATAAAAAGTCACTAGCTAAAAGCAAGATCCTAAAAACGCAGGGAAAATAAAATACTCAACGGACTAGGGATGTAAGTCCCTACTGACTAAGAGATGACATTCTCCATTAACGTCTATGTAATACATTCTCCATTAACGTCTATATAATACATTCTCCACTAACGTCTAGAGTTAATCTAAATTTACAATAGCTAATCAGAGATAAGAACATCCACCACTCTCATCGTGCAGTACTCATATTAAAGGGAGTAGGGCTATCCTTTAATAGGCACAAGCTCAACAAGTTGACGTATTAGTCACAGGCTATATCAAAATGATTCACATCAGTACAAAATCAATTCATCACTAGATTTGACATCACAACCCAACGAGCTTGCTATAGATTTGTATTAACAATATTCTATCATGACATCTTGATTCCGGACTCACCTCTGTCAGTAGGTAATATAAGATCAAACATGATTTATAGAATTCAACTCATAATCTATCAAGGATGCATAACTTCATGTAATTAGGTTACAACCATTTCACACACCTGTCACAATCACTCCTTTTATGAACTCTTTAGCCACAAGTATTTTAGATTCTTGATGAGCCCGCAAGTGTACGGGTCGTACAAGTAATATAGTGGCTCTTTTTAAGAACCGGAATGTCGAACCCAACAGGACTGGACTACGGGGTAAAAC
>JACEIK010000618.1:121677-155031 GCA_018107945.1 Datura stramonium
CTAAAACTCTCAACCAACATGCGAATAGGCCAACTAAGTGCTATAAACTTATGGGGTGTGACAACTATAGGACTTTGTTTGGCTTGTAATTTAGGCTTCGGGCTGGGTATGGTAAATATGAAATTTTAGTGACTAAACCCTCTTTGGCACTACATACTTGTGGCTCCACTTTACCCCTTTTACCCTATTTTTCACTTTTCCTCCCTTTTCTCCATTTTCATGTAATATATGGGTGTGGTGTGTTTTTCTCATTTTTTAATTCCTTTTTCTCTTGTATTTTCTTTTCACTTTTCTTTTTAAGTTGTTCTTTTTTCTTTTCTTTTCACACCATACCTCATTTTAAACCCTTTTTTTCCTTTCTTTTCCTTTTATCACCTCCCCACGATATATATGTACCCCTACTATAGCCACCCTCAACTTAGGCATTTTTCCTGTGTTGAGGTTCACAATGTCGAAGGAGGGACCAGGGCCAAAACACGTTCATTATAAAAAAATGGGAAAGATTAATTGGTTAATCAAAGAAAAATGATTAATATAAATCTAAAAATCAGAATCAAGGGATTCATCAACATTTGGTTGGGTCATTTAAGTTAAAGTGGCTAATCAATCAATAACAGCCTGTGATTATATCCTAACCAAGTATCCTAAAACCTATGCAAAGACCCACCGGGCAAGTTCTAGATCCTTAATGCAGAATTGAACTAGGTATACAACCTTACTCACTCATGGTACCGATTTACATTGAATGTACCTATCCAGTTAATACATGACTAAAACACAACTACTCATGCTCATAATATAAATGCCATACAAAGATCCACAAAATTCATGCAATTGTAATTAAACAACACAACTAATATAAAAAATTTTCAAAAGGGTCAATTTTTGTAAAAACATCAAACTAGTGCATTTATTTGCTGAGAAATAATTCTAAGCTACTACTAATTACACAAAAATAACCTAAACATGCGGATTCTTCTAGATAGCACGCCGAGAGAAAATAAACACGACAACAAAAATCCTCGGGTGAACAAAAATCCCAAAAAATACAAGTACACCCCCTTTGAAAAATATGCTTTGTCCCCAAAGCATAAAATATATAAGCACAAGGGAAATGGACATACCTATGGCTACTCAGACTTCACCTTCCATCGGTTGCCTCCCTTGCAGTGCCTGATTCACATTACGACACAATGTAACTTCCATGATCATTCAGGTGTCATCAAGGTACACCAACTCAATTCCTTTTATCTCATCGGTGTCTCCCAAATACAGATTTATCCTTTGCCCATTCACCTTGAACCTCTTACCATATTTATTTTCAAGCTCCACTACACCATATGGGGACATGTTCTTTACGGTCCCATCCCTTCTAGATAATTTACCAATTCCATGTACCCTGGTACTCCATCTCCCTCATAATTTATCAAGACGGCTGCAAGTGTATCAACATTCATCATCTCTCCCATGGACACTAGCATCCTCTTGTCTTCCATCTAGGTGCTCACGCAGGTGGTTCTTGAGGTAAGGCTTCCTTGTTGCAACCTGAATGAATCACAAGAGAAATAGAAAATGTAAATGGAGAAATAACAACTTAAAGTTAAACACAAGCAATTAATCTATTCTTAAGCCAATTTCCCCGGCAACAGTGCCACTTTTTAACAACGCTCAAACTCACACTCTTGATAAAGTATGAAGTGAACATTGTCAATAAGGAACCTAACTGAGGTTGGGGTCAAACTAAAATGGAATATGGTAAGATATAGACTAACACAAGTATATAAGCTTTTAGGTATTTTATCTCCAAAAAGGGGGTTTATTGAAAACAGTTATATAACAAGATTAAAAATCGATTGTTGTTTATCAAGATTTGCAATTAACTTGGATAAGTGTTCCCCATGGGTTCATAACTACTTTGGGTTTACACTCTTGATGTATCCCAATGCTTAGTTGTAGAATTTATAACTAGGGTTCATCCAAATGACTAATTCGTCCATATTGGACGACTATACTCAATCACTAGGTTAGGTCTCATGAGCGATTTTAATTCAATTGTTATTAATTTGTTCAAAATTAACTATCTTATGACTGCAGCTCAAGTTATACAATGACCCACAAAGAGAAAATCTTTGTTTTAATTCTCTTTTCCTAATCTCTACTTCTCTAGGTTCAAGCAAGTAAAGACTTCGGGAAAGTCTTAATATTGCACTTCGCTAATGTAATACCCTGGAAGTGCCTAAGACTAGAATCGAGAGTTGAAAGGCTGTGCAGCATAAAGGTTGGTAAATCATCACAGGACGACCCGTTGTATGAGTCGAGGAAAGCTTCCATGGACCGTGGGTCCCTATCATGGTGAGAATGTTGGTCAACAGGTCCAGGACCAACGAGCCATGGAACAACTCGTTCGTTAGTTTAATGGTTCGTGGAAAGTAGTCTTTGTGAGATTTGTCTTTTTCAAGTTTACTGAAACGAGTCGTGGTATGATCCTATTGGGAAGACTTCTAGAAGGTAAGTAGTTGCGGGCAGGGGTAGCAACGGGCGTAAACGATGATTCCTTGGAAAAAGTAATGACTCATTCTATCCTCAAACGTGGTAGAAGACCTGAGTTTGAAAAATGAAGTGAAGTAACGAGCGAAGTAAAAACTCATTGAACCTAAGGACGACCCATTGGATGAGTCGTTACTCCTGACAAAATTTATTTTCCTGCGAAGTTAGTAAGGGAAAATTCATAATCTGTAAGCTCCAAAGCCCTATACGACATTGTTTTGATCACAGTTAGGAGGGTTTTAAAGTTTTTAATCTATTCTAACCTATTACCTCCCCATGCATGCAAAACTAGTGGATTCCTAAGGAAGATAAAGCTTAGAACATTTCAATTCCTTTGGGATTTCAAGGAAGAGTGTAAGACCGGATTACCCTGGTATGTAGGGTTATGAATGGGAGTATTCAATCACTCCCATGCCCAAATCATCTTCTTAATTCATGAAATTCAAGGTTGATGAATCTATTGGGTTTTAATCCTATTTTTGAAATTCTCTAAGTATCTATCATGGGTAAATTTTATTCATGTTTATAAGTTGTTTTAAGATTCATGGGAATGTTTTATAGTGATTTAAATTAAAATTTATGATTTCAAAGTCTTAAATTATGATGCGCAATTATGAAAGTTCATGAAGAGTTGAGATTATGATCTATGTTTTCAAGTATGATGAAATGTCTATGATGAAAGTATGATTTTGAATTACCTATGTTTATATTCATGATTTTGACTATCAAGTCTATTTCAAAGCATGTATAAGTTTGGGCAAACCCATATGATCAAGTATGTTTCATGATTTACTTCAATTTCATATTATTAGCTTACCACATGGTTTTGAAATCTAGACTCCCACTTTTCAGCTTGTGGTATGGTTTGAGTCGAGGCTCCTCATGATATGTTTTTAGATTATGCATGTACTATTATGATTTAGCTTCATCACAAGTCGATGGTCCAACTTCATTGAAAAATAATGGAGAGAATATGCATGTTTCTAGGAGCAGTGTCTAGCACCGAGTAGGCTAAGGGCTTAGTTAACCCAGTGCCTCAGAATTATGTTCCAACATAGGTATATTCAGATTATTTGGGACCTCCCTTGTGAGTCCTCCCTGCCCGCAAGGGGCCTTCAGCTTGATATCGATATGATTATAGCACCCTTAGCCCTGGTAAGGCCTTAGACGACTCTGCCCACTTGAGTATAATAGTGGGACCACGTAAGCTCTATCGTGGTAATGTCGGTTATATGACGAGTCTCCCATTGTTCCTATGATTTCAGTTATGCATGCGCATCAGTCATGATATTATGTTTTCAGCAGGTTTGACCCAAATGTTCAGTTTTACTTACGATTATCAGTTTCAGCTCTGGGTCATTCGATTCAGTTATGATATTTAGTTATATGTAAATCATATTTTCAGATAATAGCATGAAATCCTTACTCTCAGAATCTTATGGTGAAATGTTTTATAATATGCATGATTTCAGTTCTTCTTAATTAGCAGTTACTTACCTTGCATATTTGATACATTTCAAGTACTGATCGCATACTCTATGCTATATCGTTTCATTATACAGGCTCAGATGTTCATGTTTATTCCCACCGTTAGCCAGATCCTCAGAGTTAGCATCTCTTAGCTTGTTGGTGAGTCCTCATCCTTTGAGGACCTTCATATCAGTTCAATAACAGTATCTTCAGTTTTAGTTTAATAGTGAGTTAGTCGGGGTGTTGTCCCATCAACTCATCAAATTTTAGAGGCTTATCAGACATACTATGTATTCAACTTTAGATCAAATTTATGTAATCCGTTGTTCAGATGTTATTGAATTTTCAGACTTCAACTATTTTTTTAAATGTTAGTTTCTATATTATTTATATTGAGCTTTAGTTATCATGTTCATGCCATGGGTCGACTTGGAGCCATTTATGGTTCTAGGTTCCGTGTGTAGATTCGGGCCTATGTTCAGGTCGTGACAAATTTGGCATCATAGTCAGGTTTTTATATGTCCTAGGGTGTCTGAAAGTCACGTTAAGTGGAGTCCTTTCATGGGTGTGAAACGCGCCACACTTATGATGAAGAGGCTATGAAACATTTTAGGAAATTTCCCTTCTTAGGTCGTGCAATGAAATGTATCTCTATCCTTCTAACCTGTGTTATACGCGCTTGAAGAATCATGCCTCCTTGTCGAGTTAATGGAAGAAGGAAAGAAAACAAAAATGGCTATGAGAATGGCAACAAAAATGGGCACCAGCAGGCCCCACCAGCCCTCCAAGATCATGTGCCCGATCAGGTTGGCCATTCTGAGTTTAGGGAAACCATCCAGATGTTGGCCATTCTGAGTTTAGGGAAACTCAATTCTCTGTGGGATTCGACCCCGACATCCTTCAGGAATATTTGTTTTGAGCAGTGACCTTTTACGCTCTTTCAGAAAAAAGGAGTGTATTTTGGATGTTATCAGTGATTCAGTTATAGCTCGATGGGTATAAAGAAATTTCCCTATCACAATCCTTCAGAAAGTTGGTTCAGTAGATTTAGTAGAGCTAGCCATGATAGATTTTGATGTTATCTTTCGCATGGATTGGCTATGTGCATGTTGTACCTCAGTAAATTGAAGAACCAGTATGGTAGAGTTCCGGATTCCTGGTGATCCAGTCCTAGAGCGGAAGGGTAGTTTAGCTGTGCCTGTAGGTGGCTTCATTTCCTACCTTAAGGACAGAAAGATGATCTCTAAAGGTTGCATGTACCATCTAGTTAGGTTTAAGGATGCTGCCCCCAAAACCCCGACTATTTAGTTAGTTCCTATAGTGTGCGAATATCCAAAAGTATTTTCAGATGATTTACCGGGAATTCCTCCCGAGCGGGAGATCGACTTAGGCATTGACCTTCTTCTCGATATGCAGCCTATATCTATTCCTCCTTATAGAATGGCTCTAGCTGAGCTAAAGTAGTTGATGGAGCAATTGAAGGACCTCTTAGACAAGGGTTTCATCAGACTTAGAAAGTCCCTGGTAGTGCACCAATTCTCTTTGTCCGGAAGAAGGATAGTCCCTTCAAATGTGCATTGACTATTGGTAGTTGAACAAGGTCACTATCAATAACAAGTATCCCTTCCCCAGAATTGATGACTTGTTCGACCCTCTTCAGGGTGCCATGTGTTTTTCAAAGATAGACCTCAAATCTAGATATCATCAGGTAAGAGTTAGAGATAGTGACATTCTGAAGACAACCTTCAGGACTCAGTATGATCACTATGAGTTTGTAATTATGTCTTTTGAACTAATGAATGCTCCTGCAGATTTTATGGATTTGATGAATAAGGTGTTCAAGCCGTATCTGGATATGTTCGTGATTGTGTTCATAGATGACATTCTTATATACTCTCAGAGCGAGGAGGAGCATGCCGCTCATTTGAGGGTGGTGCTACAAACTCTTAAGGATCACCAGCTGTATGCTAAATTCTACAAGTTTGAGTTTTGTCTAAACTCAGTATCATTTTTTTGGTCATGTGGTTTCAAGTGAGGGTGTACAGGTGGACTCTCAAAAGATAGAAGCTGTGAAAAATTGGCCTAGACCATTTAGTCTTTCAGATATTAGGAGTTTCTCGGGCTTAGCTGGTTACTATTGGAGTTTGTTGAAGGGTTTTCATCCATTACAACACCGTTGACCAAGTTGATCCAGAAGAAAGTGAAGTTTCAATGGTCAGATGCCCATGAGAAGAGCTTCCAAGAGTTGAAGACTTGACTCACCTCAACACCAGTGTTGACTCTACCTAAGGGTACCGATGGGTTTGTGGCATATTGTGACACCTCGAGGATCGGCCTTGGTTGTATATTAATGCAACATAGTCAAATTATAGCCTATGCTTCCAGGTAGCTTAAGGTCCATGAAAAGAATTATCTGACTCACGACCTTGAGTTGGAAGCAGTAGTATTTGCCTTGAAGATTTGGAGACACTATCTGAATGGGGTCCATGTGGATGTGTTTACAGACCACAAAAGCCTACAATATCTATTTACCCAGAAGGATCTGAATCTACGTCAAAGAAGGTAGTTGGAGCTTCTTAAATATTATGATATGAGTGTCCTTTATCATCCAGGCAAGGCTAATGTGTTGGCAGACGCTCTTAGCAGGCTTTCTATGTAGAGTGTGTCCCATTTAGATAAGGGGAGGAAAGAGTTAGTGAAGGATGTGCATCGGCTTACACGACTAGGAGTTCGTGCTGTTGACTCGGAAGATAGTGGTGTCATTATTTAGAATGGACCAGAATCTTCCTTGGTGACCGAAGTCAAGGCTAGGCAAGATGAAGATCCTATTTTTGTAAAGCTGAAGGAGGCAGTTCAAAATTAGAAGGTGGAGGTTTTCTCCCAAGGGGGAGATGGTGTACTATGATATCAGGGTCATCTGTTTGTTTTGGGTATTGATAATTTGAGGGACCGAATGTTGTATGAGGCTCATGGTTCCAGATATTCTATACATCCAGGTGCCACCAAGATGTACCGTGACCTATGAGAAGTCTATTGGTGAAATGGAATGAATAAGGACATAGCAGAGTTTGTGGCAAAGTGTTCGAATTGTCAATAGGTGAAAGTTGAGCACCAAATACCTAGAGGTGTGCTTCAAGACATTAGTATTCCCACTTGGAAGTGGGAGGAAATCAATATAGACTTCATCACAGGGTTTCCTCGTACTCGTCGATAGTATGACTCTATTTGGGCTGTTGTAGATAGGTTAACTAAAGCAGTTTATTTTCTACCAGTCTAAACTACCGATTCAATAGAGGATTATGAAAAATTGTATATTCGGGAGTTAGTTCGGTTTCATGGAGTTCCCTTGTCCATCATATCAGATAGAGGTACTCAGTTTGCCTCCTAGTTTTGGAAATCATTTTAGAAGGGACTTAGTATGTAGGTCAACCTTACATAGCTTTTCACCCCCAGAAGATGGCAAGGCAGAGCGGACCATTCAGACTCTTGAGGATATATTGAGAGTGTGTGTGATTAATATCAAGGGTTGTTGGGATGATCATTTACCTCTCATTGTATTTGCATATAATAACAATTATCATTCCCATATTCAGATGGCTCGTTTGAGGCTCTATATAGGCGGAGGTGTATATCGCCTATTAGTTGGTTCAAAGGTTGTGAAGCTATGTTGATAGGACTAGATTCAGTTCATGAGGCTATATAGAAAGTCCAGCTTATAAGGGAAAGGTTGAAAACAGCTCAGAGTCATCAAAAGTCCTATGCCGATGAGGAGGAGAGAACTTGAGTTTGAAGTTGGTGATTGGGTGTTTTTGAAGGTATTTCCCATGAAGGGAGTATTGAGATTCAGAAAGAAGGGGAAACTTAGTCCCCGCTATGTTGGCCCATACAGGATTATGAGACGTGTTTGAAAGGTAGCTTATGAGTTAGAGTTTCCCTTAGAATTAGCTTCAGTACATCCAGTTTTCCATGTATTGCTCTTGAAGAAGTGCATGGGTGACCCGACTTTGGTTGTTCCGATTGAGAGCGTAGGTTTGAAGGATAGCCTTAGCTATGGAGAGGTTTTTGTTGAGATACTTGATCCTCAGGTTTGGAAGCTAAGTAAAGGTTTTGTGGAGAAATCCGCATGTTAAAGGAGATACGTGGGAATCTGAAGAAGATATGATGGATAAATACCCGCACCTCTTCCCTTTTGGCCTAGTTACAGCTTGAGGAATCAATTCCCTCCTTAGTAATCAAATCAGTTTCGCGTTCAGTTCAATATTCCTAGTTTCTTTAATATCAATGCATGTATGTGTGATTTATGAATTCAGTTAAGTCATGTATTTCAGTTCGGAGCCAGTCACTCCATTAGTCTTCAGCTTTAGATGTTCAATATTTGGGATGACAAGTTTTCCCTAGTTATTTAGTGTATTTTCCCCACATTCAAGGATGAATGTTCCAAGGGGGAGATATTGCAACACCTTAAAAGTGCCTAAGACTAGACTCGGGTGTTGGAAGGATGTGCGGTAGAAAGTTGGGTAATCATCTTAGGACGACCCGTTGTACGAGTCATGGGGAGCTCCCACAGACCTAGGTCCCTGTCGTGGTGAGAATGTTGGTCAACAGGTCAAGGACGAAAGAGTCATGGAACGAGTCATTGGTCAGTTTAATGGGTCACAACAAGCAATCATTGTGAGAGTTGTCTTCGCCAAGGTGACTGCCACGAGTTGTGATACGACTAGTTGTATGTAACAACAAGTCATGGTATGATCCCATTGGGAAGACTTCCAAAAGGTAAGTAGTTGGGGGCAGTGGTGGCAACGGGCAGAAATGATGAGTCGTTGAGACAAGTTACGACTCGTCACTTCCAGTTGTGATAGCAGACTTGAATTTGGAAAATGGAGTGAAGCAATGAGCGAAGTAACGACTAGTTGAACCTAAGGATGACCCATGGATGAGTCGTTACTCCTAGATAAATGTATTTTCCTGCAAAGTTAGTAAGGGTAAATTCATAATCTCTAAGCTCCTAAGCCTTATAATACGTTGTTTTAATCTCACTTAGGAGGGTTTTAGGGGAGTTTAATCTATTCCAACATATTTCCTCCCCATGCATGCAAAACTAGAGGATTCCTAATGAAGATCAAGCTTAGAACTCTACAATTTCTTCTCCACTTCTTTTGGGCTTCCAAGGAAGAGTGTAAGACTAGATTACCCAAGTATATAGAGTTATGAATGGGATTATTCCTTCACTCCCATGCCCAAATCCTCTTCTAAATTCATGAAATTCAAGGTTGATAAATCTACAGGGTTTTAATCCTATTTATAAAATTCTTTAAGTATCTATAATGGGTAAATTTTATTCATGTTGCTAATGTTGTTTTAAGATTCATGGGCATGTTTTATAGTGATTTCAATTACAAATTTATTACTTCAGAGTCTTAATATTATGATGCCTAATTATGAAAGTTCATGAAGAGTTGAGATTATGGTCTATGTTTTCAAGTATGATGAAATGTCTATGATGAAAGTATGATTTTGAATTATCCATGTTTATATTCATGATTTTTACTATCAAGTCTATTTCAAAGCATGTATAAGTTTGGGCAAGTCCATATGATCAAGTATGTTTCATGATTTACTTCAATTTCATGTTATTAGCTTATCACATGGTTTTGGAGTCTAGAATCCCACTTTTCATCTTGTGGTATGGTTTGAGCTGAGGCTCCTCATGATATGTTTTTAGATTATGCATGTACTATTATGATTTAGCTTCATCACAAGTCGATGGTCCAACTTCTTTGAAAAAATGATGGAGAGAATATGCATATTTTTGGGAGTAGTGTTTAGAACCGAGTAGGCTAAGGGTTTAGTTAACCCTATGCCTCAGAACTACGTGCCAATGTAGGTATGTTCAGATTATTTGGGACCACCCTTGTGAGCCTTCCCTACCCCCGAGAGGCATTCATCTTTATATCAATATCATTGTAGCTCCCTTAGCCCTAGCAAGACTTTGTACGGCTCTACCCACTTGAGTTTAATAGTTGGGACCACGTAAGCTCTATCGTGGTAATGTTGGTTATATGAAGAGTCTCCCATTGTACCTCATGATTTAAATTATGCATGTTTATTAGCCATGATATTATATTTTCAGCAGGTTTGACCCAAACATTTAGTTTTACTTATGTTTATCAGTTTCAGCTTTGGTCATTCGATTCAGTTATGATATTAGGTCATGTTTAAATCATGTTTTCAGATAATAGCATAAAAGCCTTACTCTCAGAATCTTATGATCAAATGTTTTATGATAGCGTGATTTCAATTTTACTTACGTAGTGGTTACTTACCTTGTATATTTGGTACATTTCAAGTATTGACCGCATACTCTATGCTGTATCATTTCATGATACTGGTTCGGACATTCAGGTTCAGTCTCGCCGTTAGCCAGATCCTCAGATTTAGCATCTCTCAGTTTGTTTGTACGTCCTCATCCTTCGAGGACCTTCTTATCAATTCGTTATCAGTATCTTTAGTTTCATTTTAGTAAAGTGTTAGTTGGGGTCTTGTCCCATCAACTCATCAGCTTTTTGAGGCTTATCAGACATAGTATGTATTCAGCTTCAGATCAGTGTTATGTATTTCGTTGTTAAGATGTTATTGGATTTTGAGACTTCCGCATTTTTTTTACATGTTAGTTTCCGCATTATTTATATTGATCTTTAGTCGTCATGTTCATTCCATGGGTCGACTTGGAGCCATTTATGATTTTAGGTTCCGTGTCTAGATCCTGGCCTATGATCGGGTCATGAAAGTTAAGAAATATTAAAGATGAAGGGAATACAATACAAGTTTTTAGCATTGATTTCGAATCACTTTATGTAACCCTAGTTTGTTAATCCACCATGGTTCCCACAATCTTAATTATAGAAGTTTTAGCCTCTTATGATTGTAAGATTGTTTTTAGCATTCATAGAAAAACACATAATTGAATACTTACAATGATGATTGAAAGAAAACCTTCTTTGAATAT
The DNA here is from genome assembly GCA_018107945.1 of Datura stramonium. Classification (NCBI taxonomy): domain Eukaryota; kingdom Viridiplantae; phylum Streptophyta; class Magnoliopsida; order Solanales; family Solanaceae; genus Datura; species Datura stramonium. The sequence continues at coordinate 132,701 of JACEIK010000618.1, forward strand.
TGCAAGAATTGATGTTGAATAGTCCAAGGACAAAGAAGACATTCAAAGAAAGAATTCACAACAACTTGTCTCTAATTGCATTTAATCACTTCCTGTCGCTTCTTATCGCCTCTTTGTACCGAAAATAACCTAAAAAGTATTTATACAAATAATTGGAACCTTCTCCTAAGTAAACAGGGAAACTACCAAAAACTGTCGCCGCCTTCACCTACAACCCATAACAGGATTGTATGGGTTATACCTTGACTCGTATGTTGGCTGGCTTCTGCTGAATCTGGCTAATTGCATTTAATCACTTCCTGTCGCTTCTTATCGCCTCTCTGTACTGAAAATAACCTAAAAAGTATTTATTCAAATAATTGGAACCTTCTCCTATGTAAACAGGAAAACTACCAAAAACTGTCGCCGCCTTCACCTACAACCCATAACAGGATTGTATGGGTCATACCTTGACTTGTATGTTGGCTGGCTTCTGCTGAATCTGGCTAAGTGTTTATTTCTAGTATGACTCGTACCAAGAAACTATGAGTCGTACAATCTTCCCATGGCTTGATCTTGCAATTGTTGGCATCTTCTGTTAACTTCCACAGATAGCATGGTATGAATCATACCTTTATTACACGATTCGTGACTCCTCGTACATTGAGCTCTGCCAGTCTTCTATTATTCCAGTCTTTTCCACGATTCGTTGGTATGGGTCTTAGATTGGTCTCATGACTCGTGATTGGCACCCATACCAGGATACTTGGTATGTGCAATTTCTCCTAGAACTATCCACGACTGCCATCATACGGCTCGTACCAGGATGGCACGATTCATTCCACGAGCCATAACTTTCCTTTTCTTCACAATTTACTCCTAAGCCTTTCCACTATTTTCAATACGATTCATACTGAGATCTTACTAAGATACTTTTTTTGCATTTTTCTTCATATATTGCACAATTCAGCTCCAGCATCTATTTTCCCTGAAAACAAAGTAAACTAAGTCCATGCTATTTTTCCAGTTTTTAGCGTTAAAAGTGCTGTAAACTCACAATACATCAACAACCTCAACTTTAGACTTTTGCATGTCCTCAGGCAAAGAAAATAAAAACTAAAAACAACGCTTAACTAGAAAGTAAACCTAGAATACTTATAGCCAACACAAAAACATAATTTGCACTATGAACCATAACAAGCTATTAACCCTTTTTCTATTCACACTAAGTCAGCTATGCATACATGTAACCACAATCAATGAGATAAAGGGATAAAGATACGTCATCCAACTCTCGTAAGAGAATTGAGCTATCACCAATTCTATTCACATAGATAATTGATAAAATACAACACAATCCATGTACCCTCATAGCAAATGAAGTCCCCAACACTCATATATATATATATAATAAGATAAACTTGGGACTAAATAATAGGACTCTCACATTCCCAAAGAAATTTCAAATACTACACATCGAATACCATAGGATTGTCCTTATTTTCTCTACTTTGGCTCTTCAGACAGCTAACCAAGGATCACTATAGGACTTTGTTCGGTTTGTAATGTAGGCTTCAGGCTGAGTATGGTAAATATGGAATTTTAGTGATTAAATCTTTGTTGGTACTACATACTTGCGGCTCCACTTTACACCTTTCACCCTATTTTCCACTTTTTCACTCCCTTTTTCTTTATTTTCATGCAATATGTGGGTGTGGTGTGTTTTTGTCATATCTTTTTCATTCCTTTTTCTCTTGTATTTTCTTTTCACTTTTCTTTTTCAGCTATTTCTTTTCTTTTATTGTCACACCACACCTCATATTTAACGCCTTTTCCTTTCTTTTACTTTTTTCACCTCCCCACAAGATATGCACCCCTACTATAGCCACCCTTAACTTAGGCATTTTGCCTGGGTTGAGGTTCATAATGTCTAAGGAGGGATCAGGGCAAAAATAGATTCATCATAAAAAATGGGTCAATTGGTTAATCAAATAAAAATGGTTAATATAAGGTTCCAAATTGGGCTCAAGGGATTCATCATAATATGGTGGGCTCATTTAAGCTAAAGTGGCTAATCAATCTATAACAACCTATGATCATCTCCTAACCAACTACTAAAACCTATGCAAAGACCAACCTGGCAAGTTCTAGATCCTTAATGCAATATTGAACTAGGTAAACAACCTCACTCACTCATGGTACTGATATGTATTGAATCTACCTATCCAGTTGATGCACGTCTAAACTAAAACTACTCTGCTATAATTTAAATTCCATACAATGATCCGCAAAAGTCATGCAATTGTAATTAAACTACACAACTAACATAAAAAATTTTCAAAAGGGTAAATTTTTTGAAAAACATAAAACTAGTGCATTTATTTGTTGCAAAGTAATTCTAAGCTAATACTAATTAAACAAAAACAACCCAAACATGCCAGTTCTGCTAGATAGCATGCCCGAGTGAAAAGAAACACATAAAAAAACCCTTGGAAGAATAAAAAATCTTAGAAAATACAAGTACATCCCCCTTTGAAAAACATGCTTCATTCCCGAAGCATAAAAAAATTATAAGCATAAGGGAAAGGGACATACCTATGGCTACTCAAACTTCACCTTTCATGGGTTACCTCCCATGCAACACCTGATTTAATATCTCGGCATGACATAACTTCTATGATCATTCAAGCGTCATCAAGGTACACCAACTTAATTCTTCTTATCTCTTCGATGTCTCCCAAATACAACTTTATCCTTTACCCATTCACCTTGATCCTCTTACCATCTTTATTTTCAAGTTCCACTACAGCAAATGGGGATACATTCACCACTCTATACATTCCCATCCCTTCTAGAGCATTTACCAATTCTGTGTACCCCGGTACTTTATCTCCCTCATAATTCATCAAGACGGCTACTAGTGTATCAATATTCATCATCTCTCCCATGGACATTAGTAGCCTCTTGTCTTTCATCTAGGTGCTCACACAGGTGGTTCTTGAGGTAAGGCTTCCTTGCTATAACCTGAATGAATCATTGGAGACAAAGAAACTATAAACGAGGAAATAACAACAAAAAGTTAAACACAAGCAATTAATCTATTCTTAAGCTGTATTCCCCGGAAAGGGCACCACTTTTTGACAATGCTCAAACTCACACTCCTGATAAAGTATGAAGGGAATGTTGTAAATAAAGAACCCAACAAAGGTTAGGGTCGAACCCATAGAGAATATGGTATGATATAGACTAAAACAAGTATATAAGCTTTTAGGTATGTTATCTCCAAAAAGGGGGTTTATAGAAAACAGTTATAAAATAAATTGAAAATAGATTGTTGTTTATCAAGATTTGAAATTATCAAGGAGAAGTGTTCCTCATGTGTTCATAATTACTTTGGGTTTACATTCATAATCTATCCCAATGCTTACTTGTAGAACTGATAACAAGGGTTCATCCAAACGACTGATTTGTCCCTATTGGATGACTATACTCAACTACCAGGTTTGGTCTCATGAGTGATTTTAATTCAATCATTATCAATTTATTCTAAATTAACTATCCTCCCACCGCAGCTCAAGTTATACAATAACCCATAAAGATCAAGGCTTTATTGTAATTATCTTTTCTCAATCTCTACTTCTCTAGGTTCAAGCAAGTAAAGAATTCAGGAAATTCTTAACATTGCATTTTGTTAAGAAATATTAAAGACGAAGAGAATATAATACAAGTGTCTAGCATTGGGTTTTAATCACTTTGTGTAACCCTAGTTTGGTAATCCACCATGGTTCACACAATCCTAATTGTGGAGGTTTAAGCATCTCATGATTGTAAGATTGCTATTATCATTCATAGAGAAACACATAATTGAATACTTACAACGATGATTGAAAGAAAACCTACTTTGAATATTGCAAGAATTGATGTTGAATAATCAAAGAACAAAGAAGAAATTCAAGGAAAGAAATCTCAAAGACTTGAATTAAAATTCATAACAACTTGTCTCTAATTGTGTCTAATCACTTCCTGTCACTTATTATCACCTATTTGTACTGAAAATAACCTGAAAGTATTTATAGAAATAATTGGAACCTTCTGATAAGTAAACAGGGAAACTACAAAAAATTGCCGCCGCCTTCACCTACGACCTGTAACAGGATTGTAGGGGTCGTACCTTGACTTGTATATTGGTTGGCTTCTGCTGAATCTGTCTAAGTGTTGACTTCTAATATGACTCTTACTAAGAACCTACAAGTCTCACAATCTTCCCGTGGCTTGATCTTGAAATTACTGGCATCTTATGTTAACTTCCACTGATGGCATGGTACGACTCATACCTTCATTCCACGATCTCTGACTCCATCTCATACATTGAGTTCTTCCAGTCTTCTATTATTCCGGTCTTTTCCATGACTTCTTGGTATGGTTCATAGGTAGGTCTCACGACTCGTGATTGCTATCTGTACCAGGATACTTTGCCTGTGCCATTTCTCCTAGAACTTTCCACGACTGCCATGGTACGGCTGGTACCAGGATGGTACAACTTTTACCTTGAGCCGTAACATGCCTTTGCTTCACAATTTTGTCCTAGGCCTTTCCACAACTCTCAGTACGGGTCGTACTGAGATCTGTACTAAGCTACTTTTCTACATTTTCTCTATCTTTTGAAAATTCAACTCCAACATCTATTTTCCCTGAAAAACAAAGTAAAAGTACCTCATATCCATATAAACACACCTATTCCCATACTATTTTCCTAGTTTTAAGCATCGAAAGTGTTGTGAATTCTCAACAAATGAATTACCATCAATTTTGGTGCGGTGCTTTGGGATAATATGAGGAGATCGAGGAATAACTTCAGGAGAAAGTATTGTTGTGGTAGTCGCTTGACCTTGTTTTTGCTAGAGGCAAGTATTAAGGAGGAAGAGGCAGACCTTTGTCTACCTCTAGCCGGGCACCTTACAGGCAAGATGAATGATGTTACAAAGGTGATTGATACCATCACTTCCACAGCTCCACTCCTCACTGTAGCTGATCGTCAGGCCCATTATAAAAGCTGGTAGGGTCAAATATTTAGGATGCTAGATTTACAACTGAGGCTAGGAGGTCGACCTTCAATTGACGAGGAGATGGCAGTCCTCAAGGTGAGGTACCCACTCATGGAGAGAGCTATATTGATGTGCTGAGTGGGACCTTCCTTTGAGGGGCCATTGGATGATGATGAGCCACGATGTTGACTGACGAAATGGATGATTTGTACATAGATGAGGATAATGATGCTACTATTAGCGCCATGCAGGTTGATGTCGATGATGATGAGGAAGAGAATCAGGATTACAATCCTGATGATGATGCGTAGTGGCCTAGGAGGTTCCTTTTCTCTACCTATTTGGTATGACTGTGTACGCACTGAGGATAGTGCACCTCTTAAGTGTGGGGTGGAGGAAAGATTCTTGGTTTTTCTTTGATTTCTATATTTGTAGTAGGATGTAGCATAGTGTCATTCCCCATAGTGGTAGCTCTATGATTTGTTAGATCTTGTTGTGTAATAGCTAATATTGGGGATGATGACTGGATGATTCCTTGTGATGTAGTGACTATTGTTTGTTTTGAATAGTATATTGTTAGTTTAATTTTAGAGTCTAAATGTTGTTGGTCAAGGGTGAGTGTGTCATCAAGTTTTGTTTCAAATTTTTTAAAAATTGGCATAACTCATCCACCCTTCAATTTTTCTTATGACCACGGTTCTTTTCTGAAGGGGAGTCTTTTGAACGGGGTAATTTTTGCAGTTTTTAAGAGTCATTATTGTCTTAGAGTAGTGAGCCTTCCCTATGATAGATGGACGACGGTCTTAAGGGAATTTTGTCACTTTTTATTTTATTTTTTAGGATTGAGTCATAGATCATTTACTTGTGTGCTTGTTTACATTGTACTTAGCTGCTATGCTAGAGTCAATAAAGTGGTCATCTTGACTGCATAAGTGAGGAATCCATGAGAGACACACATATCTCTTTAATTTGACTCAAAATGATTCTAAGGGCTTAGTAATGAAAAATGTCATTCAATATGATTGTGTGATTGTGTGGCTGTAGAAATTCGACTACATTCTGAATTGCCATGTGATTTGAGCTAATTTGTATTGTGTATACATGTTGTATCATCTAGAACATGCCTTAGTGTACATAAGATAGATAGTTGTTAGGGTGTTGGAATATGATCAAGGCATTTCTGTCATGACCTAAGCTGGGACACCGGATCGAGACACGGAACCTAGAACCAAGAGTGGCCCCAAGTCGACCAATGACATGAACACAGTGGATAAAGAGCATAACTAAAACAAAAATCATTCAAATCATGAAAAAATAAGAAATCTTAAGGAAGAACTTTTGAAGATTCGAGTATCTAACATTTGACAAAAGAAAACTAAACACAACCACATAATGTCTGAAAAAGCCTCTAGTATCTGAAGAGCTGATGGGACAACACCCAAACTAGCTCTCTAAGTACGAAAATTGAAAGGTAACATAATAAAAAGACTAACTAAATGTCCTCAATAAATGAGGACTCACCAAGGAGAGTAGTCTAACTGGACTGGAATGGAGCGGCTAAGGGCGAGGCTAAACCTAATCACTCGGACCTATATATCACAAAGGAAGGCCCATTGAGGCAAAAAGGGAAAGTCTTAAGGGAGGACCCATCATGGCTAAGTTGGCACGTAGTTCTGAGACTCGGGGATAGAGGGGTTTATTGTACAAAAAGGTCGGGGTGCAGGCTCCCGAAGAGAGAAGCCCATATGCTTTGACCCCAGGTCCACTCGGTGTTAAATACTACTCCCAAAACATATGTAGTGCACATACCATAGTAGGGAAAACATACATGTGATTCACGGGTTTGTTTAAATCATGATAATCATAAGCATGCTTGAAATACGTGAACTGGCCATGAAATAGGACCCATGAGTCGGCCATAATCATAATTGTGAGAAAGCATGGAAGTAATCATACATGATTGACAATAATCCTCATAACTCGAATCATAGTTTCATAGAGTATACTTGTAGTAAATCATTCATTGTTGAATATAAATATAAATTAGGACTTGAGAGTTCAAAACTCATAACCGATTCAAAGGAATTCATGAAGGGAATTTAACCCTAAAGTTTCATAATCATGCATGAATCACAGGTTATTCTAATTTCATAAAATACTTGAAGAAACCACAAACCCTATCATGGAAATCATGTTTTTCGTATAAAATCAACATTACCCATAAGTAAATCATAAAGAATTTCAAAACCCTACATAGGAAATCATGAATTTTGAAATTGGGATTTAGGGGAAATAGGGTGATCTTAATTTTGATTGAAAAAGGAAATGAGGTTGAAAGAAAACCACATTGATAGACCCACATACCTGAATTTATGAATCCCCGACTGAAGAAGATGAACCCCACTTAATTCTTAAAGAACTTGAGGAAGAACCCTAGGAATTTCTTGAGGGATTTGAGAGAATTGATTTTCAATTTATAGTGTTAGGAGAGTAATGGGTGATCTAGGGTGAATAATACCCTTAATACACTCTTTTATCAGATTAAATGACGTAGTTTAGGACCTTAGAGCTTAGAATTTATGAAAAAGCCCTTAATGAAATTTAGGGAAAATAAGGTACTGCCAAGAACCACGGGTCATACAAAGCACCCACGGTCCATGGTTTCCTCCTGTATGTCGAAGTCTATAGACCTCAACAATTCTGATATTCTCCATGGGCACAACCAATGGCTCGTAGGTTCTTCCTATGAGTCATTTCTTCGGTCGTCTGACCATTACCAGAGACCCACCTCTATTTCCATGACTCCTGACCACGAGTCATTCCCCCAACCAATGACTCATGGTTTGCTCCCCTAGCTCACCAGTTTGACTCCTCCAACTTCCAACGACTGCTTACCAAAGACCTGTGGTTTCCCACAACGGATCGTACCATGACCCGTACCATCTATGTTGACTAGCGCTATATTAAACAATGGATTCATCCTACGACCCATTACAACCACATACAATTCGTACCTTAACTCATTACACTAGACCCTCTTTTTCAGCTACTAACCATGACTCCAACCACGACCCGTCATACCAACCCACGACTCATACCATGAGTCATTCTGAGAAAAAATTGTAGATTTTTCTGCTGATCCCATTTTCAAATCTCAAATCTAGTCTTAGGAACTTCCGGTGTATTACAATATCTCCCCCTTAGGAACATTCATCCTCGAATTTAGACTAAGCATACTGAAAGGATAGGGAAGGAGTTGAAATCCCAAAACTTAACAACTACAGCAGAACTGATTGGGTGACTGATTCCGAGCATGAAGCACATGACTAAACTGAACTCATGACATATACATACATGCTAAAACATGAAAGGGACTTACATGCACAGACTGGTCATGAATCTGAATAGAATACTAAGGATGAGATTTATAACTCAAGATGGACCAAAACTGGAACAAAATAGATGCGGGTATATATCCATCATCTCTGTTTCGGCTTCCCATATAGCTCCCTCAACTAGCTGGTTCCACCACATAACCTTCACCGAGGCCACTTCCTTATTTCTTAGCTTATGAACCTGACGATCAAGGATCTGGACTGGTATGTCCTCATAGGTAAGGTGGTCCCTCAACCCAGTGTTGTCTACCAGAACAACTAGAGATGGTTCTCTGAAGTATTTATTCAACAAGGACACATGAAACACCGGATGCACTGAAGCTAACTCTGCCGGTAGCTCCAACTCATATGCCACATTGCCAATCCACTTCACAATCCCCTATGGCCCTATATATTGGGGACTAATCTTCCCCTTCTTTCTGAACCTCGTCACTCCCTTCATGTGAGATACCGTTAGAAACACCCAATAGTCAATGGCAAACTCAAGTTCTCTTCGCCTCACATCTGCATAAGATGTCTGACGACTCTAAGAAGTTTTCAGCCTAGCTCTTATAAGATAAACCTTCTCCATAGCCTCATGAACTGAATCTGGCCCTATCAAGGCAGCCTCACCTACCTCGAACAAACCAATAGGCGATCTACACCTCCGCGCATAAAGAGCCTCAAATGGAGCCATCTGAATACTCTAGTGGTAACTGTTGTTATAAGAAAACTCTATAAGATGCAAGTGATCATCCCAACTACCCTTGAAATTGATCACACAAGCTCTCATCATATCCTCCATGTTTTGAATATTCCACTCGGCCTGACCAGCTGTCTGAGGGTGAAAAGTTGTGCTAAGCTTCACCTGCGTGCCAACACCCTTTTGAAACGACCTCCAAAACTGAGAGGTAAACTGAGTACCCCTATCTAAAATGATGGATAGTGTAACTCCATACAACCGAACTAATTCCTGAATGTACAATCTAGCATAGTCCTCAGCTAAGTTAATAGTCTTGACCAGTAAGAAATGGGCTGCTTTGGTCAACCTATCCACAATCACCCAAATAGAGTCATACTTCCGATGAGTATGAGACAATCCTGTAGTGAAGTCCACATAGATGTCCTCCCACTTCCATTTAGGGATACTGATGTCTGGAAGCACACCTATAGGTATTTGATGTTCAACTTTCACTTGTTGACAATTCGGACACTTAGCCACAAACTCTGCTATGTCTTTCTTCATGCCACTTCACCAATAGGCTTCTTGCAGGTAACAGTACATCTTGGTGGCACTTGGGTGTATAGAATATCAGGAACCATGAGCATTACGTAACATCCATTCTCTCAAATCACCAATTCTTGGAACATATACACGGTCCTGATATCGAAGCACACTATCTCCCCCTTAGGAGAAGACCTTCACCTTTTGAGTTCGGACTGCTTCCTTCAACTTAAGTAAAATAGGATCTTCATCTTTCCTAGCCTTGAATTCAGTCACCAAAGAGGATTCTGATCCATTTTGAACAATGCACCTCTATCTGTCAAGTCAATAAGGCGAACTCCTAGTCGTGCAAGCCTATGCACATCCTTCACCAACTCTTTCTTCCCCTCATCTACATGAGACACACTCTCCATGGAAAGCCTGCTGAGAGCGTCTGCCATCACATTAGCCTTGCCTAGATGATAAAGGACACTCATATCATAATCTTTAAGAAGCTCCAACCACCTCCTTTGTCGCAAGTTTAGATCCTTCTAGGTAAACACATATTGTAGGCTCTTGTGGTCTGTAAACACATCCACATGGACCCCATACATATAGTGTCTCCAAATTTTCAAGGCAAATACTACTGTTGCTAACTCGAGAACGTGAGTCGGGTAGTTTTTCTCATGGGTTTTAAGTTTCCTAGAAGCATAGGCTATGCCATACCGTGCTGCATGAGCACACAACAAAGGCCGATCATCGAAGCATCAAAATACACCACAAATCCATCGGTAACCTCAGGTAGGGTTAATATTGGGGCCGAAGTGAGTCGAGTCTTCAACTCCTGAAAACTCTTCTCGTAGGTGTCTGACCATTAAAACTTCACTTTCTATTGAGTCAACTTAGTAAACAGTACTACAATTGATGAAAATCCTTCAACAAACCTCCTATAGTAGCCAGCTAACCCCAAGAAACTCTTGATATCTGAAGGAATAACTAGTCTAGGCCAATTCTTCATAGCTTTCTATCTTTTGAGAGACTACCTACACACCCTCACTTGACACCACTTGACCTAAAAATGCAACCGAGTTCAGTCAACACTCACACTTGCTGAATTTAGCGAATAGCTGACAATCCTTGAGAGTTAGTAGCACCACTCTCAAATGAGCGATATACTCCTCCTCGCTATGAGAGTATATGAGAATGTCATCAATGAACAGAATCATGAACATGTCCATAATACAGAAGTATTCGTTAGTCCAAAAGACATAACTACAAACTCATAGTGGTCATACCGCGTCCTGAAAGCTATCTTCGGGATGTCACTCTCCCTAACTCTGAGCTGCTGATAACCGGACCTTGGGTCAATCTTGGAAAAGAATTTTGCACCCTAAAGCTCGTCAACCAAGTCATCAATCCTGGGAAGGGGATACTTGTTTTTGATTGTGACCTTGTTTAACTGCCGATAGTTAATGCACATACTAAGAGAACCATCATTCTTTCAGACAAAGAGAAGTGGTGCACCCCACGGGGATTTGCTAGGTCTGATGAAACCATTGTATAAGAGATCCTTCAACTTCTCCTTCAACTCTTTTAGCTCAGTTGAGCCATTATGTAGGGAGGAATAGATATAGGTTGTGTGTCGGGAAGAAGGTCAATGCCAAAGTCAATCTCCTGCTCGGGAGGGACTCTAGGGAGCTCATGTGGAAACATCTCTGGGTACTCACATACTACTGCAATAGACCGAAGAGTCGGGGTCTCGGATGTAGAATCCTTAACTTGAAATATATGGTACACACAACCTTTGGCAATCCTCTTTCTGTCCTTAAGGTAGGAAACGAATCGACCTACAGGCATAGCTGAACTACTCTTCCACTCTAGGAATGGCTCACCCAAAAATCAAAACTCTATCGCACGGGTTCTGTAATTTACCAAGGCAAACATGCATGTAGCCAATCCATGCCAAAGATAACATGAAAATATATCATATCTAACTCTACTAGGTCGGCTGAGGTGACTTTTTGAAGGATTGTGACAGGGCAATTTCTGTACACCCATCGAGATATAACTAAGTCATTGACTTGAGTAGAGACTAAGAAGGGTTCTGATAACATTTCGGGATGCACACCAAAACTAATAGCAACATAGGGATTCATAAAATATAAAGTATTCCTTGGATCTAACAATACATAAATATCAAGATGAAATACCTGCAACATACTAGTTACCACATCGGGTGAAGTCTCCTGCTTTTGTCGTGATGAGAGTGCATAGAGCTTGTTCTAGCACTGACTGCCAGTTGAACTAGTAGAAGCACCCTGCTGGAAAGGACATGCTGTCAGAGCTACTGAACTAGTGGCTAGGGTACGGGCCCCACCATCGCTCGATTTAGCTGAAGGGCAATCCCTGAGTCTATGTCCGGGTTTTCCACACCCGAAGAAAGCATCTGAGCAAACTAAACACTTCCCTAGGTGGTTCTTGTCACACCTCGCATAGGCTAGAAAAGTGCGATCTCCTGTACTGCTCCCCTGGCCCCTCAAGCTTGATGCTCTACTCCTCTGTTCCTATCTGGGTAGTCTAGATGGGACACTGATGGTGCCGGGGCTGATGACCTTTGCTGAAACTGAGGGTGGTGACCACCACCGAATTTATGCTGGGTGAACCCAACACTGCCCGTCCTGGCCCTCTTGGCCTCTCTCTCTAACTCCCTCATCTGCACCGCCTCCATCAGCTGGACGTACAAAACCAGTTTAGAGAAGCAAATATCTTTATGTAGAATGGCGGTTCTGCAGTCCTTAACCAAGTAGTCTACTACTCCATTTACAAACCAACTCACCCAAGCCCTCTGATCGGCCACCATCTTTGGCGCATACTTAGACAACTGGGTGAACTCTAGAGCATACTCCTGAACGATCATATTGTTATGTTTCAAGTTCACGAACTTGGCCTCCTTGATCTTTCTCATCTTCCGGGGAATGAATCGATCCAAGAATGCGGTGTGTAACTTATCCCAGCTAATGGCACCCGCTCCGACTCCCCGACCATCCTTCCCCTATCTAAACTATATATGGGTGACCCCCTTAAACTGATAGGAGGCCAAGTCTGCACACTCCTCTCCCATCACCCAATCTGGGTGATCTTCTGGATCTCCTGGATGAACTCGTGTGGGTCCTCATCAACTCTCCACCAAGAGAACTCAGGTGGGTTTATCCCGAGGAAGCCCGAGACTCTACCTGCTGTTGTGTTCCCATTCTGAGGAATATGAGCCACCTCTGCATAGTTGACCTGAGCGGTCAAATCTTGTGCCAACATCTAAATGGCTTCCCTAAACTCAGCATGGGTGACTTGCTCAGGCATGGGATCCGCTGCGGCTGGTGGGGCTTGCAGATGCCCGCCTCCATTTCCCTCACCATGGATTTTTCCATTTCTGTTTCTTCTTCCATTTACTCAGCATGAAGGCATGAATCTTCCAATGTGTAAAGCTAGAGTTAGAGGAATAGAGAGATATTTCATCGCACAATATAGATCATGAAATAAGGGAAATTTTCTAAAATGTATCATAGCCTCTTTGTCATAAGTGTGGCTCGCTTCACCCCCATGAAAAAACACTGTACTTAATGAGGCTTTCAAAAACCCTAGGACACTTCAAAACCTAATTCTTTGATACCAAGTTTGGCAAGACCTGAGCTAGGACCTCAGATCGAGACATGGAACCTAGAATCATGGATGGCCCCAAGTTGACCCATGGCATGAACATAATGGCTAAAGAGCATAAATAAAACATAAACCAATCAAATCAGGAATAAAGTAGAAATCTAAATAAAGAATTTTTGAAGATTAGAGTATCTAACATTTGATAAAAGAAAACTAAACACAACCACAAAATGTTTGAAAAAGCCTCTAGTGTCTGACGAGCTGATGGGACAACACTCCAACTAGCTCTCTAAGTACGAAAAATAAAAGGTAACATAATAATAAAACTAACAACATGTCCTCGATATATGAGGACTCACCAAGGAAAGTAGGCTAACTGGACTGGAACAGGAGTAGCTAAGTCGAGGATAAACCTGATCACTAGGGCCTGTATCATGAGACAATACAACATAGAGTATGCAATCAGTACTTTGAATGTACCGAGTATGAGAGTTAAGTAAAAATGGACAATTAAAATACATAAGGGGTTCATAAGAGTTGAACAGTTCAAAACATGAAATAATAATCATAATGTAATCGTGACGGCTCAAGGTTTTCAATGTTATTCATAAGCTAGTCATATTCGTAATCATAAAAGAAACCTTGTAAAAACAAAACTTGAGCAAAAATATCATAAAAATAAGGAACAATGTGAGATTCTTATAACTGACATACCCTATATGAGTACACATTGAGCCCGACCTGTAAACCCCTAGTCAGGCGGGTGTTCGTACCTTGCAAAAGGGTAGAACCATGAAAAGAGGCGTGATATCTCAATGGAAGGCCCATTTGGGCAAAAGGGAATAGTCTCAAGGGAGGTCCCATTATGGATATGTTGGCACGTAGTTTTGAGACTCGGGGTATACTTGGACCCCGGGTCGACTCGTTGTTAAATACTACTCTCAAAGCATATATAGTGCTCATATCATAGTATGAAAAACATACATGAGATTCATTCTCTAGTTTATATCATGATAATCATAAGCATGCTTGAAATACGTGAACAAGGCATGGAATAGGGCCCGTGAGTCGGCCATAGTCATAATCGTGAGAAAACATGAAAGTAATCATACATACTTGACAAAAATCCTCATAATTCGAATCATAGTTTCATAGAATATACTTGTAGGAAATCCTGAATTATTTAATATAAATCATAAATTAGGACTTGAGAGATTAAAATTCATAAGTGAATCAAAGGAATTCATGAAGGGAATTTAACCCAAAAGTTTCATAATCATGCTTGAATCATGGGATATTATAATTTAATAAAATACTTGAAGAAACCATAAACCTTGTCATGAAAATCATGTTTTTTGTATGAAATCAACATTACCCACAAGTAAATCATAAGGAATTTCAAAACCCTACTTAGGAAGTCATGAATTTTGAAATTAGGATTTTGGGAAAATTGGGTGATCTTACTTTTGATTGAAAAGGGACATGAGGTTGAAAGAGAACCCCAATGATAGACCCAAATACCTGAATTGATGAATCCCCAACTAAAAAGGATGAACCCCACTTAATTCTGGATGAACTTGAGGAAGAACCATAGGAATTTCTTGAGGGATTTGAGAGAATTGATTTCTCAATTTAGAGTGTTAGAAGAGTAATAGGTGATATAGGGTGAATAATACCCTTAATACACTCTTTTCTAAGCTTAAAATGATGTACTTTAGGACCTTAGAGTTTAGGATTTATGAAAATACCTTTGATGAAATTTTTGAAAAATAGGGTACTTCTAGGTACCACGGGTAGTACCAATCACCCATGGTCCGTGCTTTGCTCCTGTCTGTCGAAGTCTACAGACCTCAACCACTAATGTTTTCTGTAGGCACAACCAACGGGTCATAGGTTCTTCCTACGAGTCATTCCGTTTGTCTTCATGTCATTACCCGAGACCCACCTCACCTGCCATGACTCCTAACCATGAGTTGAACCCCCAACCTATGAATCATGGTTTTCTCCCATAGCTCACCACTTCGACTCCTCCAACTTCCAACTTCCAAAGACCGCCTACCAATGACCCATGATTTCCCACAATGGATCATACCACGACCCGTACCATCTATTCTTACTAGCCCTATATTAAACAATGGTTTCATCTTACAACCTGTTACAACCACATACGAATTGTACCTTAACTAGTTACACCAGACCCTCTTTTGCAGCTACTAACCACAACTCCAACCACGACCTGTCAGACCAACCCACGACTCGTACCACGAGTCATTCTAAGAGAAACTTGCAGATTTTTCTGCTGATCCCCTTTTTAAATTCAGAGCGTAGTCTTCAAAACTTTCGGGGTATTAGAGTTTCTTTGAAAAAGACATCTTTCCGAGTTTGTTTTACCTTCCTGAACGTTCTCCCTAGTTAACCCCTTTGAGTGGTTAGCCTTATTCTTTCTTAGCCAAAAAAAGTAGCTTAATCCCTCTTTTTGTGAGACTTCTATTGATCTAATGTAGTATTAAGCAGTTTGAAACTTGAAAGTAAAGGTACACAGAAGTATAATGTTAAGGGAATAATAAAAAAATGTGGTAAGAGAAGAAAAATAGGAAGAAGGGGTGCCCATAGAATTGTGTTGTTTAATTGCTACTAGAACAATGAAAGATAGATCTTTAATTGCAAAATTCTTATTGATGTTAGAAGAAAAGACTAGTAGTCAAGTAGTGAAAAAAAGGGGTATGAAAAGAAAAGAAAAAGGGTGAGTGAAGTGAAGGGTGAACAAAAAGAAAAAATGATGGATAAGAAAAATGTGAAAAATGTCATAAAAGTGCTTAGGGTGGTAGTCACTATAAAAGAAATATCATTCTTACCCATTCCTTAGCCGATATTACAACCAAAAAAAGTCCTTGTGATTTGAATCTCTTGAAACAACCAATTAATCTAAATTTTCATGAAGGCAAGCTTATGATGTGTGATATATGTGCATTACATCATTTGTGAGCTGAGGTTTCCTTGCTTTCAATGTTCCATGTTTTTGCATTTATAATCTAAGAGAAGAACATCACTAAAAGTGAGGGGCACAAGATGTCTAAGTTAGTATACTATTTATTTCATATTTCATGCTTAATAATGTTTTCCCTATGTTTTGAAGGGATGAGTCAATGATAGAGGTTGTGTAGTCTTTCTTGTGTCATATGTGCTTGATGAGAATTGTTGTATGTTGATGAACCACTTGGTCTATGATCTATGTTAGTTGATTGAGTATGAATTGATAGAGGTACCAAGTGTGATGGTAAAAGATGAGCTAATCTGTGCATTAAGGATTGTTTGAGGACGAACAATGGTTTAAGTGTGGAGTTGTGATGTTGGGCATATTTCTATGCCCATTTGCCATATTTTTGTCCATCTTTTACCTTGTTTTGAGTTCATAATACTTATAAAATTCATAAATTCATGTGTTTGTGTGTTGTGTATGCTAACAAATGATTTTAGATGTTTTGAGTAGGAAGCCAAGCAAAAGGACCAATATTATCTCAAGGTGTGAAAATTTGAGAAGTTAAGAAGAAGGATATGGGGCTATGGCTGGCGCCCAGCAATAGGTCCTCAACTTCAAAAAAATGTGCATCTATTTTGGGGTTATGGCTGGCTCCCAACACTAGGTCCCAAACTTCAGAGATATTTCATTCAACACTTTTGTGAGATGAGAGGCAAAGAATCCCAAAGCATTCCATACTTAGAGAAATTTCCCTAAATTCTAGTGAGATGGATGGGGCTGGGCGCTGGAGAGGTCTTAGAGCGACTAACTCTCTGGTGAGATAAGTGGCGTTAGGCGCCCCGATGATGCAGTAGTGTTGAAATTTTTTCTAACACCTTGGTGCTACAAATGAGGCTGGGCACCCAGAGCCAAGATTTAGAGGAAACTTGAGCCCAACTTGGGGCTATAGGTGGGGCAGTGTGCCATTGCCATTCTGGAGCAGAAATTGCTGATTATAAAGCTAAGTGTTGGAGGACAGAAGCGTCATTTAAAGGCTCAACTCTATATATATCGTGGAGATTGTTTGTTAATCATCTTTGTATCACTTCTACATTCCATATATAATTTTATAAGAGTTGTAATCCCTTCGGAAGAGGAGACAAGTTCTATTCAAGGTTTCTTCTTTTCTTCTTCAATTTACATCGTATGATGATGATTAAGTCTTTGTTTTTCCACCTTTCTATGAGTGACTAAACTCATACTATAGGGTTTTGGCCATGGTGGATGGTTGATATTTTGATAGATTGATTTTATGCTAATTTCAATTCGTCATTAACGGTTGTTTATATTTACTTATTTTAATTGCTTATTGATTAGCCTGATCAACTTATGAGTAAATTTGTTGGATTTTGGTTGAACTTGGGAAAGGGAATCGAAAGAGTTAAAGGTAAATATAGAATAGGAATTCAAAGACCCTTAAACCTATTAGTGAGAGGATAGAAATTGTTGTTGAGGATAAGATATACCCTTCAACCATCTTTAGTTGAAATACAAGTAGGCATAACCGTCATTTCATGTTTCTCCTACGACCACAGGAATATAGGCGTTAGGGTTCATGAGATAGTTCTTTGATGCTCGGGAGAGTGGCAAGGAATGGGATAGTAAATTGCAACTAACAACAATAGGAGGAATCGTTCTAGTGTAATCACGTCTTGAAAACTCAACCTGAAACAGAAAAGTGCCATTTCCCTAGCTTTTCATCATCATCTGAAGTAAAACCAAGTTTGCAACTGTCTTTATTTATTTTTATATTTAATGTTTTTAGTAGTTTAATTTTACAAACTATTCCCCATTTCAACTGTTTGATAGAACAACGAAATAAGAAACAACCTTAAACGATTAAACTTACAAGTCTCTGAGGGATCGATAATCGAAACTTCCATTCCTATATAACTTGACAACCATGTGTGCTTGCGTGCACTTGGGCAAAATCAATTACCTCCAACCTAGTGACAAATGCGAAGAGGATGAAGGAGGAAGAAGAGATAAGACCTTGGCAATGATGATGACTCAAATAGAGTTGCTAGCTAAGCACATGATGGGCTTGGGGGTCAAGAGTGTGAATACTATTGGAACTCAAGGAAACAACTCTCTTAATGGTGATGCTTCATATGCTATATTCGATAAATAATTTCAACAAATGTCAAACCAAGTGACGAGTTCTCGCCCGGGGTACCAAGGTGCCAACCAATGCCCTTCGCATCCTTGGGAGGGGAATCAAGGTTGGAGAGATCGAGAAGGTCAATGAAGAGAAAAAGATGGCCAATAGAGAGACCATGATTATGAAAGAGAAGGTGATCGATATAATCACCGTAGCTCAAATTCATACGTACCCCCTCCTAAGGCTTTTACGGCTCCAATTCAAACAAGTATTAGTGATCCCACTAGCTCAAAGATTGAGAAATTGTTGGCTCGTGTATTGAGAAGAGTAGAATCCACCAATAATGGGGTTAAAGAGTTGAAGTATAAGGTGTCCAATCTTACTCAAATAGTGAGTTCCCATTCAGCATCGATCAAGCATCTTGAGGCCCAAATAAATCATTTGTCTGCTTAAGTGAATCCTCGTATGAAAGGTACACTTCCTAGTGACACTTTATCACGACCCGAGAATGGACCCCAGATCGAGATATAGGATTTAGAACCACGAATGGCTCTAAGATAACCCATGACACTAACTTAGCATGATTTGATAGCATAGCTAAGAGGAATTAAGGCATAAACAAGATATAAGCAGAAGTCTGGAACATATATCATAAAAATATAAGGAAAGACTAACAGTAAACAACGCTGATCATCTACTACATAACTGTCTCAATGACCCTATATGTAAGATGAGCTGATGGGAAAACACCCCCAACTACACTAAGTATTAAGCTACAAGACATAGACATAAGGCATAAAATGATAAATGTCGTCGGAAGATGAGGACTCACCAAAACTGGGATAGAGCTGGACTAGCGGCTAACGATGGGACTGAGATGGATCACACAAACCTATATCATGAGACAATATAACATAGAGTATATGGTCAGTACTTTGAATGTATTGAGTTTGTAGAGAATGTAAAACATGCTAGTAAAGCGATAGTCTGAAATCATGAATATAAATCAAGATAGAACATGAGAGTGAGAGCAACATGATAAAAGCCATATATCTTAAATATAAATAATCATGAGATGCTCATCATAAGTTGAACATAATTACCCAAGGTTTAAAAATATAAATCATATAGCATACCATACTTGAAATTATAAGTGAAAACTCATAAACTTTTCAATGGGACAACTATGCTATAAAATATATTCTCATAAAACATGAACATGAGTAACTTAAAACATGAGGAACAATGGGAGGCTTCATCATAATAGACACCATCATGATAGAGCTTACATGATGCCTCAACTATCTCTCTTATGTGTGTAGAGCCATCCCAAGCATGCCAAGGGTAGCAATGATTAAGGCGTGATATCAGTTGTTAATCCCAGTAGGGTTTGAAGATGAGTATATACCTATGGTGGCTCGTAGTTCCTGAGACTCGAGGATTTCCTGAACCCGTAGAGTACTTAGTGCTAGAAACTACTCCTAAAAACATGCACATGGATAATAATCATTATCATGAAAACATACTTGAACTTGTATGGGCTAGCCGAAACGTGAAATCATAATCATATTTGACATGCGTGAAATATCCATGAAAGGATTCCATAGAGTTTGTGATGATACTTGAACTTCAATTTAATGAAAAAAATACATGGTTGAATAAAGCATCATAACTTCAAAATCATCGAATCATAAGTTTAGGATTTCAGAAATATTCATATATACTAGATAGTTCATCATACTTTAAATCATGGCTCATAAACGTGAAATTCATAAATCATGCATAATAGGGCATAATCTTCATAAACTTGAAATCATGAATTAGTAAGTCAATTAATAGTCAAATATGCCCTAATAACAATAAATTATCAATTGAAACACGAGAGAATTATGATGAATGGTGAATTTACGTGTTTCTTACTTTTCTATGTATTGAGAACAAATTGTGTGTGTTTGCATGTGTTTTATGATATATTTGTGAAAAAGAGCTAACACACATGATGAGATGCTTTCAAGTATAAAAGTGATGAACTTGGGCTTAAATGTAGCTTAAAATTGCAAGAATGGCAAAACGGGGTTGACGGATCAAATATATAAAAGTTGGCATTGCGCAGGAATGCTTGTGCAGTCGCACAGGCCGAATGAGGCACAGTGCGCCGGCCTTCTAGAGTGTTAAGGAGCACGACGCACAGCACCTTTCCAGCTGGAAAGAAATTGCAATCCTAATTCGACTAGGAACTGAAGCTACAAAACCTAATTCAAATCCAAGAAGGAACAACGAAGGCTTCATCTACTATTATAAATAACCTTTGTTTCTATGTTTTAGAGGGTTTGATTTTTGTAGTCCAACATACTCTAGAGTTAATAGTTTAATTGTTTCACAATTCATAATTTGTGTTTAGATGAATTCTTATTGGAAATTCGTCAAGTTCTTGTGAAACCTTTTAGCATGGGGATTTTGTTGAACACGTAAATATTTGTGTAAGTATTTAATTACGATTTCATCTACATCTTCTATTTGTTTTCTCATAAACATGAGCGTCTAAATCTCTTAGACTAGGGTTGTGGGAACCATGATGTATTAATGAAGGTAGGTATAATAAAATTGTGATTCTTGAATGGTGAAGTAAGTGGATTGTTATTCTCTTTGTTTTAATTAATGTTTTAGCAGTTGCAAACATTGAAACAAGCCCGTGTCTTCAACTTACCCGACCAAGGAGGTCGAACTTAGGAAAAAAGAGAGTAGCAATGGAAATTTGAGGTAAATAATTCTTATCTAATTAACTTGAGCTCTAACCGAGGATAGTTAAAGTCAAGACCTACTCTAAAGCTAAATATACACACTTTTGAGACCGAGAGGAGATGGGTGGAAAGCATCTATTGTCTATTGGCGTACTTAACACATGCGCTTTGAGACGGGGAGGAGATAAGTGTAGTATTAACATCGAGAAATATTATATGTACTAAACATAAGACTTACTCAAAATTCACCAGAATAGATCACTAGTAAAAGCTTACTAAGTTAAGAAGTCATTGGGGAATACAATCCTAGTTTAGTCTTAATAATTTGATAAACAACCCAACAAATCTTAGTATTATTTTCTTTTTATTTTTATTTGAAAACCTCCCTTTTGAAATACTGATTACAAGTTAGTTTATTTGCCGTTAACACATTATTTCTGCCTGTTCCCTGTGGGATTGACCCCAATCTTTTTTGGGTTATCGGATAAGTGATGATTACCAACCAACCAATCCAACAATAATGCAAGATGACGCAATTGACGAAGTGACATTAGAGTGGCAAAGAGAGGTCGATCAAATCATTTTTGAGGACTCTTGTACATTTGAAAGTGAGGAAGTCAAGAAGGAGGCATACTTGAAAGTGGATCTACTTAGACCATATTTCAATCATTTTTCAACATTGTACTTGGTTGAAGATACGAAAAGTGAGGCAACCGAGTTTGTGGAGGACATTAGAGAGGAAGGTCAAAGTTGCTTCATTCTAAAGTTTGTCATGCCAAAAAGGAAAAACCACATTACTCCTTTAAGGGCCAAGAAGTGAAAGATGCGATATCTATTGCTTTGAGCCTCTATATTTAAGACACCACCCCTCGATAAGAGCATAAAATTGGAAAACCAGTCAGGGGTGCAATTCATAAGTTCAAAATAGGAAGAAAAGGGGTGAAATTAATGACATCGTGCCACAACATTAAATAAAGCGTTGTTTTAGAGGCAACCCAAGGTAATTTAATTTTTGATTTTTAGAGTTGATGTGTTTGTTCAAGTGTGAAGGAATTAATTCATAAGTCACAAAAAGGAGTTTGAGAATCAAAAGTTGAAAACAGGGTGTAAAGGAAAAAGTAGCACTGCAGCGCACAGGGCAGCCTGCCACACGGGAACTGCAGCACAACAGGCGGCGCGATGTGCAGGCCCATCCCTACAAAAAACTCCATGAT